>CM077811.1:91356147-91956147 GCA_039764185.1 Tamarix austromongolica | reverse complement strand
AGGAGGACTGCCGAGAAGGGGGGAAAATGGGGAGAAAATAAGTGGGGAGGAAGAAGGGTTGCGGGATGGCTGGAGAGGGATGTTGTGGTGGTGCAAGGCTGAGGTGGAGGGTGGCAGGGAGCGGTGCAGGGGTTGGTTAGGTGGCAGGAGCGGCGGAGGGTGGTGGTGATGCAAAAACAGAGGTGGAAATGGGAGAGGAAGAAAATGAGAGAGGAGAGGAGGTCGGGGGTAAGGGGCTTGAAAATATGGGCAGAAAGAGGGTAGAGAGGAGAAGAAAAAGAAGAGGCAAGGTAGGGGGAATAGGTGGCAGTCGGTGGCAGTGTTTAGGATGGTAGGGAGGTGGTAGGGTGGCAGGGAGAGGGTGACGACGGGAAGGAAAGGGGAGCCATAAGGGATGGGGTGCATGGCTGCCTAGTTCCAATTTGGTGAAAAAATACATGGGAGAGAGAGAGTGTGTGTGTGTGTGTGTTGCAGGCGGTGGCAGTGGTTGTAGGGGGCGATGGCCGGCGTGCCCGAGGTGGCAGCACCGGCCGAAGAAGACAGGTCGGGGAGGACGTTGGATGGGGTGTTGCTGGGTCGAGGCAGAAGAAAGAAATAAGGGTATAGGCCGGCGCAAGGGAAAAAAAGAGCAGCCGGGCCGACCTGGAAAAAAAAATGAAAGGGAGGGGGTCTAGGCTGGTCAAGCCGTGCGTGTGGGGTGGGAGAATGAGCCAACGGCCCAGATGCGCAAGGAGGGGAGGGGAGTGAGGCTAGCCTGGCGGCCCAAAGCCAGGAAAAAGGGGAAAAAAGAAATAGGGAAAAGGAGACAAAGGAGAAAGAAAAGAAAAAAAAAAGAGGAAAAGGAAAATGGGAGAATGGAAAATTTTAAAATAATTGAATTTATAAAATAATAGGATGTAATATTTTTGATAATAAATTTATTTAATAATTTAATTTAATATAATTAAATATATGGACTTAAAAAGGATAATTATAGTAAAATACTAGTTTGAAAATTTATTTAAGTAAAAATAATATGGTAAAATAACAAAATATTTATTTTTAATTTATTAAATACTCCTATCCAAATTTTTATACTCAAAAATCCATAAAATAATTAAACTAAATAATTTTAAAAGCTAATTTATTTCAAATAAAATTTATTTATTAAATTATAAATTTTCTAAAATTTTGGGGGATTACGGTAACACCCCTAAAATTCACTACTAAAAAAATTTATTTTAATTAAAACTTAGTTGAAGTAAAAACCATAAATTTCAAGGATAATACTGCCACACTTAGTACCAGACAAACTTTCCCTACCATCCTAGTACCAAGTGCTAAGGCTTAAAAGAAACATAATACAAATTATACAAATTCAAACTTTTATTTAAATCAGAGTAGCACATTAACAACGTTATAAAAGATAAGATAAAACCCACTATTAGTGATTACAAGAATAAATTCATTAAAAAAAGAAATAGTAAGGTTAAAAAAGAAATCTTAAAATGCTTTCCGAATAATCCTTACACTCTTACCTGATAACAGCTTGAATAGCACTTGTAGCTCACCTACAAGGGACACTACCCATTGAATAGGTAGGAGGTCATAAACAGAACCCTTCAATACTATGATACTGAGTAACCTTTTATAGTAGACTAAAAGGTAGGACCCACATGCAATACATCATACATAAACAATGTAAAAATAATAACATATGCAAGTATAGAGATAATTACAGTCAACACAAGAGCCATTACCCGATGCAACACAACATACAATAGGATATGCATAACACAAGGTCCATTTACTTAGCAATTCCATCACTTACCAAGAGTGACAGGCACCAACGCTGCATTTATATCATAATAACAAATCACAATGGTGAGGTCAATACTTTTGGTCTTAAGTCATTAATCAAATATTATTCAACATTATCTCTCAAATTATATTCATGTGAGTACAGGAACTCCACTATTATAGACGGTGGATCATAAATACATTCTAAGGCAAAATACTCCTAGCCACTATTATTCGTAGGTAGATTGGTCTTTTGGGTAAAAGGCTCTTGACCACTATTCTCGTCGGTGGATCGGTCTAGCCCCGACTCACATGGTGTTCCACTATAAATGACTAGTATTGTTTCCATAATTCATTATCATCTAAGGTTTCTTTTATTGAGCTTGAGATCCCCCACTATTATAGCCAATGGAACGGAATATACTCTAAGGCAACATGCACCTGGCCACTATTATTCATCGATGGATTGATCTCTAAGGCAAAAATCTCCATGCCACTATTATCGCTAGTGGATCGGTCTAGGCTCAGCTTAATAATCTTTCACTTCACATAATTGGTGTTTTCCATTTAATTAACATAAAAGTCTATTTATTTAACTCAAGGGGGAGATCACGAACCTAGAAACACAAAGGTACACCGGTTATACTAGCATATACAAGCAACATAGCACCCTCCACCCATCAATCAAGAGATGCAAAGGTACCCTGGTCACACTGGTGAATGATGACACATGGTACCCTAACAATAATGACACTTAATCAATAAGTATGCATACCTCCTAAATAGGTTCATAGAACTAGATAAAGTAAGGTGTAGGGCTAGGCTGGGGCAATAAGGCACATCAGTAAAATACAGAATAGTTGTGGGCTAAACCACGTCTTTAGAGTAGCGACTCCTAAAGAACCACCATTCTCGGTCTCGAGGTCTTCCAATTAATTATTAGTGTCTTAATTAAGATGAGCATGAGAAACACATCAATCATATACTTAATCATTTTCATTTGTTTCTATTATTATCAAGTAATCTTTATTAGTAATATTGTCCATTTTAGCTTAAATAATCCACTAAGGACATCCTATGTTTCAATTCTTACCATGTACACACACACACCCCTCCAAATTTCTCTTTGCCCCATTTATTTTCTCAACTAACTCCCTTACTCCTTCTATTTATATCAAGCATCATAGCCCTAAACACCCTTCTTCTCCTCCTTCCTTTCTTATTTTGTTTATTAATGTGTGTGGGAGGATGGAATTCTCAAATTGGTGATATTACTGCTTGGTTTTATTGGTATTAATTAGAATAATTTTAGGTGATGGTGTATTAGGGTTTAATCCATTCAAATAGGATGGAAGAATGATGGTGATGATTCGTATAAGATAAGTATGGTTTGGTGGTAATGATTAACTAATGATGATGGTTTAAATAAGATAGATTAACTATGATTTTGATTTGACAATGATGTATTAGTGATGAAGGTGATTCTAATGTTAGGGTTTGGTTGGAAGGTGATGTTATGGTTTAGGGTTAGGGTTAGGGTCAGGGTTTAGCTCGAATTTTAGGGTTAGTGTTGAGTTAGGGTTCGAAAGATGGGATTAGGGTTTCAAATGCCAAACTTATTTAGGGCTTCAATTAGACTCTAATTAGGGTGATTTTAGGATGATAATGATTTCTAGAAAAAAATGTGGATTATGGAAAAAAGAAAAGATATGACTTAATCTCTAATTCACACAGACAACGAGATTGTTTACAGAGATTTGATTAACATGAATTGAACTCATACAGAATTCAACTTGCATTCAACTTCAATATTGATCTTCAACTTATTTGTACATAATCATGACCTTCATGGTTGTATATAGCCATTCTACCACTTAGCTAAAAGTATAATTCAAAAGATTCCAAGCTAAAAGATATTATGCTAAGTTTATGATTTATCTAATATTCAACCCTACTACTTAATTAATTAATTATATAAATTAATAATAATGATCCACCAATGTTCCAAATAAACTCCCCATGCACGTGGTCATCCATTCCATGCATACCATGCCATGCACATGCACATAAATACTTAGTAACTTGTTTGGTACGTTTCTAGCAATGTAACCATCTATTTGTCTTCCAATTTGTGGGAGATCATTTCCGAATAAAGAATAATTAGTTCCATAATTGTAAAAGCCAATTCTTGAGTGTTTTCTCTTACATCATTCATCACCGTGATTTACCACAAACACCAACTGCCACCACCAATAACCAAGCACTACCATTTCTCTAGAGAAATAACCACCATTATCTCCACATCATCCCCCTCATAATTTCCCAACCATCACCAACCCATGCCATTTCTTTTCTATATCCTTATTGTGCTACATTTCATTTTTTTAGGCACACAATCGTGTACCCTCACACACCCCGGTTATGCCTCTCTCACATGACCCACACATTGTTTCGTGCACAATCATGTACACCCTTCATCCCTTTCCCATGCACAATCTGCTCTTTTGACCCATGCATATGCTGCATGCTTTTCCCATGCACCTTTAACGTCCCCTTAGCATAGTTGTGCCTCTATCTAGAACACCCTATGCTCTGCTCTAGCACCACTATACATTCCAACATACTCCCTTATAGCCTGAGCCTTTCCATTTATTTTATTTTTCCCCCATTTCCACCTTCCTTTATATTAACTTTTCCCTAGGTTGCATTCTTATGTTCTAATTTTGTATTATTCTTGTTTTGTAGGTGACTTTCCTGTGATTTTAGAGGAGGCGGGTTAGGCTTACAAGCTTAAAGACTAGTTTTCTTTTGGGTAAAGATACATATTATAGTTAGGTCTTGTACATGCAACATGTATTTGTATGTGATATTCTATTTGGTAATGTTATATGGATAATATTTTTATAATAATACTATTATATGATATCTTGTAAGTGAGAAAAATATGAAAGTATACATTTGTGTATATTATCGGCCAGCATGAATCAAGATACGTAGTATCTATATATAATTAGAGTTATGTATTTCATAATGATATGCATATTGAAGGTTAAAATTCATAAATATTGAAACATGTAAGGCCTTTGGAAAAATACTATTGTAAGGGAATTATGGCCACTTGATAATAATATGGAAAATAATCATGGCATGATAAGTTTTTGAGGTTTTATCATAGCGTGATTAAATGATGATTGAGTAAGACACAATTTACCTAATATAAGATTATGAGGTTTTTAGTAAGGGGTTAACATTTTGGTCAATAAGAGTTAAAGATGAAATTTTATTGATTTTCAAAGGGGGATAGGCTTTAAATATACAAAGTATGATACTCAAAATATTTAGGATAATGGTGAGTAGAATAAATAAAATAAATGAGAAGTTATGATCACTTGGTGAAATCTGAGTTTCTTATAGGAATTATAGACATTTTTCTTGGGGGAATTCCTTGATAACTATGTGGTTGTGTTTTATGTGTTTTCAATTATGTTTTGTGCATATCTACATGATTCCTACATGATGGTCTCGAAAAAAATGACTATGAATAAGATAATAATCATTTAAAGTAAAAGATCACATGAGGGCTGAGGTATATTATGTGTTCATCCCGTTGAATGATAATAGTGGCTCAAGAGTGTTTTTCCTTGAAATGTGCATTAGCCCATTCCAATATATTAAGAATAGCAGGACCTAAACTTAATGCAAATGAGAATATTACTCTAAGATAAGTAAATAATATACAATATATTAATCACTTAAAGTAAAATATTGCATGATTCAGGGCCGAGGAGTTATATTTGTTCCACTAGGCAGTAATAATGGCTCAGGTGTGCTCTATCTTGAGAGGTGTTTTAGACCATTTAGCTGATTTAAGAATGATGGTCAAGAGTGTGTTGCCCTAGTATATGTTAGATATGTTCCACCGAACTATATTAGTAGCTTAGGTGTATTTTTTCTTGAGAGGTGCTTCAGTCCTTTCCATAAGATTAAGAATAGTGAGGTCCCTATACTCAATGTAAATAAAAGTATGGATCTTGTTTACATCAAATAACGAGTTATGGAATTAGTGTTTACCTTACATTACTTATTATTAACTTGCATATATGCTTATTCTCTTTTATACCCTTACTTCAATTATATGGCTACCTTAGTCAATACATAATGTATTATCCTCTTCATTGGTATTACTCATTCTTGTGAGCAAATAGCCCATATGTTTTTGTGAAGGTAGATGAGAGCCCTTTAGATGATTTTGCTGCATATAATACCTTATGTGTGGAGGAGGGACGTTTATGTATCAAGGTCGGGCTTAGAGTAATGTTAATCATTGCTTATATTTTACCTAGATACTAATCCTTTATTCCATGGGATCCCTTTTGATATATTTTAATATTATACTCAGAGTTAACCTCTAAAAATTTATCTTATGTTCTCAGAAGTCCTCCTATTCTCTATTTATCATGTTTTAATTCTTAAATGTTTGTATTGTAATCAATTTAAGGATGGAAAGGTAAGCTAGACTTATTTTGAATTATGGTAGCGACACTTGTTTATGTTGATATTATGTTTCTACTAAAATAAAAGTTCTTAACAATAAATTTTGGGGTGTTACATCATACCTCTTCTTCTCTCTCATGTATTTTGATGTATTACCTCAAACTTAATCCCTATACTTGTTCTTATCTTATCAATTAAAGTATTCCACTATTTAATCTATTTTTGCTCATTCTGATTAATTTTCATACATTTTTTAGTCTTGTAATTGGTATAAGAAAGGTATAGACTAAACTTAAACTAAATGCAGCGGTAATACTCATAGTTTTATGTTAGTGTTTTTGCTTAAAAATAAAACTTTCCTATAGTATATTTTATGGTGTTACGCTACTTCACATTTGCTACAGTAAGACTTAATCTTACACGTCACATATAATAGCCACCTTCTTTTTGCAAAACTCACACACTCAAAGAATGACTTATATATCTTAGATTTAAATGCTTTTCCTACTCTTATGCTTCCACATTATTACCCTATCATCAATCTTCTTAATGGATTTAGGCATCCCTTCAACAATTAGTCATGTTTAGTCTTACAAGGCAACAAAAAAAGGAATTAAATATTTAAACATATCATAAAGACTACTTTCTTAAACACCAATACCTATCTCATTTGTTCCAACTAATAGTACTCGTAACACAAGTAAATTTTATTTGGTTAGAATAACTTTTATTTTGTGAAAGCTTGCATCATTAAGTTGTAAGTGTGGCATATGAATTACAAATGACACCAAAAAAGATAAGATCAAATATTTCCTATCATGTTTACAACATCATGAGGCAATCAACATAATTTCAAGATAATATCCATCCTACCCATGAAAAGATGCATGTTGCTTTGGTGGAAGAAAAATGACAAGAAATAGGAGGAGAAAATACATATATCTAGTGTATACATATGTTTGATTGGATAATGGCAATTCATACAACTTTGTATTGAATGTTCTTGATCAAAGAACTTCTCTAATTAAAAAAAATCACTAATTTATTGTAGAAAGAGGGCTACAACTTGTGTCATTTTGCAGCATCTCCTTTATTAGTGGTAATGCACTCTGATGTATTATTAGCTGCACCGTAAGGGGATGCCCTGACCACCCTAAAATCACACACAAGAACATATCATAAGAAGCTATAGCATATATGTATATAGAAAGCTTATGATAGGTTAATGACATTTTTAACAAGAAGTAACCACTAATCAAGAAAAATGATATATTAGTTATCTATATAGAAACCCACTCAACTAGAGCATAACAACATGAAGATAAAAAATAATAACAAACATTTAAACCCAATTCTCGTATAGAATATGCTCTAATTACGGAAAATCTTCTAATTAACATAATAAAAGAATATCTATTTATGTCACTTGATATTTGATTAATATCTTGCAATATTGTTTGGCATATATAACTAGAAGGAAATGGATATTGATGAAAAAATGGCCTCTTTATTAAACAATTCAACGGCCAAAGTTTTGGTCATCATCAAATCATCTCAAATATTGATTATAAACTTGATCTACAAATCATGAATTTTGTAACTATCAAGTATACAATAGATCACTTTGATCAAACTAATTGAATAAAGAGGAGGTGTGATAAGCATGTTAAATAAAGAAGATTTAAGTACAAACACCACCAAATTAGGTTTCCATTTTGATTAGTGTATTTAAGTCAATTCAATAGAATACATTATATTTCCCTTAAAAATGTGTGTGCTCACATGCGTGCATATGTGTGTGTGTATGCGCATACAACAACTATATATCCAATTAATACCATAGACCTTACATATACTATTGTCATATGAAAATACCAATATGGACCTTCCATGTTGATAAGGTAGTTATAACCACTACAATTAAAGACTATATAGCCACCCTACTCTAACTAATTATTTTATTAGAGGTCGTATTTAAAATACGTTTTAATAATTCACCAAAAAAAGAAAGTTAATGTTATAATCTTGATCACTCAAAAAAATCAACAAGATAAAGGGTGAAAGAAAAGAAATAACCCAAAGCTTGATGACGCAAATCACCTTTATGTCATAAACCGAACATTCTACCTTTAACTACTAAAACCAAACTCCAATGACCCAAGCAACAAGATTAGCTTCATTTATATTTGGTCCCCTAGGTAATGGACCTCCCACACTAATATCATAAAATAAAGACAAAAAAATACAACACTTTAGATTAATATAACTAAATAGTTTATTAGAAAAAATAAATTACTTTTTTAGATAGAGTATTATCCAACACATAAAAATATATAAGATGGATTTC
Organism: Tamarix austromongolica; assembly: GCA_039764185.1. Taxonomy (NCBI): domain Eukaryota; kingdom Viridiplantae; phylum Streptophyta; class Magnoliopsida; order Caryophyllales; family Tamaricaceae; genus Tamarix; species Tamarix austromongolica. The sequence continues at coordinate 91,947,527 of CM077811.1, read as the reverse complement.
ATAAAAGGAAAGTAAACAAATTTTCATACTAAATATAAAATATTAGCCAATTCAACCTTTGATAATACCCATATATTGACCAAATATAATCAAAGGCACATTAGCCAAGCTACTTCTACAACTTCAACTAGGGTAAAATATTTGGTTTCCAAAGATAAATCCTAATCTAGATCATATAAGTTATCCAAACATCACAAAAAATAGCTTTCTATTATGTATTATGCTACATAAGTGAAATTAGAGATACATAAATGCATACGTATACCACCATCCTTTAAGAACACAATTGTCAAATTAAAGCTATTAAAGTAACATATTGGGTTCCAAGTGTTTTAGTTGTTCCAACTTTTTTGGTGTGCATTATTACTTTTGATTCTTTTATAGTAAATTGGTCATGTATTTATAACCACTTAAGAGGTCATAAGATTTTTTTCTTAAAACAACCTCTCATATATGCTTTCACTAAACATGCATGTAACTAGTATGCCTAATTATGCTCAATCACTCAAAATAACTATCATCATTATATTAATTTTTTATGCAAAATTTTCTATTCTTTTTAGCAATTCCACATAAAAAATCATCGATAGTTTAGATCAAATAATTTTGAGATTTTTTTTGTAAGATGAAAATTTAAGTTTTAAAAACTTACTATTTTGAAAATTTTCATTTCTCAAATAATAGATTTTTTTTAAATAAATTTAAAATGAGTGTTGCAAGAAAGTCAATTAGATGTCATCTAAATTTGCAGCAATATTTAACACAAAGTACATATTCAGAAAAAGACTATGAAAAAACTTCAAAATAAATAATTTAACAATATATGTATTTGACTTAACATAATAACCTCTAGTTCTATATAAATTTCATGTTTTTTTCCTAAAGATGTGTGTGTTAGAAATTAAAGGAGAACACATCTTGAAAAAAGATTAGAAAGCATTGAGAGAACCACAACAAGTTGACTAAAAAAGAGATAATTCAAATATCAAAGAGCAAGTGTAAGGAAAATTAAGCATAGAGTTATACGACAATTACTAATGGATGTAGTATAATAGAATAGTATGTTTAAAACTATAACTATGATGCATTCTTTAGTTAGTTAAGTGTGAGAGTATTTACCTATTGACCTTTACAATATTCTATACTTAAGATTGCATAACCATGTCAATTATGGGGTTACCTTGCTCTAAGGTGAGACTTAGGTGTAAGCATTTAATTCTTTGACTTTGTAGTTGATTTTCACGTGGAAAAGGTAACCATGGTTATAGAATAAAGGTGATTTAAATATACAATCTTATGAGTTTAATGATTTACATAATATCTCAAAGTAAAAACATCACCAAAGAAACCAAAACTAAATGTAATCAACTTTATCCATAGATAATATCTTATACTTTGTTATCATCATTCATCAAACAATAATGTATTTAAGTTAATATTGTAAAATTTAAAGATAGGCTATATTGAATTCACCCGCTCTTTAAGTATAGATGGCCTTAACAATCGATATCTTAGCAAGATATTCTCGAAAGATTGACTTTCTAAAGAACCAAGATGATGTTTAAATAAGAGAAGACTCAATACATGGTAAACTCTTCGATCCCTACTTTTTATGATACAAATCATCCATGGTGGAAGAATAGGATGATGAACTATATTTTGGGAATTAGTTATCAATGATAGTTAGTAGCCAAGAAAGGTTCACTTAAGATTATGTAGATGGAAAACAAAATGTTGAGATGATTAAGAATGAAGCTTAATACAACACAAATGACTATCAAAACGCTAAGAAGAATATTAAAAGCCACATGAACACTCTAATATTATATTAAGGAATTGCTTGGAGAAATTATTAGATGACTTTGACTCACCATAAACCATCACTTACAAAGGTGCATGGACTATATAAAAAATGCATAAATAATTTTTTTTTGAGATGGTCCATGGTGAATTAGACTCACCTAAAAACTTCTTGGATTACTTGTCACCCAATTTGAATTTGATAATTTGATAAAGTATGTGAATAATTTTTTGATTGTAATCAAGTTAGATCTTAATTTCAATAAAAAAAAACAAAGAAAAGGAAATATGCTAAGTACTTTAAGGCCACTTGAGTTAGTTCGCATTAATTTGTATCGACCTATATGAACATCGAATGGAGATGTGAGAACACGTATGCACTTGTCATTGCTACTAACAAATTTTGACTTTAGTAGAAGTTCTTACTTTGTTCCAATGTGGACACAATTGAGGTATTTAAAGGATGTATGAAAAATAATACAAAATAAGTCAATCACCAATTCACAATTGTTAGATTTGATCATGGCATATTATTAGAAAATTTTAACTCCTCATAGATTTTTGCAAGGGAAATGAGAGCGATAATAATTCATCATCACAAGAAGCTCCATACAAAATGGATTTGATTAGAATAAATAATAGATCATTTGATCATATGGCTTGTATAGTGCTCTTGGAAAGTGGATTGTCTAGAGAGTTTCCATAAATATAGCATGTTATATTGCTAATTAATGTATTATAAGGTCAATCTTCATGAAAAAACCCTATAAGATATTTCTAACTATAGCTCTTTTAGGAACATTAGAATATAGATGTATGTTCTCAAAATTTAAAAGGATAATCTAGAAAAAATTAATCTCATAAGCGATGAAAAATTTTACGCAGAATTGTAGGAAAAAAAAAAAGAAAAAAAACTTGCAAACTATAATGCAAAAAAGAATGGTGTGTTGAGAGTATGATTGGTGAGATGGGATTATTTATTAGCTTACATATCAAACAAACTAGGGATAGGATTAGATATCTTAAGAAACTATTGAAGAAGTACAAAAAGTTAAAATTTGAATCTCATTGTGCAACTACTTTTCTAGTTTAACATAGATAATAAGGGTACCACTGCCTCCTCATTTATCTCATAGCTAGTGGAAAATCTTATGGCATGATAAAGTTGGAAGTTTGTGCAACATTTCAGCTAATCCTTAGAAGTCTCTCATTATGAATGTGAATAGAATGTTGAGATAGTCAAAGGGTTTAGACTGCTTATGTCTATGATAACCCAAGTGATGAAAAAATTAACTTATTTGGTTACTTTGATACCATGTTGGTTATTTGTTCACAAAGAGAAGTACTATTGAATATGTAGATACTATGTCAGGTTATGCCCATTATTATCAATTAGAAACTTAATTTGATTTTATTTTTATGTTAAAGTAACAATACAAACATACATATATGAATCCATACACACATGCTTTATGACATAAAGATATAAATTCAAAGACCAATATAATGGCAGCATGGCTTACCTTTCCTTCCGTCTCTCCAAAAACCTTGCAAGAGATGCTTTCCGTGTGAGTGGGGCGGCACCTTTGTGAAATAAGAGGAGAATATTTTAATGAGACACGATTAAATACATGGAAATGTAGAGAATTGAGGAACCATAGAAGAGAGAATTTTACTTTAGGTCCTTATACTAAGTTTTATATCAATTTAGTTATACATACCTTTTTCTATAAATGAGGATGTTTAAAGTTTAAAATATGATACATAATCCTTCATCAACCTAATAAAGATACAACATTTTCTAAACATGATTAGAAAATAGATATTATTTTATTGAGTTCTTAATTGATGGAATCAGGCATAATAAATTGTTTGTGGACATAGTCCGGTTGTTAGTTAAAAGAAAGCAAAACCACATCCCTAACCACAACTTTCCTTCATCGACTCTGAATGAGTGTACCGCTTGCCGAATAATCACTTACTTTGATGATAAATATCGAGTTTTAATTATAAAATCTTTCACATCATTAATACATGATATACATCCGTCTCTTTATTTGATAATACAAAATACAACTCCCTCTTTCTTTGACAGTGTAAAAAGTATTGCATTAGCTCAGCTTATGGTGAGGCACATTTACATAGATGTAAGAAATAAACGTAGGATCTACATAAAAGACCCATATTCATATAAGAGTGTTTATGGTGAACCGAACTTAAAAATTTCTCAAGATACTATATAGTTAATATAGTGTATAACTTTAGAACGATGGTATCTATAATAAGCTATAACAATATTATTTAATAATGATATTGCACTAGTTATTTTGTATTTAGTTTTATAAAATCACTTTTATTGTACATCAAGGTTGGTTTGTCTAATAAGTGATGGTACTATCATAATTAAAAATCATCACTATTGGATTGGCTATACTAGGAACCTACCATTAGCCTAGTAATTAACCTTACCTCAATCGCTGAGAATGCTCTAGAGTCAATTCCTATCAATTGTGTCGGTATTTTCCCTTTCTTTTATCTCCCTCCCCTACCGGTGTACTTTGTCTAAAAAAAATATTAGTGATATTAATTATTTACATTTAACTACATATATAGCCTCATATTTTAACGTGGATACAATAAATAACGTTGATATCATCGATAAACAATAATAGTTTCATGGATGAACATCAATAGTATATTGGCTATCCTATTTTCACTGCATGCATATTTTTATGATTTAACATAATAAATATATAGAACTATAAGGTTGGTATTTTATAAGCTGCAACAATATCATTATTCTACATAGATAGAATATTAATTATCTCCATTATTTACTTTTACCAGCGTGTCATAATTATAATTCAATCTTGATGGTATGCATTTATAAAGTTGATAGCATATTTGATATCAAAAAAAAATCAACGATATATCCATCTTTTCTAATTTCATAAAGACTACAACATTTTGTTTGAAGTGTGTTTCTTTATAATATTTGTGAACCTAGATGGAATAAGGGAAGCACTTTTTTGGAAGTTAAACGATGATATTTTTTGTCATCGTTGTTGTGTTTTTATTAGTTTTCCATTCAATATTTGTGTATAAAAGCTAACAAGGCCGCCCTAGTGTCAAATAAAGCCATGTGGCTAGATGGGAAGATGGTATGGCTTGAGGAGCGCCTATTGTCTGTAACCGACCATGTGAGCATTGAACAATGAATGAACGAGGGGTCTTGTTCCATCAGAAAAACAATAATGACATTCATACATCTGATAATAATAATAATATGAAGAGCATATTTTGCAACGCATACTTAAAGGTGGAGTTCGGTTCGCGGGGTAAATACCTGATGGGACTGCATCTACGGTGGGGGGGCTAACAACCGGAGAAACCTCAGGTCTGTCCTTTGCACCGGTAGCAGCTCCAGCTGAATCCGCGAAGCCATGAATCTCAGCCGGATGCCTAACTGGAGCCTTCGAACTTATAGCTACATTCCCTTGATTTACTTCACAGATTGGTCTAGGACTGCCGATTGCTACACTGGACAGGTCCACATGATCAGCAGCAGAAGATGGTACAATGATCGTGACTGCTGGCTTAACCGGATTTGCTGCTGCAGCAGCAGTAGATGTACTTCCTGAGCAAGTGTTAGGAGGGGGTAGCATACAAATTGGACTCGAGTGGCCTGAACAATTGCCTGCATTATTAGTGCCATCGGCTGATTGAGGCCTTGACACCGGCGGGCGGACTTTGGGCGGTACTGGAGCTATCATAGATTTCGAGTGAGTCGGAGGATTACCGTTTCCGGCTAACAACATTATAGCCTGAGCCTAGATACGAGGGGGTCAAACTATCATTATGAGGAAGGGGCACAGATAAACAGACCGATTGGGGCATTGCTTTATAAATTCGGAAAATCATCATAATCTTGACGGGAAGGTGAAGCCCACATCGCATATAAATTGATATGTATGTACCTTTTCCGGGGATACGTCGTCGTAGACGCAGACCAATCCATCGTAGAAAATGGTGAATTGAGAGGGACCGCCGGAAGATTTAATGGTGTTGCTATAAAATAAAAATAAATAAAATGACAGTCTCAAAATCTCGATCGAATTACTTGCCCAACTCAAATATTTCTTTCTACACGCACAATAATATTGCACAGTGCGCACACAGACACGCACACATAGATGTACATGTACGCACAAACAAATATATTGGGGGATTTATTTAAATACCTCAGATGAGTGGAGCCGACGATCGGACAATTAGCAGGAACACTGGGCACAGGGGCAGCCAAAGGTTTAGCAGCAATAGATTGCGGTTTGCAGTTAGAACACGGGCTATCCTGTCCCTCTGGCGAGGAAAAATTATGCCGATGAAGAATACCTTTGTTTTTAGGGGCAGGCAATCTCCGGTCTACATGCCTGGATGTTTCAGGGTTGCATCTTGCTTCATGAGGTTGACTAATGGATGAAGTATTGGTTTCGTTATGTTGCTGTTGACCGTAGGCCGCTGCCGCTGGGCATTGTTTTTTACCTGCTTGCTTATCGAAAGAAACATTTCCCTTTCCCTTTCCTTTTCCCTACAATGTTACAGTTGACGAGGGAGGATTAATTCATTGAGCTAGATCCAGAACCGATGCAGAAGCCGCTGATACGGTTGAAGGTTTTTTTTTTTTTTTTTTTAAAATATTTTTTTTTATCTGACTCCCCTGTTTGACGCATATGTAAATATGCAATTCGCAGATAGATTCACCCAAAACCTTAATGACACAGAGAGAGAAAGAACGAACCTGCACAAATCCGGGAGGCGTCTGAGGCGTGGAGCTGCCCCCATCTTGGCCTGCTGATTTGAATGACAGAATCTGGGGAGCGTTCGTAGTCTTATTAGAAAATGACCACTGTAATTCTCTCATTGTGGTCGCTACGAGGAATGAAAGATGATCTTTTGCAATTAGAAAACCATCCAACAAACTTACGAAGATCTGCTCTAGACCCGAAGAAGTAGCAATTTGCAGTAATATATTTGTCACCACTTTTACTTCAACGAGCTCTGTTTGAATTAAATTTGCAGAGGCCCCTTTAAAGAAAGGGCCAAACCTGGGGAGAAGAATACCGGAAAAAAAAAATGTTGAAATATAGAACAGGAAATAGTTTTTTTGTTGGAGGCAAATAAACAATTGCAGTCCCAAAATAAACAAAGACTGAGCAGCAGCATCGAGTGAAGATGCACGTATAAATATGCAAAATAATAAAAAAAAACAAAAACAAAAAACAAGGTGCTTTCATGCATTTGATAATTAAGCATCCCAAGCCTTGTCCTCCATGACTAATTAATTATCATAAATTCTTAAAACATTTAATAAGTAAGGTCTATATAATATTAACTATAGGAGAAGACTTAAAGAGAGAATCATTTAATAAGCAAGTTTCATGTTGCTGTCTGACCAGCTGAATCTCCGGTTACTGTAATAGCCTGTGAGGTACCTTTTTTCGGTGCCTTTTTATTTGAGTCTCAATACATTATAAATTTGTTATTATTTTATTTACTTCTTATCATAATTTTATTATCTAGCTATAATTATTTTTTATTTAATAGATATGTCCTACCACTTTTACCTCAACAATTTTTTTAAAATATTATAATATTTACCTTTATTACACATATACTCTCATTAATTGACCTCACCCATCCTTGCCCACCACCCTCTCATCATTAATATTAATTATTCAAATAACTAATATTATCTATAATCATATATTGATAATAAATAGTTAATAATAATGATTGTTATTAAGATCATTAATGCCTAATAATTGAAATCATTTTCTTAATTATCAATTACTATTAGATACTAGTTACATTTTCCCGTGCGATGCACGGGTAGAATTTTAGACATTGTAATAATAAATTTTAAAATAATAAGAATAAAAAATATTATAAGAAGTAATAAAATTATTATAAGAAATCATAGTTAATATAAAGGATAAGATATTGGGAGAAATATGAAATAATAAAGTAATACATTATATATAGAAATGACAAATATGAAGTATATGGAGCAAATAACCGAAGAAGAAAATACATAATGTACCTAGATATTTTGGAACAATTCATTGAAGACAACATTTGTTGTGGATGTACTTTCTTTTCTTTCATTATCACATATCAATATTTTTAGTCTATTACGATGTGTAACTCTTGACACTATAACGTAAAACTAACCGTGGCCAAATATTAGTTTTTTCAATAGTGATTCAACATGGGATTTTGATTGACCGTGACTTTTATTTATTATCATTATATAAAATAATTAGTAGTTTACTGATATGAAAAGTATTATGTACTTTCACTGTACCTGTAACATAGAGGGAAATATTAATTTTGCAAACAAATGATGTTGCAATTTTTTTTATGACATTTAGTTGTGAATATTTGCTATTAAAAATACCGCTAAAATCAGTTGCTTTAAACATAAAACAACCACTGGCTCCATACAATTACTCTTAAAAAAAATTCTTAAGTTGACCAACTTCATCATCCCAAAGTCAACATTCCAACCTCTCTTTTTTACAATCACACCTAGAAAGCAAGGAATTAACTTTTTATGCAACTATTATACCTGTTAATAATAATATGATAAATTATTTCTTCTTTCTACTCACTCATTGTCCTCCAGCAAAATATCCATTAACTCGGTCAAATTCTTATTTTGGTTCTCACGTATACCTTCAAGTTTTATTTTCACAATCTTACCTATGACATCTAGTAAACAAAGAATAATTAGAAAATATTAGATTAACTCACTACACCATTATGCACTAATAATCTTCTGATGGGTGAATTTGGTTTAGATATATGTAGATAGGTGTCATTTCTGAAACTTGAATGCTTCTGTCTTTTACTCCCTATTGAGCTTATGCAGTGTTTGTTTAATTTTTCAACTGGCTTCTAATTATATAATTAGAGACAAAATCAAAATTAATGAAGGGAGGAAGTGAGAAGTAGAAATGTTATATGTAATTAATTTATATAACCACTTCATTTGGTGTTTTAATTATAGATAATTACTTAATTAATACGCAGGAGATGAATAATTATATTATAATAATGGCAACACATGAATAGTTATATGACAGCAAATAAATATATATATATGAACCTATACATATGTGTTGTTTGACTGGTTTATGCACTTTATATAAATTATTTATATTATTTATTTATTAATATGTAGTAGATGAAGAGTTTGAAAACTCAATTAATACGCAGGAGATGAATAATTGGTTGCATATATTTAGGTAATTAATTAAGAAAATACTTGATTAATACTTCATTAAATTTAGTTATATGCATTTGCTGCATGTAGGATAAGAATAGTTGTATTATATTAATGGCAGCAGATGCATATGTATTGTTTGACTGGTTTATGTACTTCATTTGATGTATTGATTATTTATCAATTATGTATATGTTAATATGTAGGATATGAATAGTTTGACAATTCAATTAATACACATAAAATGAATAGTTGGCTGCATATGTTCAAGTAATTAATTAAGAAAATATTTGATTAATACTTTATTAAAATTAGTTGTTTGACATAAATACAATAAATAAATAATTATATATATTTGTTGTACATAAGAGATGAATATTCACATTGTATTAAGGGACATATGCATGTAAATCAAATGAATATGCACTTTATTTTGTGTATTAATTATTTATATATTCAAGTGTAGAATAGTCCAAAAATTTAATTAATACACAAAAAATGAATAAATTTCTATATATGTTCAGATAATTAATTAAGAAAATATTTTATTAGAAAATATTTAATTAATACTTTAATAAAATTAATTGTTCAACATATGTACACCAAATAAATAGTTATATATATTGAATGCACATAGGAGATGAATAGTCGCATTATATTAATAAATAGTTATATTAATTATTCCATCTTATTAATTAGCAATAACATATGACACTTTATACAGTGTATTAATTATTTATATTATTTATTTATTAATATGAAGAAGATGAAAAGTTTGACAACTCAATTAATATGTAGGAGATAAATAGTTGGCTGCATATGTTTAGGTAATTAATTAATAAAATACTTAATTAATACTTCATTAAAATTAGTTATATGTATTTACTACACATAGGATATAAACAGTTGTATAGTTTTCTGCATATGTTTAGATAATTAATTAAGAAAATATTTGGTTAATATTTTATTAAAATTAGTTGTTCGATAAATGTGCGGCAAATGAATAGTTATATGCATTTAATGCACATAGGAAATGAATAGTTGCATTATATTAATGAATAGATATATTAATTATTCCATCTTGTTAATTAGCAATAATAATAATTAGCAATAATATATAACAGAAGTAATTTATGATTAGTAATAATGAATATAATTTAGGCGGGAAAATTTGTCTGTATATTGTCTGTTAGACAACTCCGTTTTTATATATATATAGATTATATAATCAATATTAAGATAATAATAATAATAATGATAATAATAATGATTAAAAATTAAGAATACTTATTAATAAAAATTATAAATTATTATTCATATACAATAATAATAATAATAATAATAATAATAATTCTAACTAAATATCATTCATTGTTCATATAAACTATTATTAATTATTAATATTATTTATTTGTATTCTTATTATATGAAGAATCCTTATAATATATTTTTCATTTCCAATTAATATATATCATATAATAATTATTAAAAATGTTACTCATTAATTTATTGCTATTAATATTAAAAATAAAAAATGTATAAATATTAATTAATATTCATATTATTATAAATAATTAATGTTAATATTGAAAATTGTTAAATATACTTATTATTCAATATGTTTTGTTATAAATATTAATTATTATTATTATTATATGTATAATAATATATAAAATAACAATAATTTTTTCACTAAAAATTATTAGATATTATATAATAATGAAAATATAGTAAATATATATGTAAAATCATAATTATTATGAATTATTATTAAATATTACTATTAATGAATATATATTATTATAACTAACATCAATAAATTTAATTAATAATATTCATTTTTAGTTATTAATGAATATTAATATTATTGGTTAATAACATGTTATTATTAATGATTAATTTTATGATTTTATATATAAATTAATATGAAATAATTATTAATAAGATGTTTTTAATAATAAAATTATTATTTTAAAATATATTATTACTAAGAATTATTAATAAATTAATATTTATTATTTATGAATATATAATGCATATGAGAAATAATTTAGTCAAACTAAGGAAGGTGGTGGATTTAAGGTGATTACCATCGAATAGAAAAGATAAAGAGATGAGGGACATAAGTAATTATTTTATCTATGAGCACCTCTTATGATCAAATACTCATTATCACCATCCAAGGTTTAAGCTCTTGGAATAAAGAAAGTAAGCTTTTGTATATTGAAAACATAATGCTTAACTTGAATTATGAGTGGGAGCACCTCTCAAGATCAAATACTCACTACCAACATTTAAGGTTTAAACTCTTGGAACAAAAGAACAAGATAAAACATAATTCTTGACTTTAATTATAAGTGGAAATTGTTTGTTCCGCCATGTAAAAATAATATTCAAAGCTTCTCCATTCAAAACATAAGATTGACACTTTATAAGGTATGTCAATCCTTTACAAGCTAAATTAATAACTTATGAAAGTGATTTAGTTGAAATCAAACTAAGTAGTTTTCTAATAGATAGAAAACTAATTAGTTTGACTCTAAGTTAAAGTAAATCAATCCATATAACCTAGAAGATTACCTTACTTACAAATTAATAGCCTAAAGACATTCCCCATGCTTTCATATTTGACTTTTCAAGTGTATTTGTTTTTGTTAAAAAAACATAAGGGTAAGTTAAAAAGGCTAAAAACATCATTAAAAGTAATAACAATAAAATAACTTTTCTTAGTACAAACTAAAGTATAATTATGGCATATTTACCTTATTTTTCTGCTATGGTAAATGATGTTTCATCAACCTTTTTCCTAACTCTTATACTTCCATTTAAGTCACTTGAGTTTATCAAAAAGTGATGCTTAAACATGTATTTTGTAGAGATAAGTGATTTATAATTGAATTCATTAATCTTATCCAAATTATAATAACTTTTGGGTCTTCTTTTTTAGAAAAGTTAATGAGTAAATTATGTCCATTTGTTGTGGATGCTCTTGCATCATCTTCCTTTGGTTGATGAGGATGAATCTTCATATCTTCAAGTTATGAACCTTGATAGTATTGCTAGAGAAAGATTAGAGGTTACCCTTCATGTGTTCCCTTAAGGTTAGAGACATTTTTGCAAGTTGTAATAGTTGTAAGTGGGTTAAAAATGATGCTCTTGTGATCCATTTCAAGGGTGGAGGTGTGAGAAACACAATCCTATCATATTGGCATGGTCTTCCTAATAATAAATTATAAGCATCCATGGGAACACCATTAGATAATACACTATCATAATAAGATGGACTTAACAAAAACAAAACAAGGTCTCTCTTTGTTACCTAAACTAGGTCACCACGGTTAAAGAATCAAACTTTTTAAGGCTTATGGTCGTTAGTGGTGGGGTGGTGGAGCTTATCAACGAGTGTTTTTTAGGCTCTTTTGGTGCAACTTCCTCTATCAATGATAAAAAAACAAAAAAAAATCCTTTAAATGGTGCACTTGGAGTGAAAGACAATTTATCTTTGAGTATTATCATGTATGCCTTCTTTTGTATGGATACACTTTTAATTCATAAGGGAATATCCTTGATCCAGACCAATTTCAATGGTCTCTTCTTCATCCGGCCTCGGTTCCTCTTGTTCTTTTTCTCCTTCATGGTTTAAGAGAGCTATTACCCTCTTTTTAGGGGGAACTTAGATTAGAAATGATCAATCCCTTGAAATTTAGAACACTTAACTTCTTTTATATTTCTTGGATTGTGTCTAATGTATTTACCCTTCCACTTTAAATTAAATTTTTTAGGTTGTACAGGTTGGCTTTGAGGGTAGTGGGGCTTCCATTGGTGTGCTTACATCTCTTTTTTTTTTTTTATTATTAAGCCTTGGGTTCTTCTTTTCTTTCTTATACTTCTCCACTTTGATGGATAAATGATAAAACGCATCTAGAGTGTAGTATGAGTGATCTCCACCTTCCTAACAATATCATGTCTTAGGACGCTAATAAAATAGACATGATATGTTCTTCTATTTCTTCAAGCCTAAGCCTCATCATGAGTTTTTCAATATTGTTGATGTACTTCTCTACACTTAATGATCATGTATTTTTATATGATTTTTTATCGTAAAGATCATGAGTGTATGATACTAGTAAGAACCTTTCCTTTATGGGCTTCCTCATTTTGGACCAAGTTTGAACCTTAGTCTTTCCCTTCTTCCTCCTTTAGTGTATAAGGTTTTCCTACCCAAAAGAAGCATGCCCCTTAAGCCTTTAAATAAACACATTAAATGACTTATCATCTAAATACCCTTTGCTTCAAACATCCTAGCACACCTCAAATCCCACTCAAGAAACTCTTCGGGTTGTGGTTCCCATCAAATTCTTGAATTTTAGCTCTTACATCATGGAATTGGTACTTCCTTCACTATGGTTCATGAGAAGAATCACTAGAGGAGCTAAACTCACCTGAACCATATCTTATGTGCATGACCCCTTCATTTTCATGGGGCTAGTTGTTTCTTCTTCATGGGTTTGGTGAATTTATAGAAAATAGTACTCCAACAATGTTCTAATCTCTCTTAACACATTCTTCATAGACTCCTCCAACATTTTTATTCTTGTTGTAAGGTTTTAATAACTCAATCTCCTTTAACATAGACATTGTATTCAATACTTAAGCCTCTTGGGTTTAGAGGAACACCCATGGGAGTTTAATATTGAATATATATGAAACTAGTGGGGAAAGAGAAGATGGTTTTCAAAGAGTGGTGGGATGATATCTTTTGTTTGGGAATTTTTGTAGGTATGGAATGAGTTGAATAAAAATGGGGTTAAATGGAGGTGGATGGACAAAAATTATAAAGAAATTTGATGGAAAAATGATGCTGGTATGAGTGGTGAACATGGTGATGAGTTTATAAAATAAAAGAGAGGATAAATACCCAATTTCAACAACCTTAAGATTTGATACTAATTTGACACATATGAGAAGCAAGTTGGTTAAACTAAGGGAACCGGATTTGTGATTACAACTTAATAGGGGAGGGAAGGAGGGAGGGAGAGAGAGAGAGAGAGTTAGATAGCTATTTGATTTATGTGCACCTCTCCAGATCAAATACTCATTAATATCATCTAAGGTTTAAACACTTAGAATAAATAAAGCAAGATTTTGTGGGATAGAATTCCGTTAATTCTGAGTGGGGATCTCAATTCCACCATAAACAAAAATTTTAACGTCCAAAGCTTCCTCCATTCAAAACATAATCTTAACACTTCATAAGGTGTGTTAACTCTTTACAAGCTAGCTTACTAACTTATGAAACTGATTTAGTTCAAATCAAACTATGTAGTTATCTAATAGATAAATAGTTAATTAGTTTGATTCTAACTTAGAGTAAATCACTCTATAAAGCTAACTAAGTTGACTTTAATTACAAAATGATGGCCTAAAGACACTGCCCATACTTTCATATCTAACTTTTGTGTTTCACAAGAAAAACTAAGCTAAAAAGATGAAACACATTAGTAAACATATAAAGCAAATAACTTTTCTAAGTGTAGACATAAGTATAATTATGTTCACTTTGCCTTATTTTTTTCCATCATAGCTGCTTTTGCATCCGTCTTTCCCTTGATTATTAATTTCCCCCCTCCATTTTATACCAAAAAAGTTCACAAAATTTTAGATAAGATTGTTGCTAATCTGTCGTTACTACTATAATGGATATGTGGTTGTTGTTGGCTAAAAATAATAAGATAGATTTAAGCTAATCAAGTTTATCAAAAGATGATCGCTTGAATATGGTTTTTGCATGGCAAAATAAATCATAATTTAATTAATTAATTAATTTTATCCAAATTAGAAGGATTTTTTGGGTCTTCTTTCTTAGAAGTTAATAAGTAAATTATGTACATTTGTGATGGATGCTTCTATATCATTATATGCTAATAAATTATTAGTATTATTAATATAATAATAATAATAATAAATAAATAATATTATTGATAATTACACATATAATTTAAATATTATGTATTATATAATAAACATTTAGAAGATATTAATAATAATCTAACAATTATTATTAAATATATTATTACTAATACTAATAAATATTATATTATTAATTATTTAGTTTCATATAAAAATAACTAATTAATATTTAATAATAAATATGATTAATATTATGAATAATTAATTCATTATAACCAATTAATAATATTATGAGTGTCAATAATTTTTTTATGAATACATTATTCTTATTAATAATTATTATATATTAAATTTTATTATTCATGATAATATAATATTTTTTCCTTAATCACATCATTATCCAAAATAATTCATATATTTTTCATAAGTATTAATTATTAACCATTATTTAGTATATAATCATATATTATTAAAACAATGATTTATTGTTATGAGTTATGAATAATAAAGTCTTATCATAATCATCGTTATTTTTTTTAAATAAGTTATAAATAATATTATGTATTTATGATTTTGGGTTTAAGGGTATAATGGTAAAATTGCATCTGTTAAACTTTAAAAATATAAATAATAGCTAATAAAATACTATATGCCTAGAATTGTCATTATATATTAATTTATTTCATTTCAAATAAGTGACCAAATGATATTATCACTTCTAGAACATTTAGATACATATAATATATTTCAACCTAATACACCATCATATTATTACTTAAGACTAAGTTTAGATTATATATTAAATTACCCAAATGATACCTAAGTCGAATAAGTCATTGTTAAATAAAAATGGCATTACATAAGAATTGCAAATAAATGGTGTTAAAATTAGGGTGTTCAAGTATGGGTAAACATATTTGTTATATTGGATATCTACTTTAGATTGGATGTCTAATAATTACAAAGACAAATCAAATATTGATCTGCTAGATAAACATTTGGTTTTTGTATTAGTATTCTAATTATACAAATTTAAACGCTTTTATAGTAAAATCTTTAAAAATAAGGATCAAAAGTCAAATAGTGTTCATGTCCATGTATGTATGGGTATCATATATTACCCCAAAAGAAAGTTAAAATAGGTTGTGTAACTTTAAACAAAAAAAAAAGAATAAATTTTAGAACTAGATACTAAATTAAATTTTATATTATAATATTCATCACAACACTATATAATTACTAGAGTGATTATATAGTTATTTTAAAATTATAAATAATATTTTATATGATCACAAATAATTAATATTTGTAAACTTAATTAAAATATACATATTTTTATAAATATAATATTATTTGTATTTAACGGATTAGATATCTAATTTATTTAATTTTATGTTGAGTAGATCGATTAATTAATTTTTTTAATCAAATTCAACCGTATACTAAATTAAATCAACAAATAAGATCATATAAACAATTATAATTAAAATATTCCGGTTGATGTGAAGTAGTCATATGCGCATAAGACTTGATTATATTATCACCTGTATATTCAGCTAACGGTCCAGAATATTAATTAAGATGCAATATAAACTATGACTATGATTATAGAAAGACCATTCGCTTAAAAAACCAATAAATTATAGGCGTGACAAGAACTTTAGTGCATGAAGAAATATACAATTCGAATCGCTTGTGAGGTGTGATTGAAGTCATTACGTACAAATGAAATAAATTATGTAAGCCACATGGTTTGAATCATGCTGGAATATATTACTCCATCTATTTTTATAATATCTTAAAATATAGGTATACTTATTTTTTTATATTATACTTTATCATATGTTTAAAAAAAATTGATAATTAAATTTTAATATTAAAATTTGAAAGTAATATATATTATAAAATAAACTAAGTCCCGTAGATTGGTTGACAATCTAAATTTTGGAATGGCAACTAGAAGAATTTTATTAGAAATTTAATGAATTTTATCATTTAGACATATAAATGGATATTAATATAGATATGAAAGAAGAAAAAAAAAAAATCCTCGGAGTTTGGGTATAAACATAAACAATATAATCTCAATTCTGTATTATTTTTATATCTGTATCCGTACTTGTATCCATTTATCTCCTATAAAATTAATTGTTTACTTTTATTTATATAGTATTCAATTTATTTTTTTAAGGCTAAAAGTAGAAATATAATTAAACATCAATGATCTAAATATTTAATTCTATCATTGGGCAATTGTTATTTTTAACCCAGTAGATTTTATCCTAAAGATGAATGATTTAATCGATAGATGTGCAAATAGATATAAATATGGATATAAGGAATAGAAAAAACTATTTGACAGATTTTGATATGAGTATGAATATAGTGTTTTTTTAATTGAACATGGATAACGGATATAAGGTATATAATATGTATTCGACTTGTTACCATCCCTTATAATCCCTAAAGCTAATAAAAGTTGATCTGATCTGACCTGACCCTTATAAAATTTGACGGGACATAATAAAAAAAAATATAAACCGACCCAACTCAAACTCAATCTGATCTGATCTAGTATTAATCCAAATATAAGTGACCTGACCTAAACCGACTCGCTATCAACCTGATCACCCATCAACTTAATCCGTTATCAACCTGACTCGACTCAACAAAATTAAATTTGATATTAACCGGTTATGATAATAAAAACATTACACGTCTTATTATTGATTTAAATTTTTTTTAAATATATTGTATTATATATATATATATATATATATATATATATATATATATATTACTTTTATTGTGAACATACTTATTCACCAATAATATTCTTATTTTACCAAATTTTTTACGTATTGTGAACATATAAAAGTCATAACACTAATAAAAAGTAATAACATATTATTAATTACATGTTTACATGAAATCAAATTTAATGCTTACTTATGAGGTTAATGAGTTAAATTAATTTTAGTAACCAATGTTTGATTTAATATAAATTCAAAATGATTTGATCCAAGATTACCTCGATCTGAATCCAACACTATCAATCAAAACTTAAAAAAACTGAACTTATGAAGCTAATCTAAACTTGATTCATCAAATTAATTCAAATATAAAACTACTTGAATATGAGCTTATTTGACCTAAATTTAATCACCCTAATCCAACTCCAATAATAAAGTGGCTCAAAATAGACCTGCAAAAAAATTGACCTACACATAATCAGATCTTTAAATAACTCAGCCTCTTATAATCCAATCCCAATTTGATCCAATTACCTTGCGTATATCTTAGATCTGCTGTCCGATTTCAATTATTATTATTATTATTATTATTTTAAAAAGCAGATTTCTAAGATTAGGCGTTGGTCTCTTGGCCATTGTCGGTCACCACCAGTCTAATTTCTAGGCGGACTCCAACTCGGTGTTCCAAATAATATCATCACTCTCGTATTTTTTTTTTTCCAAATTTAATACTCGGCGGTGGGAGAGTTTATGCATCTCAAATTAGATGTTTGGAATATCGAGTAGTTTTTTTCCCCCTTTAACTAGGATAAAAAATAATTTATTGCACCTATTAAATTTTTGATCAATTTTCTAAAAAAGATATCAAGAAAACAAAAGTATATGAACAATACATTATAAATTGATTTGATTTAAAAAAATCTGATCCAAGTGAAAAGGTACTTTTGTTCATATACTTTTACCAGTAAAATGATACTAACACATCCAACTAATAATTTCAAATAGATAATAATTGTTAAATCTACAAAAGAAATATTAGAATATATAAAATATTCTAACAATAAAAAAAATACATAATCTAATAGTAAATTAAGGTATAGTGGTCTAGTCGTAGATAATGCATAATTTAAATCATTGGGCTATCAATTGTACCACTAGTGAATATAAATATTATTTTAAATCAGATAACGAAAGTCCGCCTAAGTTTAGCTAACATACAAAAAGTAAAATAAAAAATTCTATCACACAACACAAATAATAACAAAAATACCCCAACGGGAGATCTAAAATAAGAAAAAAAGTAAATAGAATCAAATTATAAAAAAATATGGATGAATGCAAATATGACAAATGTACTAAGAAATTGATTTTCCTCGCTATATTAGGCCAAGATAAAAAAATAATTTCTACATTACCTATTAGTTATAAAAAAAAGTCAACCAAGTTACAAGTCAAAAATAGGTCTATACATCTTATATTATTTCTTTAAATTAACTTATTTGATAAAAAATTAATATTAAATCCTATTAAATTCTAATAGTAAAGTTGTAATGCCCCATTTTTTTTTGGAAAACCTTGCCTTAATTAGGATCTTCTATATTTAAAAATAAAATTATCTTATTTTAAATAGTTTAATACATCATTTATCAAATTTCAAACCCTTATTTTATTTTTGTTTTTGCAACTCTTCCTCACAAGCTTGTTTATGTGACATCTTCTAAGCCACTTTTGATTACCATAATTCTTCTAGATCATTCAAATTTATTTGTTTTGGGAGTCATTATCCTTTTCTGAGTCTCTTAATCTATTTTGTAATTCTAATTGGAAATATATACAAAAAAGTATATGTATGCTCTGGTTAGCTCTATCTTAAAGTTTTAAGCCCCAATATATGTATGCTCTGTTTTGGGAGTCATTAAGCCCCAAAATATTTATTTTAGCAACCTGAAATTTATAAAACAATGAGGATCTATATTTTAGTGTTATTAAGTTTAAAATTATTTAAGAATGTTATATAATTATTTTTATAAATTTTGGATTTATTTAAATAGTTTTGGACATAATAAGTCATTAAATGCGACTTTACTTTGTCTAATTCCTATCCAATCTCATGAAAATTAATCCAAACCATCCATTGTTGATAAGAATGATTTAGGATCAATAATTTTATACCAATAATTTTGTGGCCCTTCTTCTTCTTCTTCTTAATGTTTTGTTTCTTTATGTTTTATTCAAGGACATAGAGTTTCATTTCTTAAATGAGAACAATTCTCGAATTTCTAGCCTGTTGATAAAGTTACTTTCATTCAATTTGTCCTTCTCAAAGATTGATAATAGTGAGGATGTGCTAGTGTCATTATTTACCATATTAATTTACAGTAAAAGATATGCAAAGACTTAAAATATGCTTAATAAATAATTAGATTCTATGTACTTGCAAAAGTAACAGAATCTCCCACTAAATCTCATTGTCCCTTTGAAATATGACCCATAATTAATTAATACTTAATTAAGATTTATGATCACTTAAGGTATTAATAATTTAGGTAAGCAATACCTTATTAATTATATTCTATGTAACATCTGGTTGTTGGGTGGACCAAAACTATTTTGATGGCCTTATGAAGTCCAACCAATATTTTTAATAGATGACAATCATCGCAAACTATTTCACTACAATGATAGTAAATTCCCTATTTTGGTAAACCCATTCAAAGATGATATTGTTGTAAATAGCTTTTGGTATTGGGAAGGTATATAAGACTTATATTATGAGGGACAACTACGTATAATCAAAGCATTCATGAATGATAACTAGGAAGCAAATATAAAATATATAAACAACGGAATAATAAGTGTGATATAGCATGATCCCTAGACGAAATGAAATTGTCAACCAATTGCCACTTCTCATCTTTGAAAAAGACCAGTACTAAACTCTTCTAGGAAACTCCTTTACTTCAATCGCTCTGCTACTATTGTAACACTCACATTTTTTACTACCAAAAAATTACGTTAAAAGAAAGTTGTGGAAGAAGAAAAAATCCAAAAAAAAAAAGATTTTGCTGTCGTACTTGACATAAGATAGACATCCGCCACATACACCATATCAAATACAAAGTTAAACCATCCAAACACTTAAAACAATAGAGTGCGCAAAATAAGAGCTTAATTAAACAACTCCAAAGTGTTTAGATTGGTAGACCATAATGGGTTTTGATCAAATAATTACAAAGTATATGCAAATAAAGTACAGGGTTTCAAAACATAATTGAGGGCATAATACCCAAATCAAAACCATGGTCTGCTATAGACCCCACCAAAACCTTCTGGATGTCCTAGCTTTCAAGCCCCAATCAAATTGAGGTAAACCTACTAGTTATCCCCAAAGAATTGTACATGGTATTTTTCTCATGGGAATGAGTAGGCGAACAAGCAAATGGGTACATTAGTACACTACGTAATGAGTAAGCCAAGTTGCTCCCTCAATGTACATGATTATTCCAACTTATTATATATGAGTATAAATTATAAAATGCATAATGATAAGAATATTTATAAAGGTAACAATGTAATAACATACTATCATATACAATTTCAACATGGTACTATAAATTATACTTAGAATAATAAAACTTTCACATAAACACTTACATAAGCAATTATAGAGAGTATCCAAATAACTTCTAAGGTTATTTCCATTTATCCAATTCCTTAGGACATGCTGTTCATTTATCCATGTAAGAGATCAGCCAATTACTCAATCAATGTTCCATTAAGAGATCAATCAATTACTTAATCAATGTTCCATTACATAATAGATTAGTTAAGATATACACCAACTTTATTCATTTTGGTTAATCATATCGTTAATTTCATTTATTAGCTAATAATCAACCATTCACTTTGTTACGAGTCATATTTATCAACTAGTATTTACTATCCATATTTTATTATCATCAAGCGATGGAATATGTACCACTCCATGGTCTCATATACCATAGAAGCTTATCTAATAAGGGACACAAAGTTCAGGTCGAAGTCAATCACCAAGTGGACATAAGTCCAGGCTAAAGCTAATCACTAAAATGGACATAAGTCCAAGCCAAAGCCAACCAATATGGACATAAGTCTAGGCTGAAGCCAACCACCTAGGTAACCAGAACTTTTAATATAAATACCACCTAGTATATCATCAGTGTCTAGAGTAGGTAAGGCATCAGGACCTCTTATGATCCCACCTGAAGGCATCAAAAACTCCCAAAGGCAGACTAATCCCTAGTAGCTAATTGAGGATCAGGTAATGCATACCCATGCTCAACTCAACTTTCTTTTTCTTTACATGATTCGTGTTTTATTCATAAGGATGGGTGATCATAAAAGGCCCATAAAAAGCAAACAAGTCAACTTTCATATTAATCCATATTAATCATTTCCTTTCCATTTTTCCTAACCATATGAATTTTCCATTTATCCTCAGCCAATTTTATTCATATCCATCATTATATTTAATTCTAGCGCAAGCTATGTTTTGTTACTCTTTTCTCAATAGTCTCACTTATCATAAGTGTACTACCCATTTAGTCCTGTTCACTATAATTTACGATCCATTTTGATATTTTAATTAGGTCAATAGTTAATGATAAAATCTATATTTTATCCCGTTAATAAATATGGTATAGTACCAATCATAATCTTAAAGCATAACAAACCAAAAAGAATTAAATTAAGTAAACCAGTCGATTGGTTTGCCCCAACCACTCGATCGGTTGCACCGACCACTCAATAGGTTTGGGTCGACCATTTAATTAGTTTAACTCAACTAGACCATGATTTCCTCAAATCAGTCGATTGGTTTGGGCAAACCAGTGGACTGCTCATAGACCATTCGATTAGTTTTGCCAAACCAGTCGATGGGTTTAAGGAGAGAGCAAGACCAAGGTCTCTACAGGCATACCTATTGATGGGTTGGGTTAATTAGTTAACTCTTCTAGGAACTAGTCAATCACTTTCACCTAACCAGTCAATCGGTTGATCCTAATATAGCAACAAATCACAAATTTCATGCAGATTCTTTTATATAAATCATTTCTAGTCATATAAAAACATATATTAACATCAACTAACCCTTTTCCAACCAAATTATCATATATTTCTCAACATGAAACCATCATAACATTCTTTTACCGATTTTCAAACTTTTTTCTCAAATCATGTCATTTAAGTATGCAAATCATACAGACAACTACATTTCTTCATGCCAACATGCATCAATCAACTAAAGATAACACCTATCATGTAGGAACACTTATTAAACATTTTAGAAGAAAAAATCACTTACTTGATGTAGAAAAATCCTCTTAAAAATAAAAATCCCAACTGTGGTAATTTTATTTGCAAAATCCCGCAACTTGTCGATCGATTCATGGAACTAGTTGACGGATTTATTTGCAAAACTCAATAAACTTCAATTTTTTAACATGATTTCAAATAAAAATTTATCCCAACATAAATCATAACATTAAATCAAAATCAACGGCCCAAGGTTTGACAAAATTCTCATTAAACCATCATACAAAAATGTGGGGTATTATAACATTACTCCTTAAAGAAGTTGGGTCCCTGAAGCCTATAACCATCAGGTTACATATTACACATGAGGTCATACACATATCATATTAACAATTAAGGAAGAGGGGTACTAGCCCCTTAAAGAAAAAGGTTTACACTTATGATAACAATTATGAAAATAACTTTGGATACTTGGCTTGAATTTATTCCTTTGCCTCCCCAGTAGCCTTCTCTATACCATGTCGTGACCAAAGAACTTTCACCAAGTAAAATGGTCTTTCTATGCGTCTCTCTTGTCTTGGTGTCTAGAATACTCACTGGTCTCTCCTCTTAAGTCAAAGACTCATCAAGCTCTAGTGACTTTAGTTGGATAATGTGCGAAGGATCTGCTACATACTTCTATAGTTAATATATGTGAAAGATGTTGTGCATATGTGACAAATCCATTAGAAGAGCTAAACGATAAGTAACTTTACTGACATGGTCCATAATCTCATATGGTCCAATGTACCTCAGACTAAGCTTATCCTTCCTATAGAGCTTATTAACTCTTTTAGTGGGAGAGACCCTCAAAAGAACTTTGCTACCCACCTTATAACAATTAGTCCATCTCTTCATATCTGCATAACTCTTTTGTTGGTTCTGAGTGGCCCTTATATGGTTTTAAATAAGGCAGATGTGCCTAGTCGTCTCCTTAATCATCTTATATCCTAGTACGAGTGTCTCACTAATGGTGTCCAAACACAAGGGACTATGACACTTCCTTTTGTATAAGGATTTAAAATGCCCTATCTTGATACTAGTGTGATAACTATTAGTGTAGGAGAACTTGATCAAGTATAGATGATCTTCCCAACTTCCCCCAAAATCTAACATACATGTTCGAAGCATGTCTTCTAGAGTTTAAATGGTCCTCTAAGTTTGACTATTCATAGCTAGGTGAAAAGTCGTTCCCATCTTCAGTTGAGTACCAAAGGTGGCTTGCAATTTTTGCTAAAAGTGTGATAAGAACTTGGAGTCTTAATTATATATAATGTCCTTAGGAACTCTAGGAAGTCTCACCACGTGCTTTCTCTAGGCATTAGCTAGTTGCTCCATGCTCCAAGTCAACTTCATTGGTATAAACACAACTTACTTAGTCAAATGATCAAAAATGACCCAAATAGAATCAAAACCACCATGGGTCATCAGAAGACCAACCAAAAAGTCCATTGATATGCTATCCCACTTTCACTTGGAAACTTCTAGTGGTTGTATTAACACTACCAATTTCTTATGCTCAAGCTTAACCTTTTGATAGGTTAGACATTAAGCAATAAAATTTTCTACTTCTTGCTTAATGATAGGCCACCAATATTCCCTTTTCAAATCTGTGTACAATTTGTCCCTTCTAGGGTAAATAAAGTAAGGTGTGTAATGTCCTTCCTCAAAGATCTTCTTCTTAATCTCTATACACCCCTGTGGTACACACCACCTACCACGGTATCTAATACTAACATCCTCATGGATCTGGAATTCTTTAGCTTTGTTGTCTGCAATACCATTCCAGATTCTCTTGAGCTTGATATCACCAACTTGATTAACTCAAATCTTCTCAAAGATTGAAGGTGTGGTGGTAAGTGCACTCATTCTTGCCTCTAGACTTCCAATCGTGATTTGTTCAATCTCCATCTTCTTGATCTCTTGGCACAGGTGATCTAATAATACAATTGTGTCCAAAAAATGTGTTGTCTTTTGGATAAGGGAATCTCCCATCACATTGGCTTTACCCTCATAGTAAGTCAATTATAGGCTATAGTCCTTAACTAATTCCAACCATTAGCATTGTCTCAGGTTCAACTCCCACTAAGTGAAGATGTGCTTGAGTCTCTTTTGGTTAGTATAGAACTTGCACTGAACTCCATAGGGATAGTACCTCTAGATCTTAAGAGAGAACACTGCTGTATCAAGTTTTAGATCATGCATCAGGTAGTTTTGTTCGTGCGGCTTTAGTTGCCATGAGGCATATCACATCACCACGCAACTTAGCCCATGCTTGGAAGCATCATTGTATACTTCATAACCATTAGTCCCCCTTGGCAATGTGAGCACTAGGGCTTAAGTTAAAATACTCTTCAACTCCTTGAAAGCTTCACTGCATTTCTCATCCCATTGGAATCAGGTAGCCTTCTTTAGAAGTTGGGTCAACGATTAAGAAATCTTAGAAAATTCTGCCATGAATTGATGGTAATAACTAGCTAACCCAAGAAAAATGTGTACCTTCTTCCATAAGTGGGCACTGGCTACTCAAAAATAGCTTGAATCTTGGCAGGATCCACACCATCCGTAGAGATCACATGACCAAGGAAGGTCACTTGATCTAACTAAAACTCACACTTTAAGAGTTTGGCATATATTTGGTGTGATCTAAGAAAGGCTAATGTCTGCCTCAGATGCTTCTCATATATCTCTCAGTTACTAGAATAGATGAAGATATCATCGATAAAAATCATGAAGAACTAGCCTAAGAAGGGAAGAAAAATCTGGTTCATCAGGGATATAAAAGATGCAGGTACATTAGTGAGCTTGAAGGGTATTACTGTGAACTCATAATGGCTATACCTTATCCGAAAGACAGTCTTAGGAATATCCTATTATGATATCCTCAACTGATGATAGCTTGATTAAAGATCAATCTTGGAGAACACCTTGGCTCCCTTTAGTTGATCAATCAAGTCATCAATCCTTGGTAACAGATAATGGTTCCTCACTATTACCTGGTTCAATCCTCCGTAGTCGATGCACAATCTCAAGCTGGCATCCTTATTCTTTACGAACAATACTGATACTCCCCATAGCAATATACTTAGCCAGATATAGCCTTTCTCCAAAAGTTCTTTCAGCTGAGCCTTGAGTTCTTTCATCTCCGTAGGTGCCATATGGTATGGAGCTTTATACATCGGCTTTGTTCCTGATGGTGAACTCAACTTCTCAAATTGGCGACACTCCCATTATCTCTTCAAGGAAAATGTCAAGATATTTATGGACTACCATAATCTATTCTAATGGGGTATTAGTTGCTTTGGTGTCTCTAACACAACATAGGAAGAGCGAATATCCCTTTTGTATGAGGATACTCAACGTGGTCATCGATATAATATTTGCAAAGGGGTTAGGTTCACACTTTCAGAATGAAACCCTAATACCCTTTGGTCCTCAAAAAACCACATGTTCTTGTGCACAATCTATCAGTGCTTAGTACCTTCCTGACATATCCATTTTGACAATTATGTCAAAATCTCGCAACTCTAGCTCTATAAGGTCCAATGGAAACTCTATTGCTCCTACTACCATCACAATCCATTGGTACAACCTAGAGAATGTAATTCTATCCCCCTAAATGTAAAATAACAGATGTAGAGAATTGAAGGAGATAAAGAAACTTTAGTCACAAAAGCATATGCTACAAAGGAATGAGAAGCACCAAAATCAAATAGTATGTAGGTAGAATGAGTAGAGATAGTGAGCATACTGGTCACCACACTGGCCTAGCATTCTACCTTAGCCTAAACCATCATGTTTAGATACCTTGCTGACTGAACTCTTAAGGTACAAGCTGATCCTTGCTTTTGCTAAAAAGGGTGAGGCCTCAAACCTCTAGTTTGACTCACTCAGTTAGTGGCACTGGCTGGCGATGGAGGAACTCTCTATATCTGAGGATGTGGTTGTTGGATATATCCCATGCTCTAAGCTCTAGTTTGACTCCTCTAAATGCTGCAACTGCCAACTCGACAATCGAATGCTCTATGTCCCGCTAAGCCACATATAATACCCCAAAAAATTTACTTAGCCTAATACCATACCATTAATGCCATAAGTTGATTCTAATCTTGAGAAATCTTATTTTATCCTTAACCCAAATTCTTAATCCTAAAAAATTTAATTGAAACTGAATCTTTGTCCCGGATAAACCATATTTTGTAAAATGATCTCAAACTCGCTAAACTTTTTGCTAATTCTAACTATTTTTGGCAAATCTAAAATCACCTAAACTAATCCCCAATCTTTCTCTATTTGTATTTTTTTCTTTCTCCTTTTCTTTGCTTTCTTCTCCATCTCCCAGCAACTTAGTCGTTGATTTTGTTACAACTTGCCTTATGGCTTATATTTGTTCTCCACTTGCACAATCTTCCATCATCTTTTAGTAGTCATCCATCACCAATATTCTTCTTCTACTTTCTTATCTCTACAGACCTGCACATACACACGCACACCCTACTCCCCACCTTCTTTCTTTTTCTTCCTTGTCCTTATGTAATATACACACAACCATCACCATCCTTACTGCACCCTCTACCATTTTACCCAACACTCAACCATCATTCCCCTGGACCACCCTACACCATTGTTCGCACATCTCCCCCCGATTTTCCTTTTTGCCCTATTCACACCACACACACACACACACACACACATACGCACAAACATATATGTACCACACTCTCTTTTCTTTCTCTTTGTTTTGCCTCCACTCAGCCTTTCATATATCAAAGAGACACTATTGACCCATTTATTTTCCCTCTTCTTATTCTTTCTCTTTTATTCTTCTCCATCCTCTTATTTCATGCCCTATTTTTCTACCGCATGCCTTCCATCTCTGTTGTGCACTATCATAGCCACCACGCACTACCCATCGATCAATGCACTGACCACTAAGGTCAACCCAACCTTTCCCCACACCATTGCCAGCCAACCATTGGCGACCACCGCCTCTTTCCCCTGTTCTTTTCCTTATCCATTGGGTTGTTAAGAAACGCACGACCTACACTTGACCTCAAGCATGACTATGTAATATGAAAATTTTCTATCACATGCCATTGCAACCTAGCATAACCTACCCATGTACCATTGCATGCCCACTCATGGCCTAAACACACGCCTCTGCGCACTTGTTCAACTTGTGACTTATTTGCCAGTGATAGAGCACGGTTGTGCCACTTTGCATCATTTGGCCGTGCTGATCCTTCCTCTCGGCCTGGGTGTGCATCGCCTACATTACAGCCATGAAGGCATCCTATTTGGGTTGTGTCCTTATTTTTACCCCCAAATATTGTCTAAACACCACCAAATTTTTACCATAGCTCCACCACACATTCCATTACACATCCACACATTCCAAGCTTCCATTTGACTATGGTTATTTCCATTTTTAACCTCTTTACCTTAATTTCTCCTTGATTTATACTTTTTGAGCCTAACTATGGTTTTTTTTCATAGAGGGTATTTTGTTAATGTCGGGGGGAGGAAGTATATGATTTATGTGCTTAGAGCCCAGTGCCTTAGTTGGTAAGGATACTATTTTATGTTTAGGGCCTTTGTGTCAATTATTCATATGGTTATGTGTGTTTTTCATGATACGATTACCTTATGATTTAATATATGTTGCTCATAATATTTTGTGATGATATGAATGTTATGTTTGAAATAATATGGGAATTGGTAAGAAGTATAATTATGGTTTTGTTGTGATAACGACATAATTGTGGGAATATATCTTATAGCATGAAATATGGGCTAATTGATTTTTGATAAATAGACATAAGTATTTTTAAGAGGTATGATGATAATTGGTAGATTTGGAAAAAATAATATGTGGAAGGTACAAGATTTTATAAAATTAAGGTTATTACTTGTCCTTAATGGTATTTTTTTTTCATTATGGGATAATAAGAAAGTTTTGGGATTTTATGTATTAAGTGGATTAAGAATATGATAATGATATTTTGAGAAATCTTTGGGGGTAGTGTTGTTTGTCTTGGGTTCTTAAAATGAAATAATGGTCTAATTAGGGTTTAATAACTTAAAATGATAATATCATTATTTCATGTGTAAAACCTAGAGGTTATTTAGATACGGAATATGTTGCTAATGATTGGTCTTATGAGTTTATTTATTAGACTTGGTAATCATATGAATTTAGGGTTTTTAGTAATTATGTGAATATAACCTTGGATAAGATTATTAACGTATGTGTATGATATGGGGTGTTAGGCCATGCATTATGGGTATGATATAAATGACGAGATTCAAGGATGAGATAATATAATTTATGGTGGAATAATTAATATGGGAGAATGAATACTAAATAGGGAGTGTAATTAGGGTTTGAAGAGACTTAAGGGCTTTAACCTGTGTTTTATGACCATCTGCATTAATTTATTCAATACTTGAGAATTAATCTTCAATAATATACTAATCAATTAAAGTGAAAGAGTACGTGAGTAGGTCCAAGGTGATATATATATAATATACTAATTAATTAAAGTGAAAGAGTATGTGAGTAGGTCCAAGGTGATATATATATATATATATATATATATATATATATATATATATATATATATATATATATATATATATATATATATATCCCATTCCACAGGGGAGAATATTGGCTTGGGGGAATTTTGACTAGAGAAGGTGATACTTTTAATCTCTATTCTAGTAGAAAGAATAGTGGCTCGAGAAGGTGTTTCAATCCGTTACACTAGATTAAGAATAGTGGGGCCCCTACTCATCATGAAATAAAAATATAATAGTGTAACCTATGAGAAAGACACTACTAATTTAAAGTGGAAGAATACACGATTCAGGACCAAGGTGTTGTTATATATATATATATATCCAGTTGCATTGGGGAGAATTTTGGCTTGGGAGCATTTTACCCATAGAAGGTGATGTTTTCAAATTCGTTCCATCAGATGATAATAGTGGATCAGGTGTTTTGTCCCTAAGAAGGTATTTCAGATCATTCCACCGATTTAAGAATAGTGGGGTTCCTACACTTAACATATATAAAAGATTAAAAATGGATTATATCTAATAAAGGGACTTGGATCATTATCTGATGTTTCATTTATCTACTTATGTACCTATTATCTTTTCTGAAAGAATGTGCTAGTTATATCCCTATTTTGAATATATTGTTCCCTTACTTAGTACGTAGTGTACTAACCACCCTTTTATGGGTGCTACTAATTGCCTTGAGTAGGAGACCTTGATTTTTTTGTGTAGGTATCAGAAGATGCTCTAGATTATTATGCTGCCTATGATGCCTTATATGGGGATGAGTGACTTCATTTGTATTAGGTGGTTTGGTTAAGAGTAGTGTTATCTGGTAGTTGTATTTACCCAAATACCTTTTTGGACTATGATATCCCTTCTTTTGTATTTTGTATTGTAACTCGGAGTTAAACTCTAAACTCATTATTTCATTATGAATGTTTCTTTTGTATCTAATTTCCTTGTGTTACTTATGTTTTATCCTTGTGATTGATGTACAAATGGTTGAATAAACTAGACTTATGTCAATTATGATGGTAACTCCCAAAACTTTACTTATATTACATCCCCTATTAAACAAAATTTTTCCGTAGTAAAAATCAGGGTGTTACACCACACCCATTGCACGTCACCTTGTTTCCTTTACTATCGACCCCTAGGTGATATAACCTACATATCTTATAGTGGCAGTGCCTTTCCTCAGCACGATCCCCAAAAAATCCTCCAAATTAGGGTGCACAATTAGGATTTTTGCCACATGAAGTAATTTAGTAATTAATTTTCTACTTTTGGAGGATAGAAAAGCCTCCTCATTTAGACTAATTATAGTAACTAAAACATAAACCATGAAAATTCATGCAACTTAAATCCAATCACCACCATTTTTATACACTCTTTTTGGCTCATCATTTGACTTAATTGACGCTCTCTAGCCAAGGACAATCGAGATTTAGGCTCCACAACAAAATCCACAATTGCACTCTTTTGGGTGAGAATAGTGTGATTAGTAGCCCAAAAATCTAAGAAAATGGTAGGATTACACTCGTTCTTAATTGAATAATTAAGTATATATTTTTCAACAATTGGTTTTATTATTATATTAAAAATTCACTTATGCTTTATTCATATTGGTTGATGCTCAATATAAAGTATGGACAGATTAATAGGGGCTGGGGTCTACATTTAAAGAATAAATATAGTAGGAATAGGAGAAAATCTATTTTAATGCAAGTAGTATAAAATATTATAAGAAGACTATAGAATCATTAGATTCTATTGAGAATTATAATATTCTACCAATTTTACATAAGATCCTAAAATAATACTACTATTACAATATTCTACCTAGGATTAGGGATCTTTTAGTGACTTTTGGATCATAGAACCATAAGATTTGGATTGAAAGTTCAATAAATATGTATCCATTCTAAGTGCACAATTTAAGGGAAATTTTTTTGTTTGATCATTAATTAGGGGAGTTGCAACAATGTTACCTAACAAAATCTTATTGAAAATCTTCATCATCTCACCATAAACTACGCTAAACCTTGAAAACTTCAATGCTCAACCAAGGTGACATAGTTAATGTAACAAAAGACCCATTGTTTCTTTTTATATGGGTTAATCTTACAAGATAGTGCTTTATACGATGTTTTTCCCACAAATTCTTGCCATTTATTATTAAAACGACCATGTCAAAAATGATAGAAGTGTATTATAAGATGAGATAATTGATCTACCATATCCATAAGAGCATGAAATCAATGTAGTACCCAAAGTATCATCCCTCAGGGATTGGTGAGCAACATAATGGGAATAAGACCTTTCTATGTTTAGACTACTGATGTGGATAAGACTATAAGATATCTAATAAAAGAAAAAAAAATAAAATAAAAATAAATTCACAAATAAAGAGTGAAAATAAAGCAATTGCACAAAACTTGTCTAAAATAATATGAGATGGATAAGGTTTTGGTCAATTACCCTAATCTACAAAGTAACGAAACATTCTACCCAACCCTAATTTGATAATCACAATCGATCATGCTAACAAGGATGAAAATTGTTGCGCTTTCTCAAGTCGTAAGTGCCCTATTACACACCTATAGGCCTAAATATATCTAGCTTAGGGTTTAATAGCACACATTACATTAACAATCATAAATAACCTCCTTTATTATTTTAGATGTATCATCTCTCGACTTATAATTTAACCCGTAGTTAGGTTAGTGGGTCTAATATCGGATATCTCTTTATCACACTGATATTTCCAAAATTTAATGCTAGAATTTGACTACAATTCTATACATTCAATAAATAATAACACAACACATATTATAACATTAAATCAGAAAGGAACAAGTTTTCAACATAGTTTTAATCAAGGAAATCTCCCCCCACTTTAGCACAACAAAACTGATACAGAATACACATGAAGAATGTCAAAATAGATTCAAACGAAATCATGTTCAAATGATTTATAATAAATAATTGGTTTCACCTTTGAAATATGAATTCTAAACAAGCTTCGAATGAAGATCTATATCTTTAAATTACAAGACCAATAAAGAAATAGAATAATAGAGTGGATGAGAGATAATAAAGGAAGAAGGAATATAGGTCGATGAGTGTGGGAAATATCTACACTAAATGATGCCCGTATGTAAGCCTAGTTATCCCCCTTAGTAGGTAAAAACATGTGTGTTTTCCCTTAAATTTTACAGACTGATATGACTATGTTGGTCACCATGGCGAGATCATGTCGAGCCTTTGCTTGGTGACTGTTTAACAACTTTGATAGTTGTTTTGAGTTTTCAACATAAATTCTTTATTAAATCTCCAAATGAGCTAATTTTAGAAGTCATGGAAAGGTAATAAAAAGATCTACAACTTTTATGTTGAACCTTTCTCCCAATTAAGATTGAATACTAGTCAAAATTACACTTCTTTTATGCTTTTACATATTGAAAACACATTATTGTTTTCATTTTATCTAGAATTTGCATTTCAATTCTAAATATCTTCCTACTTCATTTCTCTACCCTCATTTCACTCTATTTATCATGATCTAATCTTAATCTTTTGTTTGTTCTCCAACTATTTTCATAAAAAAGACAAAACATTGTAAACACAAACCAATAGGCTAAACTTATACCTAAATAAGAAAATAATCCCCATCAATTCAATTATAAACAACTAAAATTCATCATAAAAAACCACACCTGTCAAGAACCAACACTTTCACCCTTAAAGGGATTCACAAAACTAACATTTTAAAACCACTTGCAACTTGTATAATTCACAAAACCTTCTTCTTATTTTTTTACCCATTCATTAATTATCCTATGAGTTTGGAATATGGAAATTTTATCTTTTTTGGAAAATTAAGCTTAACTAGTCTTAATTTAGTCACTTATGACAAGGTTCTTTGTGTTTTTATTAACAATTATTCTCATGAGGTTTCTTGTGTTTGGTTATCAAATATCTCTAATCTTTTGTTTAAGAAGCACATGAAGGGTAGTTTGGGATGAACCTTCTCCTTAAACATAACAATCAATATTCACAATGTGGGGGATATGATGACTCCCCTTCATAAACCTAGAAAGGATGATCAAAGAGCACTTAGTAATTGAGTCATTATTTTTTTTTATGTTTAAAAGATAAAACAAAACACCTCATTTTGACTAATTGAATTAATTTAAATACAAGCTATGAAAACCATGTAAATTTTATCCATCAACCACCTTTTTTATGTACTCTAGGTGGTTTATCATATGGCTTAATTGGCTCACTATGTGATTAATGATTATCAAGATTGATGCTCTACAATAGAAGCCAAAACTACATTGTTTTGTGTGGGTTAGGTGTGATTGATGACCTAAAAATATAAGGTAACAACAATAATAGAAGTACAAGAGGAAGCATTCCTTTTTGGAGAAAAAAAAAAGAATACCATTTGGATGATAGTGCTAATTTAGACCTATAACAAAAACATACTCCTTCTTTTTGCTTTTTAATGATGTTTTCTTTCTACATTTTTTTCTTTTTAGTTATTAGTAATTTTTTTTATTTTTTTATTTTAATTAATTTATTTGTTTGATTTTAAAACACCCTTTAATAAGATATAGCGTATGGGGAGAGAATAATAGGTTGAAATTATGTATAAAAAAACTCACAAGAGTTGATTTAATTTTTGGTAAAATTTAAAATAATTAAAGGTAGTGTCTTAGGCTACCACTAATTTGATTAGTTAACCAAATCATTTTCTTTTATTATCTTTTTTGATGGATTTTTTGTAACTAAGTGATACCTAACACTCTTTTATAAATGGAAGGCTCAGAGTTGAATGAAAAAACTTAGAATTTATTACTTTTTATATTAAAAATACACACACATTTTCAAAGCCTAAGTGAAGGATTTTGTTTTAGTTCTTAAAATTCTTGAAATATTTATTCTAAAAGTTGAAACCTTGGATTTTGGATGCAAGAATTTGATATTGAGATGTGCTCATAGCTAAAATTATATCGTCTTCTATTCTTCATATTTCTCTTCTTCAATTTGGTTAATAATGACCCTAAACCCATTATTAATCTAGCATGACCAAATTTTTTTTTTCTATATGCATCACTACATCTCATGGAAAAATTAATTACATAAAACATAGAGAAAGTTATGGAAAATAAAGAACTAAAAAAAAAGTCTTCTTTTGTACAAATTCTTTAGGTGATGAATTTTAAATGAAGATTGAACCTTGATGCAGCATTGTGTATTATTAGGCATGAAAATTAATCTAGATGATGGGTGAAAGATGGATTAATGAATTTATATAGGAAATATTTAATCTTAATGGAGGGTTGAATTGAATTTACGGAGGTGAAAGAAGGTTGAAGATTGTGATTTTTATTATGGAGGTGTATGCATCCCTAGAGCTCTTGAGTTTATAATGTACTTATAGGTGTTACAGAGTATTTAATTTGGGTTTAAAATCATGAAATAGGTAGTATTTAGTTTGCAAAGACTTAAAAAAATGTAGATGCTTAAAATTCAAGGTTATCACTATTAGTATTAATAGACACGACACACCTGTATTCTTCTCAACTTCATAATTTTTCTTTCTTGCCCATCGAACACCTTTCAATATTTTGGTTAAAAGTTTATCATCTAATTTAAAAATAAGGTTATTCAAAATACTTTTCAAAACTAATGAAGAGATATACAACTTTGATGTTTTACATTTTTCAAAATTCTAATTTTATCATGGTAGAAATTTAGATTCTTTAGTCATACATTCTCATTTTCACACTACAAAATATATGGCTTGTGCCAACAACAATTTAGTCACATATTTCTTTTTCCTGTTGGCAAACTTTATAGTTTCTTGGACAATGAAGAAATTCTTCTCTACAATTTTTTTAATCTATTGGTAATAGTATGATATGCCAACTGATCTTTTGCACACTTTTATATCTATGGATATTAGTAGTATTATAGCAACAAAACTAATACTAACTCATATATTTGTTGGTATTAGTATATAAGGAAGATAAATGTTTCAACTATTGTTATATCCCTTGGTTTAACACATTCATTCCTCTTATACATTAGATACTTTTCTTATTATCATAATTACCAACTTTATATGAAATACTAATAATATAATATATAACCAAATTTATAATTAACATTATAGCCATTGTTAATATTATCATAACATAACTATGATAATTAAAATAATAAAAACTATAATAAAAGTAATAATCAATCAAGTTGCACTTTGAATGACCTATATGACTGGGTCTTACTGCTTGATTGGAGCAATGGGGGTCTTGGGGGCATTTTACCCCTTGTTGTTAGATCCTTTTGAGCCTAATATTATTATAATTATTTATATAATTATTGTAAAATTTTGTATTTTTAAACTCAATTTCCTTAAACTTAATAAATCACTATTATTATTGTAAGCATTATTTTTAATAAATATCATAATAAAAATAATAATCACTTAAGTTGCATTTTGAATAACCTAGGATGGGGAGTCATGCAGATCGGTCAGTGAGCTGGGGATCTAGGGGCACCGTACATAGTGTAATACACTACTTCTTAAAAACCTAATTTTTATAAATATTATTGTTTATTTATGATTTTTAATATTTAATTTTATTTTAATTGATTTATTTAATTTAAATCATATTTCTATTTTAATAAGTGTTCCAATTTATTTTAAATAAAAGCTTTTATCGAATAAGTCTTTTGTTTGTTGTTGAAAAACTACTTATAAAATTTTTAGGTTAAATTTAATCTATTTAAATTTATATTTTTGATATAAATTCTTTTGATATTTTAATAATTAAAAAAACCGTTGGCCAATACCAATTGCCCCACCCCCTCATTTTCTTTCCTATCTTGACCCCCACCCCCTTATTTTCTTGTTACAAGTCTGAAGGAGTGACCGAGCCCCCTACTCCCTCCTCCGTTTCGTTGAACATCACCTCACTGCTGCTCAATTGTGCCACCATATCTCTCTATCATCGTCTTCTATGGCAGCACAACATCATCAGTGTAGTAGTAGTACTGGCACAAACAACAACACATGAAGACAGCAACGACGTGCCACTTGTCGGCTGCCTCCAGCATCGGTTTGCCACCAGCGAGTGGTCCTCTCCCACCGACAAAGCTCCACCGTCCTTTACCCGCATTGTTTTGGCTAAAATCATTTGGTATCTTCTCCCGAAACCCTAACCTTTTTTTGATTAATTTTGAAAGATTGGACTTTAATTAAGATAAATTAGTTGTTTAATTAAGTATATATGTATTGTATGATTGAATTAGATATCCTAATTGTGTGGTATATGTTGATTTTTGGAATTTATGATTATTGATTTGGTTATGTCCATATATATTTGATTCGTTCAATTAAGCTATTTTGGATAATTTGATAATGCATTATACTTTGAAATATACTTAGTTTCATATTGGAATTGTTAATTTAAGAAATTTATATGAAATTAATTAGAAATTGATTTTTTGGTAAAATTCTTGTGGATTTAAATTGAATTGTGTAATTGAGTTATTTAATTAAATGGATTATACATTTTTTTAATAGAATATGTTTAATTTTATTTTATTTTTGAATCATTAATTTAAATATTTTGGCAAGATTTGACCAGATTTACAATTCAGGCTAAAAAACCTAATTATGTTAATTTGGGTGTTTTCTTTATTTTTTTAATCAATTGAGTATACAATATGTTATAAAATAGATCTAATTTCATTTATAAACATTCCATTTAAATAAATGAATAAATTTGACCAAATTGCATTTTTGGGCCTAAAACTCTCATTTTCAAATGAAATTATGGAAATTATCATTTGTATAATTATTTATTCTAAAATTGATTTTACAAAACTATTTGAAATGATATGAATTATATTTTAAGACATTCAATTTAGATTAATTGGTTTGAATTGTTTAGATTTGTATTTTGGGCTTTAAAACCCTACTTTTTGGGAACAATTTCTGAAATCAATTAAATTGAGTTAGAATCGGCTAGCTTTGATTTAAAATCAATTAAATTGAGTTTTTAACTTATCCTTTGGATAAATTCTATGAAATTAATTGATTTGACATTTTGGAGTTGTAAACCCTAATTGTGTAAGTGATTTTTGATAAATTTTACTTATTTTCTATTATTTTATGTTTCGAATAGTTTCTTTAATCTATTCTTTATATTTTCTATCTGTGATCTAGGAAGACACTCTAGTGGATCCTGAAAGCCCAATGTTTATACTAGTTTAAAGTATTTTGGTTTCTCTTTGGTCATTTTGCTTAAGGTGTTGATCTAGTGATAGGTTGCTTGTATGATTTATGAGTTTATGGGTCTTTTCTATGGCTTTTGAACTACAAGTGTAAGGTACTTGATTTTTTCCTTTTGTGTCTACAATGACCGAACATCTTTTGGCTTTTGGTGGAGTTGGCAAGGAGGACTAAATTGGTATTAGGAGAGTGTTTTAAATTTTATTGTTTTATCTTAGTCAATGTTGATGACATTTTATCTTTTACTCATACTACGACGGTTCATGGAGCATTAGGTCTTAACAACCCATAAGGCGGGTTCCTACATTACTTTTTGTTCTTTACTAATCATATTTGGCTAGTTTTTATATCCCCCTAAGTTTTATTATGGTTACCAATAATTTAGAAAAGGGGGCTGGATTAAATTATGAAAGTGATATAATTTGTGTAAAAGCTTTAACATGGTTGTAAATTATTGATTCCTCTTTCACTAGAACTTATCTTCCCTTTTATGCGATTCTTACTTGTCGATGAAGTCAGGGAGGTTAACACTTAAGTGGTTGTTAAATATTAATGGTTATATAAATTTTTCTTATTAAAAATTGTTGTTGCTTTGTGGTAATGCGATAGGAAATTATTTCTTATTGTTTCTTAGTGAACATGGTTGTATAGAATGATTGTTAAACATTAGTGAATCCATGAAATATTTCTTACTAGAATAATTATTTGAATAAAAGATTTCATTTGCTTTTTTGTTGATGATATTTGAATCTTAAACAAT
Source organism: Tamarix austromongolica (assembly GCA_039764185.1). Taxonomy (NCBI): domain Eukaryota; kingdom Viridiplantae; phylum Streptophyta; class Magnoliopsida; order Caryophyllales; family Tamaricaceae; genus Tamarix; species Tamarix austromongolica. The sequence goes on along the minus strand of CM077811.1, from coordinate 91,908,813 downwards.
ATCTATCTCTAAGATTTTGTGTTAATGTAGCTATATTATCTTTTTTGATTGGTTCAAAATATACAACATAATTATTTTTTTATTAACGATTCTTCTTTTATGATTGAATGTCATATGTGCATAATGGTACTCTTCTATACTTTTTTTGGATATATAGTGGTTATACACATGTCTAATTGGAGTTTGAGTATTATCCGAATTTGTTGATTGAAGTTCTTTACTGAATATCAATTGGGCTTTTAAGACACAATTCTAGATATTTATCAATCTATCTTTTTCCTATTAAATTGGCTGGTTGTTATCATTTTTTGCCCATCTTGTTACTTTTATGATGTTGTCTCTATTTTTTACCTTGTTTAATCATGGTTCAATTGATGAAAAAAAAATCACTTCACCAAACATGCAATGGACACTATATGGTCATTTTATATTGGTTTAAGGATTAGGTTGCATCACTTACAATTAAATTGTAGATGTATTATAATTATATTTATAATATATAAAGCCACACACATTGTGTGCTACAAAAAACTAGTCTTCATTATTAGCCTTTGTTCTTATTTTCCTCATTATTTTGATGTCTCTACTTATTGAAAATTATGTAGGAACTTGATTCCATGGATGTATTTAAGGACAAGAACTAGGCTAAACTATAGAGAGTAGAAAATACTTATAAAATAGCTTTAGATACATTCCTTGACTATGCATTTGCAACCTCGGTCACTATTGGAAATAAGATTGCTTATCCATGCTTGACTTGTGCAAACCAATTTTACCATGAAATAAATATGGTTAGAGGTCATCTTATAATGAGATAAATGGATATACACTATCAAAGGTATGTTTGGATTTTTCATGGAGAACAAAGGGGCAATGAAGATAATGAAATTTCATATTTGGGGCTTGATGATGATATGGGGTTTCATGGTGTGCATTATGGTTCATGTGATGATGTTCTTGAGATGGTATGAGATATTTTTGAATTTCATAGGGTAAGTAGCAGTTGTCGAGGTTCTAATAAAGAAGCTGATGCATTTTTAAAGTTTATTGAAGATGTAGGGCAACCCTTATATCCTAGTTGTGAAGATTTTAGTAAACTCTCCTTAATTATTGAAACGTATTATCTAAAATGTTTATGTAGAGTGATCGATTTTGCATTTGATGCCTTAGTGAAATTGTTTAAAAGAGCTCTTCCTAAAGAATTAACATTCCCAAACTCTCATAGGCAAATGTAGGGGATTATAAAAAATCTTGGACTTGGTTATGAGAAAATTGATGTGTGTCCAAATGATTATGTACTTTTTAGGAAGGAAAATATTGATTTAGATAATTGTCCTATTTGTAATTTTTTGAGATGGAAATTTGCCGACGATGGAACTGTGATGGGCTTAGCTAGTGGCAAAAAGGTTCCTTTAAAATTATTACAACACTTTCCTTTGAACTTGAGGCTTAAAAGGTTATTTATGTCAATAAAAATAACCCCTATAATGAGATGGCATGAAGAGGAGAGAAAAAAGATGGTAAGTTCAGACATCTAGCAGACTCTTATCTTTGGAAAGATTTTGATGCTAAGTACCAAGAGTTTGCTAGTGATTCAAAAAATGTCAGGCTTGTATTAACAAGTGATGGGTTTAACCTATTTGGCATGATGGGCACTCAATATAGCATCTGGCTAGTTGTATTAATAATTTATTACTTACCTCCATGGTTATGTATGAAACAATCAGACTTTATTCCTTCATTACCTATATCTAGCCCAAAGGCACCTGGGAATGACATTGATGTTTTTCTTGAACCATTAGTTGATGAGTTAAAGGATTTGTGGAAGGTAGTATTAGAGACTTATGATGCCTCAAAAAATGAAATGTCCTCTCTTCATGCTGCCTTGATTAATATCATTAATGACTTTCCAGCATATGGAAATTTGTTAGGATGGAAAACTAAAGAAAAAGTTGCATGCCTACATTATAATATAGATACTTGCTCTGAATATTTGAGGGGAAGAAAAAAAAATGTGTTATATGGGCCATTGTCACTTCTTGGATTCTAATCACAAATTTCATCGTAATAGAAGGGCCTTTAATGGAAAAATAGAAGTCAGATCTCCTCCTACATCATATTTTGGGACATAATTGTCATACCAAATGGATGGAATTGATGTCATATTTGGAAAAGCTCCTCATCCTCATAATAAAAGGATAAGGGAGGATAAAAAAAATGGCCTTGGAAGAAGAGAAACATATTCTTCCAAAGTTCATATTGAGAGCATCTTCTACTATGCCACAACTTAGATATGATGCATGTGGAGAAGAATGTTTCTAAGAATTTACTTGGCACGCTTTTAGGTAATGAAGGGACAAACAAGGATACCTTACAGTCGATACTTGACTTGTAGGTAAAGGATATAAGGCATGGGATGCATCTAATTGAAATAAAAGATAAAATACATCTACCTCTAAAATGCTTCACATTGACCCAAAAAGAAAAGGAGGAAATACTAAGCATCTTAGATTTTGTGAAAGTACCAGATAGGTATGCTGTAGACATTAGAAGGCGAATTATTGATGGAAAAATCTCTAGCTTAAAAATTATGATCATCACATCATAATGCAACAACTATTACTATTGGCTTTAAGAAAAATGCAAAATAAGGATATGAGCAAGGTGTTGATTGAACTAAGTAATTATTTTAAGGAACTTTGCTCGAAAGAGGAAACGACCCAAGACATAGAGATATTGGAGGATCACATTGCTCTCACACATTTTCATATGGAACACATTTTTTTCCTTCTTTCTTTGACATCATGGTGCACCTAGTTGTTCATTTGGCTAAGAAGGTAATCATTGCATGTTCATTATTTTATCGTTGGATATATCCTGTGGAAGGGTATGTACACTCTAGTATAGTATTTTATTTATTGTTTTTAATGGAAGATCAAGCTTATGGTTATATTATGTTAGTAATATGATACTAATGTTATAGGTACTTAAGGAGGTTGAAAATGTATGTTCGTAATAAAAGTCATCCTGAAGGATCAATTATAGAAGGATATATTGTGGAAGAATGTCTAACATTTTGTTCTAAATATTTGTGTGATGTTCAAACAAGGGAAAATAGGTCCACATGAAATGATGATGATGATGATGGTAATGAATAATGGGTTACCTATATTTTCCTTAAAGTCTTGTGCAATGTCTAAGAAGAAAGATGTGCAACTGGAATATATGTTGATTGAGGAAGCATATAGTTATGTGCTTGCAAATTGTGATGAAGTTGAGGTATTTGCAAAGTAAGTCCTAATTCTCTTTGAATAAGTTTTTTTAAAATCATTTCATATGTAATTTTATCTTTATCATTTGTTCCCAAAGAGCATTATGATATCATAAGAACTCAATACCAACACATGTCAAATATGATTGATGATATCCATAGAACAAAGTTCCCTGAATGGTTTGCAATGAATGTATGTCGATAATTATACTCAATATGTTTATATCTTTGGTTATACATCTTTTTATTCAATGAGTGTTATTAATTTTTAAGTCTCCAAGAATCTACCAAATGAAGTATGTGTTGCAGAAGATTTGACAATTCTTAGTCTTGCTCCAAGCATGTGGATAAAGACAATGACAAACAATGACTAAAATAACTTTCAATTGATAAGAGGAGTGTAACTCAAAACTCTGGTATTCTAGTTAATGCAAGCATAGATATTGGGAGCATATCATAATATGGTGTTTTGAAAGAAATTATTGAGTTGACTTATCCTCTTGAAAGGAGTGTTATTTTGTTTTGATGCTATTGGGTTGATCCTAGTAGAGGATTTAAAGAGAACGAACTTAGATTTACGCCTTTTAATTTAAAAGCCATTTTGAAAACAAATGAACCATTTGTCCTAGAATCTCAAGCATTGCAAGTGTTCTATACCCTAAATTCTAAAGAAATAAATTGACATGTTCTGAATGTCACTAAGCCAAGAGACTTGTTTGAAATGGAAGATGATCTCATACTTGAAGTGGATCGTGGACAAATTAGCATGCCTATCGATTTAGGTGTAGATGATTTTACTATTACTAGAGAAGAAGAAGAAGAAGAAGAAGAAGAAGAAGAAGAAGAAGAAGAACCTTTCTTTGCTTTGATGGAAGGCAATAATGATAATGAAGAAATTGAAGAATATAGTACCCAAAATGATGAAGAAGATGAAACTTTATATGAATATGATATTGAGTAGTGTTGGAAATATGTATCTTTGTCTGATTTTGGTTATAATGTTAGAAATGTAATTTTATGTTTGTGTGTTTTGGTTATGAAGATTGTGTACTTTAAGTTTTTAATAGTATTTAATTTTCTTATGCTTAAATATATTTTGTATTGTATGTCTTTTAGTATTTCTAATTATCATTTGCAATATGATATGTTGAATGAAAATATATACTAATTCTACTTTATATGTTACTAGGTTGTCATGTCGTGTTTGGAAAAAATGTCAAGCAACAAGAAAATAAATACAATAATTCGGGAGCAATTAGAGGTAAATCTTTCATTATTTTTTTCTCTTCTTTTATGTACTTTCATTTTCTTAGAAATGTAAATGGTAATTGTCGATCAAACTTTATTTTTAATATGTTAGTTTTTGATTTCTAAGTTGGATATGGAAATGTAATTAATTAAATACTAATTCTAATTTTTATGTTACTAGGTTTCTATGTCGTGTTTGCAAAAGGCATCGAGAAAGAAGAAAATAATTACAAGAAGTCAAGGACAATTAGAGGTACATTTTTCACTATTATTGCTTTCTTGTCTTCTTTTGTTTGTTTTTGTTTTATTAGTACTAAAGTTGTCAGTCCATAATTCTTCATAATTTTTTGTCATTTTTTTATAAGTAAGTGAATTCATTACTTTCAAGTTGAGTAATTGCATCTAAGCTCTTAGCCACTATTAATTCATCATTATTGTTGTACTGTCTATGTAGGAAGTTATTGCTACAACATCTAGAATTCCAAAATTTACAAATGGAGGACAATCACTTAAAGTAATAGGACATACTCCTAGGCTAAAGAAAGTGATCGCAATCAATCCATCCACATATTCATCAATTAAGAACAAACTATTCACACCTATATCACTAGAAGAAGGATCTCCAAGAGCTGAATTTGGTATATGTTTACTTATACTATGTTTAATTACAACATTTAATAATATAAGACATAAGTTCATTCTAAGTTTTTATCACATTTAATTTCTTTCAATTAGGAGGGCGAGCAAGGATTAATATATATAGAAAATACTAAGGAAACAACCATTAATAGGTGGTCCATGTTACTTAGTCGCATGGGTAAGTTTAAAACCTTATTTATATGGTAATAGACGGTCCTGTAATACATGAAAATTACTAAGGAAAAAACATTCAATGGTAGAAATTATTATTCGTATGTCTTTTAAGATTATTGCTAGCATTTATTATTTTTTGTTTCTCATCTTTTAAGAGGAACGTCATAGACAATAACCTCCTTGCTCAAAGATTAATAGTCTACATGAAATGATAATGCAAGATCCTTTGAGAATTCCCAATATTGATATGTGTAAGTTATACAATTCTATATGTTATAACTTTACTTTGGAATTTATTAACACATTCTCCTTGTTGAAAATGAATAACTTAGTTACCCTTTTATTTTTATTGTTAGGAAAATGACATAGTCTTGGGTGTATCCAGTCCAACAATGTGTCATCTATAATAGAAGTCAATGATGGTTCACAAACCGAGCATGCACTTTCAAGTGGCTATAAAATCACAAATAGAAGAAGATTTTGAGGTACAATGCCCAGAAATGAAAAGGGTTGTGGATGTAACAAGACTAAAGTGTTAAAGAAGGCTGAGTATATGGATTTCAATGAACATCTTCAAACAATTAGTGATTCAGCTAGGCAATTGGCAACAGTTATAGGCTTCTTGGCATGATGGATTGTTTAGATTGGAGAAAGATAGATAGGACATATGTAGATTTGATTTGGGAGGAAGTAAAGGTAAACTATCACAACATTTACTTTATTAGCTTTCTTATTTTTGTTATACGTGTTATATAGCTTTTGTTTTCTATTTCATTTTCTTCCTTCATAGATCTCATATTACTTTCTTAAAAATCGAGAATCGTATAAGTGGGCATTGGGTAAAATCCATGAAGATTGGAGAGCTCATAAGTCTTAGCTGAAGGTGGTTCATTTTGATGGAAATACAAAATCAAGAAATACATTCTAGGACAAAGGAAATGCCCGAGACCATGTGGTTAGAGACGGTAAAATTTTGGGAATCTCTAAAAGACAAGGTAGTGATTCCTCATTTAATTATTTGAAAAAGAAAATAGGCTGTTACTATGATAGTTCTATTAGTTTATTTTTTACACTAATATTTTTTTTCTCATATTGCTTAGGAAAGAAGTCAAAAATGGATTCAAAATCATGGAAAGTCAAAAATGTGTTCATATGCTGGTTCAAAGAGCTTTGACGCATCCGAACGGAAGAAAAGGTAGTTATATTATTAATTCATCTAGGCAATACCAAATTTATTTTACTTTATATACTTGATATAAAATTTCATATATGTGTTTTGATTAGGAAAAAATGGGTAAATAACCCAATGAATTGGAAATGTGGTTGAAAACTCATGAACCGAAAAAGGATTCTAAGCTTAATGATGCTTTTGGTGCAACAAGAGTATGTTTTCAATCTATTTTAATTTTGGGGTTATATATAAATATATATATGTAAATCTACCTCATATACTTCCAATTAATAACATTGATTCATACTTTACAGAAAGTGATCCTGAATGAGATGACTGCAATTCCAGAAGAATCTTATGCTAATGCTCGACATGAAATATTCTAAAAGGCTGTGGGAAAATATAGGAATGGATATGCAAAAACCTGTGGTCTTGGTGTAAAATTCCTACGATCCCACAAAAAAATGGGCATTTGAGGAGGAGTGAGCTAAAAGAATCAAATCTGAGTCTAGAGTTGAGAGGTTGGAAAATGATCTCATTGAGACTAAAGAACAAGTAGGATATCAGACTAGTATAATGCATACATTATTGGAGAATCAAGTGAGTTCCTCACTAAATGTGGATAATTTTTTCTTATATTTCTTATGCAACACATCAATTTTTGGTGCATCTTTTTTTTACCTCTAAAATAGTGCATAAATGGTTAAAAAAGAACATTAGGGGTCAGATAGTGATTAGGTTGGGTAGATATGGTATGTTTTCACTACACCATAATGCCTAAAAGACAAAAATTATGCGTTGTTATTAATTTTTTTTTTCTAGTCTAAGTAAAAGTATTATATATAGATACTAGTAATTACAATACCAACTAGGAATACCTAGAGTAAAGCAAAAAAGAATAATTATATTAAATTTACAAAATAAGGTAGAAAAAATCCCTTTTTGTCCCAATCAAGCTAAATGAATTTGTGTCACCAACCATAACTACCATAATTAGTAACCATTGGCTATTCCTACAAAAAGTTATATAACCAACTACCATTTTATATGTTTAATGTTACCCTAGAAATAAAATAGTAACATAAACATGTCTTACCCATCCCTTAAATTCTATGATTTGGAAATATTATACTACTACTACACTACCGATTGAGTTGAAAGCCTGGCCTTAAATTTCTCATCTATTATTTATGAATTTGCTATAACTATAGTTGAGAAGATATATATATATATATATATATATTATTAACATAATTACTAAGAATAAAGTGTGTGATATAATCAAACTTTTCATACTACTGGTATAGGTATTAAGACTTGACTAGCTACAATATGTTACATTTCTATCAAACATTCATACATTTTGTAGATGATTTCACTTATGAATATATTATGTGGCTCTCTAAATTACTAGTTTCAACTTCTCTATCTCCAACTATATAAAATATATTTTTAAGGTAATATATTGTTTTTAGAAAGCTTTAAAATACCCTCATTGTCTAGATTTTTAATATGAATTTAGATTAATATGATTAAGTTAAATGCATATATATTTTTAGGGAAAATATGTTAATAATTATTATCAAATGGAGGATGAAAATAATGAAAAGGATGACACTGAATATGATAATGAAGAAGATAATGTTTGATGCATTTATAAAGATGCTTTTGTGAGTTAGCTTATGAAGATGGTCGATACTTTTGTTTGTTATCTTACGAATATGATCGATGTTTTTGTATATCAAATTATGAAGATGCTTGGTGCTTTTATACATATGTCAGCTAGTGAAGATGCTTGGTGATTTTTCTTGTCAGCTTATGAAGATGCTTAATGTTTTGTATGTCAGTATGAAGATGTTTTTGTATAATAGATTATGTTACAAGTTGTATATATAGTATTATACTTATAGAACTGTTATGACATTGGCAGCTAAAAAACTAACTATTTTGTACTACACAATGATAATTATATATGGTGTAGTTAATTTTATATCAGCATAAATTATTACTACAAGTGAATATTGTTACTACAAGTGGATATTTTGATAAGACGTAATATCAATAAATCTTGTACGTTTTAGTACAAGCTTTACTAAGAGATATATATACAGGGTTAGAATATGTATAACCAACAATATATATGTTGAGAATAGTTTTTAGTAACATATATAATATTGTGTTTAATACTTTTAGTCACATATATGATTTTTTGGGCATTTTCTTTTATCACGGATATAATTGTGTGGATAATACATTTGTCACATATATTGTTTTGTGGATAATAGTTTTAGTTATAGATATTGTTTTGTGGGTAATACTTTTATTCACAGATATTATTTTGTGGTTAATACCTTTACTTACGGATATAAGTGTGGGCATAATTTTTACTAACAAATAAATATCCGTGGACGTTATCAATGATTCTCAATAGATTATACATATGTATGGGTAAAACGTTTAAACACAGAGTTTTTACCTACAGTTTTGTCATAAAAAATATTATGCTGGTAAAACCTTTTGCTAATAGAAAAATAGTTTTTACCAACATATAAGGCACTATTGGCACAAATCATTTATTTTGTAGTGTTAAAACATATATTCTCAATTGATTATTGCTTGTATTTGTGTCCAAATATAACTTGTTTTGACTCTTTTTTCCTTAATTGATTCTAAATGAGTACCTATGATTTAAAAGAGATTAAATTAGGTTTTTAAAGGAACTTATGCATAAATGAGGAATAAACCTATAAAAACATAGCATTAAATTCACTCCTCATTTTCTATTTAGAAGCCTCCTCATACACCACATCAAATTTGGCCTCTGTCATAGTTTGCTCCTCCCTTAAGGGCGACGAGTCCTTTTAGATTCCAATCACAACTTGATCCTTCAGTCTTAACTCTGCCTTTGTCTTCCTTAGCTAAAGTTCTAACTTTGATATCTCCTTCTTAAAACAATTGTATTGGTTTTAGTCATCCATAGACAGATTGGTATGTTGCTGGAGCTCCTTGGTTGCTTGGGCAAGCCAACCCTTGAAACTTCCGCATCATTTTGCAGCTAAGTGTTCCCATTTTAGCTTCACCATTTTAGATAGACAAGTGGTGAAAAATCATTTGAACTCAAAGAAAATAGTCGTATCTTAAGTACAATAACCTAGTCAAAAACCCCAAAAAAAAAGAGAGATAAATTAGGGGAAAAAAAGAGGGGTATGCTCTATACCTTAATCAATCATATGATTTCCTAGTGCAGTAACCTAAACATCCAACCTCTAATTAACAAAAATATCTCTATCACTAGGAAAGATTAGACTATCAAAATAATTTAAGACAATCCTCTTTTCTTTTCTTTTTATTTTCTTTGTACATATAGTCAATGAATATTAATACCGAGATGGATAATCTAAGGTATTGTGCCATGAAAGCTACCCAATTACTCTTAACATTCGTATGAATGATAAAGTCATTTTCTATACTAATGCACATTGCTTTGCCCACAAATTATAACCATATTTCATATAATTTGTGATTTTTTTGGTTGCCTTTGCCTCTTGTTCTATCTACAACTCTCTTGGTATTTATTTTGCAGGATTCAAAAAAAAGTGTACAAAGCAAAGGAAGAGAGGCATGAATTTGGAGAAAAAAAATCTTTATGAAATACTTTGAGGGAAGAAAAGCCAAGATAGCATGCAAGAAAGATGAGTAGAAGAAGTAAGGAGCCAAAAATAGGATGAAAATAGCTATTTAGAAAGACTAGCGCACCTGTGCACAAGCACAACACAACCATGCTGACTCATGCACAACCATGAGTGAGTTCTATAGGCACACGACATGGTTGTGCTAAGATAACACAACCGTGCAACATAATGTTGAGAGTATGGAAGACACAAGACCCGGCTGTGATAGGCTAGTACACCCATGCTTAATAAAGCCGAGAATATGGAAGACACATGGCTAGACTATGTGTAATAAACATAGACATGCGAGAATTATTCTACGATCACAAATGATCCACTGCTCATGATTAAAAGACTTGACGCATGGACAATTGAAGGAGTAAAAAAACATATTATTTTGGATTTTCTTTTCTCCTTTTATTCTAAGCAAAAAAAAGGGCATATAACTTACCTTATATCTTGTAGTCTAACTTTTTAGATTTTGAAGTTGAATTGGGTGTATTGCCATTTTGCAACAATAGGATTTATTATTTGTCTATGGTTTATTCTCTTCATTCTCTCTTTTATTATTTATTGCATTTGTTATTATGTTTGTCATTCAATTTTATTTCTTGTGCTTTACAGCAATCATGAGTAAGTAGTTTCCCTTTCTAAGATTGAATTAGACTCAATGCGATATGACTATGACAAATTAGTGTAAATATTATACGTATGGTTTTTATGTAATTTTATGCATGTTAGAAATCACTGTCATAAGTCAAGTTTGATGAAATTTGACTTATTTAGGCATTGATTATAACTAAAAAGTTAAAATCAATATTAGACATTGACATATGGATGAAAACTCAAATGATCACAAAAGTAAACATTTGAATTCTTATGGACTATTGAATTGGTGAAACTTAATCGGATTAATCTACTTTGTTAGTCACGAAAGTAGTCAATAAACTAGTTTAATTACGTTTTTAGAACTTGAAAAATACTAGTGAATCATATTATACTTGTAGTTTATAGCCATTTAAACTATAATATAATATTATGTTAATTTGTTCTTGAATACCGAATTCGAGACCGAAATTTAATCTTAGGCTTTATCATTATTATACTAAAATTTTTATTTGCTTACTTATTGCATGTGTTTTTGTAGCCTATACTCCTATTCTCATTTGAAAAAAAGATAGTTTAGATAGCTAAAATGACAAAAATCAGTAGTCAATTACAATGTCTTCGTGAGATTTGATCTTAAAAATGCTATAATGAAACTGTGTGCTTAAGAAAATAGCCCATCAATGAACTAGAGGGTATTCTAGGAACATTTAGAGAAATTTGAAATGAAGATGAAAGGTTTTGATTGGTTGTGGCATCGGTACTCAACCCAAGTTTCACAAGAAAATCAAACGAGGGAAGAGAGGCCAAAAGGGTGGTTGAAGATAGGCCAAGAAAGGGACAAGCATTTGGGAGCAATAGGGAAGAGACGATTTAGAAGCCAATTGCCAAAATATCTGTTGCGTTATCCAAAGGTCCATCGCCAATAACTTGTTACTGAGAAGGAATGATGTCAAACTCCCTCCATTCGCTTAGAAAGCACCTAAACAAGCCACGTCTGAAAGGGTCACTTTTTTCTTAACCACGCCTCTCTCGGCAGTTAAAAGAGCTTTTCTCTTTCTACATATCACTTGGGCTTTAGGGGATGAGGGGACCGGGCCGCCTTGTCTTCACTAGTGAGGATTGCAGCCTTGTCAATGTTCCTGGGCGTGGCAACCTGGCCAGAAATCTCCTGATTAGTTAAACTTAAGATCTCCTTTGTCTTTCACTACTACGGAAACAGGAATTAATAACGGGACATTAATAACGGTGTTTCGAAAACCGTCGTCAAATCTGTGAAAATTAATGCGCGGGAATTTTTAATAACGGTTTTACGTAATAACCGTTATTATAAGTGCAAGGTAAAATTTTGCACGGGAATTTTAATAACGGTTGACCTAAAACCGTTATCAAAAGATGATTTAATAACGGTTTAAACAAGAACCGTTGTTAAAATTGGCAAGGTTTTAATAACGGTTCCTGTAAGAACCGTTATTAAATCATCTTTTGATAACGATTGTTGGAGGAACCGTTATTAAATCATCTTTTGATAACGGTTCTTACAGGAACCGTTATTAAAATCTCCTTTTATTTCGTTCTCTTTTGTTTCCTGCCAAAAATTTTAAACTCTGCCGCTTCCCTCTCGTACTCTCTTTCTCTTGCGAACCCTTGCACCACCGCTCCAGCTCCTCTGAATTAAGGGAGACCGTCGCACCGCCATCTCTCCACCACCCCTCTGCCATTCTTGCGAACGTAGCCAGCATTTATACCTTCGTCGTTGCTGTTCTCAACTTGTACGCCGTCGCTCCCTTTACGTATGTGTTGTTCTTCCTTCATTGCTTAATTTGTCTCTACTGATATGTATATATATATATATATAAATGCATGCATGTTGCACCGAAGAAATTGTGTTTGATGTGTTGTTCGAAAATCTGTCGTTTGATGTTTTGGTGAAAAATTTTGCGGTGGCCTTTTTTGATTGTGGCCAGCCGAGACCTTAATATATATGTATATATATTAATACACATTTAAGCATATCATGTTTTATTTTTAATATATTATACTGTAATATGTAGTCTATTATATTATGTTGTAATATTTTTACAAATACGTGCATATAATTATAAATATAAGTACAATTAGATATTCCGGATACATTTGATGTCCTATCCATTTTTTTTGTTTTGTTTTTTTAATAATTTGATCTAAGGAATATGAAGTACTAGAAATAAGACCCAATAAATATGGATATTCAATTTTAAACACTCTTAATTGTAGTGATATTAAAACAACTACACCTAAGATTCGAATTCGAGTATAGTCTCCTGAAATTTATTTCTAAAACTTATTAGATTAGATCAACTCTATTATAATAATTAATAATGTACAAAAGCTAATGATATAGTAACAATAATAGTAATGACAATAATAAATAATGGTAATATTTTAATGATAAAAATAATAATGACATAATAACAGCATAATAATAAAAATAAAAATTTATTATAAATCGTAATTTAAAATGAAAAAAAAAGAAGAAGAAAATTTGAAGAGTTATAGTTTTTAGTCGGGCTCGACGAGGCTATCGGGGGATTTAGTTTAGTTTTAGATATGATTTTTCATTTTTTAGGTATTTGAGTTGTAGCAACATTTTGATGTATATAGTGCTGCTATTGCTTAAATCCTGTAGTATGCATATCTTTTGTAAATTGACCTATTAATTGTATAATATTTTGCTACGTTTGTATGTATGCATATATATATATATATATATATATATATATATATATATATATATATATATATAATGAACTCTTTGTAAGTATGAGGAGTTTCATTGATCAGCATTAATATAATTTTGGAAACTTGTTAGCATGATTCGTGTATATATATATATAGAATAGCATGCATGATACATTTGAGATTAATTCTTTCTAAGCAAGAGTGATTTGAAAATTATTATACTTATAATTCAATTGATTTTTAATAATATGGATCGGAAATGGTTGTCTGCAAATCGTCTGTCTAGAGAATATAACAAAGGAGTGGAGTTTTTCATCAAGTTTGCAGTTGAACATGCTCGGGACTCTAGTAGAATAGTCCGTCCTTGTTTGAAGTGTGCTTATATTCAGCGTGTCAACGCTAATGATTTGAGAGATCATTTATTTGTGTATGGAATTGATACAAGTTACACTTGTTGGATATGACATGGGGAAACAGAGTCTAAATATGAAAATGACGATGTTGGGAGGGATAGTAGTGGATCATCATTTGATAACTATGAGGGACATTCGTTAGAGGAGATGACTCAAAAGGTTGAGGAAAGTGTTCAGGATTGTCCAAAAATGTTTGATTAGTTATTGAATGACTCGGAGAAACCTTTGTACGGTGATTGTAAGACGTTTACGCGATTATCCGCTACTTTAAGGTTGTACAACTTAAAGGCATGTAACGGATGGAGTGATAAGAGTTTCACAGAATTATTGTCACTTGTGAAGGATATGCTTCCTGATGATAACGTTCTACTCGATCGTACGTATGAAGCGAAGAAGATTCTATCCTCTATAGGCATGAGTTATGAGAAGATACATGCATGCCCTAATGATTGTATTTTATATCGCAATGACAATGCATCTTTCGATAGTTGTCCTAATCTTGAATGTAAAGCACCACGATACAAGAAGAACAAGGTGCCCGCTAAGGTGTTATGGTATTTTCCTATAATACCAAGATTAAGGCGGATGTTTAATGATATTGAAGATGCCAAGAACCTAAGATGGCATGCTGATGACAAGATAGATGACGGGCTTCTTAGACATCCATCCGACTCTCCACAATGGATGACGATTGATGGGTTGTTTCCTGAATTTGGTAAAGAAGCAAGAAATGTGCGCCTTGCGCTTTCTGCAGATGGAATGAATCCGCACAATCAAGGCAGCTACAGTTTATGGCCAGTGATTTTGGTTATATACAATTTACCTCCGTGGCTTTATATGAAACGCAAGTATATGATGTTGTCTTTACTCATTTCCGAGCCAAACCAACCTGGGAATGATATTGATGTTTATTTGGCACCTTTGATTGATGATTTGAAGTTCTTATGGGACATGGACGTTGAAGTATTTGATGCATATGGTCAAGAAAATTTCACTTTGAGAGCATTGTTATTCTGTACTATAAATGATTTTCCGGCGTATGGCAACTTGTCAGGTTATAGTGTGAAAGGCCATTATGCATGTCCGATATGTGAGGAGAATACTTCATTTGTTCAGCTAACACATGGCCGAAAGACTGTGTTCCTTGGGCATCGTAGGTTTTTACCGAAGAATCATCATTATCGTAGGCAAAGAAAAGCGTTCAATGGATTCCGAGAAGAAGGGCAAGCACCAATCCGGTTGACGGGTCGACAAGTGTGGTTGAAGATGAAACATTTGAGTGTCAAGTTTGGGAAGAAGAATAAAGATAAGCCTCCATCAGTTGGGTGGAAGAAGATGTCAATATTCTTCAACCTTCCTTATTGGGAATCTTTCTACATGAGACATGCCCTTGATGTGATGCATATTGAGAAAAATATATGTGACAGTCTTGTTGGCACATTACTTAATGTTCCACGCAAGACTAAAGATGGGATAAATGCTCTATTGGATATGGAAGAAATGGGTATTGGACGGGAACTGACACCGCGAGACAACAGAAGAAGAACATATTTACCACCGGTGTGTCATACTCTTTCTAGAAAAGAGAAAATTTCATTTTGTGAATTCTTGCACGGTGTCAAGGTTCTGGAAGGGTATTCTTCAAATGTCAGAAGGCTCGTGTCGATGAAAGAGTTGAAATTAATTAACATGAAGTCTCATGATTGTCATATCTTGATGCAGCACTTGTTGCCGATAGCTATACGTGGAATTTTGCCAAAACGTGTTCGAATTACTATCACGAGGCTTTGTTGGTTTTTTAAAGCCATCTGCTCTAAAGTTATACATCCTGATAGTTTGGACGCCTTGCAAAAAGGGATTGTGATTAATTTATGCCAACTTGAAATGTATTTTCCACCGTCATTCTTTGACATTATGGTACATCTAACTGTTCATTTAGTTTATGAGATAAAGATGTTAGGACCTGTTCATGGGCATTGGATGTACCCCTTTGAACGGTTTATGAAGTTGATAAAAGGTTATGTGAAGAATCGATATCAGCCAGAAGGATGTATTGTTGAGAGTTACCTGGTGGAAGAGGCAATTGAGTTTTGCACAAAGCACTTGTCAAATGCTGAAGCTCTTGGTATTCCTAAGTCTCGATATGCGGGCAAATTTGAAGGACAGGGTATTAGAGGCAGACAGCTTGGGCGTGTAGACCCTAACATGTTCCGTTCAGCACATCTATATGTATTACACAACAGTGATGATGTTCAGGCGTACATTGAAGAGCATATGACTTCTTTACGGATTGAATATCCATCCAAGACTGAGAAATGGATTATCGATAAACATAATCTTTCCTTTATTGATTGGATAAGAGATCGCATCATTCCACTCATCGGTCATACACCAACTTTAATTTCCGAAACCCTGCATTGGTTGTCTCAGAAACCTCGTTATGAAGTTTTTTAATATACCAGTTATGTGATCAACGGTTGCACTTTTTATACAAAAGAACAAGATGGGAAGAGTACAATGCAGAACAGTGGGGTGACTTTAGTGGCTGAGGCAATGCATGTTGCTAGTGCGAAAGAAAAGAATCCAACTTATGCAGATATGAATTATTATGGTGTGATTGAACATATATGGGAGTTAGATTACACTGTATTTAAAATCCCTGTATTCGGCTGTAGATGGGTTGATAACGGCAGTGGGGTTAGATATGAAGATGGATTCACATTAGTAGATCTTAATAGGGCAGGGCATAAACAAGACCCATTCATCATCATAAGCGACACAAGTATTCTATGTCACTGACCCTGCTGATAACAGATGGTCTGTAGTACTATCTACGAAAAAAAGAAATGCCAATGAATGTGATGATGAAAATGATGCCAATTGGAATAACGAGTGTGTCTCAGCTGTGCAAGCAACTCAATTATTGAACGATGATGACAATACAATTAATGAGGAGGAAATGTATGTCAGGGATGATCATCGTGAAGTAATATATGTATTAGATCCTGAATCTAATCCAAAAACAAGGGGAAAAAAAAGAAGGAATAGAAGGCAATGAGGGTAATAATATTGTAACATATAATATCTATGTTGGTTTTTTTCAACTCAATTATGCTCAATACATAACATTCTAACATAATTTATTTATTGATTTCTTTTAGAGATATGGCCAATAAGAATATTGATAGGGACAACAGTGATGAAGAAGGGAAAAGAGGGCCGAAAATTATGAGAATCATCACAGATATGAGGAATAAAGGAGAACTGGTCGAGTTGGGATGGAATACTTATAATCTTCCCATTGGCCCTTATACAGACATGTTTTTGACTTACATTTCACTTGTGACACGTAACCGTGTTCCTATCTCCTATAATAATTGGAAGCAGGTTCCAACGGGTCATAAGGAGCATATTTGGCAGGAAATCACGGTAAATATACTATTTTATGTAATCATTTATGTATGTAAAATGTTATTAATTTTAATACATTAATATCGGTATACATTTGTATGTCTTACAATGCAGAGAGTATTTAATTTGCCAGAGAGTAGGAAGAAATGGCTTCTTAGACATTGTGGGGTGCGTCTAAGAACATTTAGGTCATTTTTAGCTCGTCAGAAAATGTACAAAAAGAGTGATGGTTCTCTACGGCAGAATCTACCCAAACGATACAGTTTCATCGATCAAGAAAGTTGGAATCAATTTATTGCATATCGTCTTACGGGTGATTTTAAGGTATTTGTTAGATAACAATTAAATTTTTTTTATCGATCCTAGTATTGTGCATAATATTGAAATAACTATCTCACTATGTTTTAGCTGGTGACATAGGAAAAAAGTGTCAAAAATAAAGAGATTGCGAAGCAGAATAAATACCGGCATAATATGGCTCGCAAATGTTATGCAGGCCTTGAAGAGGAGTTGGTATGTATTTTGTGATTTATCTATTTACAGCGTACTGACGAATTTTATAATATTGGTACATTATAAGAATATTTTTTGATTTATAGCTCATAGCCCAAGACTTAGTGAAATGCCCCGAAAATTTCTAATTTTATAAATTATATTTAAATGAGGTTTTATTAGAAAAATTATTTAAATAAATTATTTTTAATAAAATAAAAGGATATTTAACTAGGGAAATTCAAGAAGAAATTTATAGTATTTTTATTAGAAGAGAATTTGGGTATTTTAGCTAATTAAGCAATTTATTTTAAAAATTAATTAAATAAATTATTTTATTTAAAATAAGAAGGAGAAAATATTTTCAAATTAATATTAATTTTATAAGTAATTTAATTGGATAAAATTAGAGTGTTTTGCTAATTAAAAAGGAATTTGTGGGAAATCTTTTAAAAATCCTAATTTAGAGTAAAAAGGGATTTAAATATTATTTTATTTAATTATTATCATTTTTAACTATCCCAAATATTTTAATTTATTTATTTAACCCAACCCTCCTATTTTTATTTTTTTCCTTTTTCCTTTTTCCTTTTCTTTTTCTTCTTCTTTTCTTTCTCTTTTCCTTCTTCTCCCCGAACTGGGCCAGCTCGGCGGCCCAGTCTTCCTCTTCTTCTCCTTCGGCCCAACCCGCGCGACGGGCGTCCTTCCTCCCCTCCTCTTCCGCGCTGCGTTTTAGTGTGATCTTCCATCGAAGCGCGTCACTTCATTTAAGTCACCCTCGCCTCGCGCCGACCGGCCCGGTCTGCCCCGTTTTTCTTTCTTTTCTTTCTTCCCTGAGCCGCCCGGCTTTCCCCTTTACTTCTTCCTCCTTCGCGCCTGCCAGCCCCGATGTCGCCCTGCACCTGCAACTCCCAGCCCGAAAATGGCGGCGCCGGCCACGACGAATTTGACCGACCGATTCACCCTTCTTTTTCTTCCTCTTGACTCGCACATTGACTTGGAACGATCAATTACCCTTAACTCTCGCTCATTCTCTCTCTCTGGCTTCGCGAACCTTCGACCCAACCCAAGCAATCGCCGGCCGATTTCTCACGCCGGCCACCCAAACCCTATAACCCAAACCCATCCTGCCGACCTCCAAAACCCTAATAACCCATCTAAAGTCTATAAATAACCCAGTCGTGGATGATTTTGAAGCTTTTTCTTTCCCGAAACCCTAAGTAAGAAACCCAGCCACCACCCATTCAGACGCCCCGTACGCCGTCGATAGTCAACCTCAGCGTCACCTCTACATTCCAAACTCTTCCCTGAAACTCCATCTAGCTAACTAAACCATTATCAACCTTCGATTCTTCTTGCACGGGCCTCCATAACCGTGCAAAGTTTGCTATCCATTTAGCCATAATTTTTACCTCGAAACCTTAAGCCACCATCCGCCACCACATTCTCCACTTCTACCACCCTTTAAACCACCTAATATCTCCTCCACCAAACCATAAGCTTATTTTATTTTTCTCCTTTCCCCTTCCCTCTTTTTCTTCATTTTCACCCTACTTAGACCACTTTTCCGGCCACCTCCGGGAACCACCGCCGGTGCCACCAATACCCTCCAACTCAAGGTGAAACCCTATAACTTTTAAATACTTACTTTCGATTTATTGATAATTATTATGCTTTTATTCTAATTTTTAATGCTAATTCGAGTTTAATTATTATTATTATAATTATTATTATTGTTGTTATCAACTGTATTTTAAATTCCTAAATTTGGTTGACAGGTCTGGGAGTATTATTGAGTAAGATAAATTATTATTCTCGAATTTTGCCTATTTAATGTAATTATTACATGTTTAATAATATTATTAATAATATAATTAATATTATTATTGTTAGTATAATTAGTTATTTGATACTGCAATTATTTTAGGAGAATTAGAAACCTAAAATTTTAATTAAGTCTCGTAGCTTTGCCTTTTATTATTATTTTTAGCATTTTTAACATTATTACTAATTATCTTATTATTATTAACCATATTAACTTTATATAATAAGTATATGGATAATATTAATATCTTTTTACATTTCAAATAGTATTATCATTAAATGGGGAGGTTTCGAAATCCACTTTGTAAATTTAAGGCTTAGATTATTATTATTATTAAGTTTTCTATTAATATTACTACTATTAGTAATAATTTGTTATTATTAAAATTATTATTATAATAAATATTATTATTATTATTACCTTTACTAAATTTATTTCGGTAAAGGGTAGAAACCCTTATATCACCTTTTTACTTTAAATTATAATAGTATGTATTAATGTTTTAGTGGTTTTGGGCATAATTAATTAAGAATCAAGACTTAAGATAAATTAGAAACTAATAGTAGTATAGGAAGGAAGCTAATCCTAGTATTTCTTCCCCATAATAGGTGAGCCCAGTCAAACCCCTCAAGTGGAATAGGATCGTGCTCCAAGACCGGTGTCGTTTTAGGTAAGGAGTGCTAAGGCCTTTTATGTGCTTATGTATATTATGTGTTTCGCATGTTATGTATCTAATGTTTATTATAATTAAATATTTTATATGTGGTATGACTTGGAGCTGAAGTATGTTGTGCATGGTATGTGTATTAATTATATATGATGATATGTGTTGTGTATGTTAGGAAGTCGATGTGGTTTGTGTGAGAGGAAGGATAAAAAAGGAGGATGGGGAAAGAAGTTGACTAAGGGAAGTGAGTTGACCTAAATTTTATGGTTTTATAAGGAATAATTTAGTTTATGATGTTATTTGGGAGAATGTAATTTATAATATTATATGGGAGAATTTAAGTTATAATTTGATTGGGAGAGTTAATTTATAATTTGTTTGGGAGAATTTATTTTATGATGTTATTTGGGAGAATGTAATTTATAATATTATATGGGAGAATTTAAGTTATGATTTGATTGGGAGAGTTAATTTATAATTTGTTTGGGAGAATCTAATTCATGATGTTATTTGGGAAAATGTAATTTATGATATTATATGGGGGAATCTAATTTATGATTTTCTTGGGGGAATTCAATTTATGGTTTTCCTTGGGAGATTCTAAATTCTGATTTTATGTGGAAGAATCTTTATGGTTTGAATTTAGGGTTGGTATGGACAAATCTTTGGGTCTTATATGGATTGAATTTATGGTTTTGTATGATGGAATCTAGGGTTTACCTAGTGGCATTAATGGATGTATGTTGGTATTAGGGTTTGTATGGTGGTAATTATAGTTGTATGGTGGTATTAGGATTTACATGGTGATATTGATGATTGAATGGTGGTATTAGGGTTTGCATGGTTGAATTTAGGGCTTCACATGGAATTTTAGGGTTTACATGAAAAAGGTTCGAAGGTTTGCATGGAAAGATTAGTGTTTGCATGGAAGTGAAATTACGTGTGAAAAGTTGATTTGGAATGTAAGGGAGGAAATAGAAGAGTTATTTGGGTGTTTGAATGTTTTGGGTGAAAAATAATACGTAAGACATTATGAGGGTATGGAGGTGACTGAATTAGGGTTTGGAGTGATTGACTATGGTTGTGGGGGTCAAGTAGGGTATATGGTGCATGTCTAGGGTTTGGTGGTAGCACATGTGTAAATGGTGAATAAAGTATGATGTTGAATATGGAATTTATGATTTATGATTCGTGCATGTCTATGGTGAAAGCTTTGAATAAGATACTTAAAACATTAATTATCTTAAGAGGAAGAGCATTGAGACGGGACCAACCGATCCACCGGTTTGGAATAGTGGTTAGGGTTTTTACCCTATGTGCGACCGATCCACCGGTTATAATAGTGGTTAGGACATGATGTCCTATGTGTGACCGATCCACCGGTTATAATAGTGGGGGTTCCCGAGCTCAACAGTCACAAACCAGAATGCTTAAAAGATACTAATTACTTACAGTGGAACACCATGTGAGCCGGAGCCAACCGATCCACCGGTTAGGAATAGTGGTTAGGACGCGTAGTCCTATGTGTCTCCGATCCACCGGCTATAATAGTGGTTAGGGTATGTTACCCTCGCGACCGATCCACCGGCTAAAATAGTGGCAGGGTATGTTACCCTTGCGACCGATCCACCGGCTAAAATAGTGGGGTTCCCGTACTCGTATGGACTTGATAAAAAGTATGGTGTGAAATGAGTTCTGATAAGAGATTAATTTAAAAACTAATCCAGTCTACAATCGGGCCTTATATTCTTACTTGGATGGTAGTAAGCACCTTAAGTCATTGTGTTGGTAATTATGCCCTTCTATGTTCTGCATGATTTATGTGTTTGTGTGTTGGCCTTAGTGATCAAGTCACCTTACTCAGTACTGGACCCGTACTGATACTACCTTGGTTGATGGGTCCTGTGATGATCCACTGATGGTGGGGAGCAGACCTCTTGTGCAGGTTTAAGATCAGAGACTGTTTGGGGTGGCAGGCCTGACCTGAGTGAGTAGGCAATCCGGAATTTGACCCATCGGGTTTTATCTTGTTTAAATGTATTTCTATTTGGAATTTACAAGTGTTAATAAACGTTTATGTGTACTCTGATTTTGTTGTATGATCTTTCGAATTCTATTATAAATTGTTAATTTGAATTTAACGTAAATCTTTTCTTTAGCCTTAGCACTTGGTACTGGAACGGTTGGAGAGAACCGATCTGGTACTAAGTGTGGCGGTAACATTCTCAAAATTCACAGGTTTTAAGTGTTTCTATCTTAATTGCTTCCGTTTTAAAAAAAAAATAGTGAATTTTGGGGTGTTACACTTAGACCCATGTACCTCGTCCATTAATATTGGTACATTATGGAAGAAGGCTAGAGCAACAAAAGATGGATATATTAATGAAGATGTAGATGTTGCAACGAAAAAAATTGTAAGTTTGTAGATATTTGGAACCCTGCTTACTTTTCTTTTAGAAAACTATTATATTATGCTTATTCATGTAAGCTAATTTTACATATATTATATACATTACAGGACAAACTTCAAGCGTCAGATGGTGAGGAGGGGGTAGACCAATATAATATTGTATCACAGGCTATAGGAATTGTAGAACACCCTGGAAGACACATGGGTCTTGGATTAGGTGTTATGAAAATGAGCGTACGTGGTCGATCTCGTGGTTCTCGTACCACTGATGAACAAGTCGTCATCCTTACACAGAAATTGAACGTGGCATTTGAACGGATGGCAACAATGGAGCAAGAGTTGTCATTTATTAAATCTCAAGGGTATAAGCCATCCGATTTAGTCGACCATGATCAGCTTCACATACCTAATGTAAATAGTGTCAGAGACAGTTGTGAAGCTGATGCACGTCTTTCTTCTCTTTCCGAGGTAAGCATTACATAACTTTGAATTATTATTAAATGTATTCGGTGTCATAAATAATTAATAATGTGTAATATTTTCGTTTAGGGTTTGCATAAATGTGACTTGTTAGCGAATGATCTTTCAACTCTTTTGGCGAAAGGAAGGGTCCGCATCAGTCACAGTACCAAAACGCAAACTGTCCACGGGTACAACTTAGCCCTACTTACAAGGCCGGTGAGTATTGACACTCCAATCATTGGTAGTGCGCCCTTACCTTGTTATAAAGAGGGCGATGAGGCAGCCACAGTGCTAGAAGCTCATGGAAGCTTCTTGCTTTGGCCTGTGGATCAGATACGTCTCACTACTGAAAAGGTATTGACATTCAATATCTTCATTAGAGGGTAGGCTAGTTGTTACATTGTTTATACCTTTTCATATATATATGCTCAATACATATTTTTTTTATTATTATTATTTAAGGAATCAAAGAAGAAGACTTCTCCTGCTAGTAAAACTAAGAGAGATACTAGTAGAACGAGCAATACAAAAGAGGGCGCTGCCAAAGGAAAGAGAGCTAAATCTGAAAAATCACTTGCCCCACAAAAGATTCGTTCTTCGGAAATAGGCCAACCTCCACC
This sequence comes from Tamarix austromongolica, assembly GCA_039764185.1. Classification (NCBI taxonomy): domain Eukaryota; kingdom Viridiplantae; phylum Streptophyta; class Magnoliopsida; order Caryophyllales; family Tamaricaceae; genus Tamarix; species Tamarix austromongolica. The sequence continues at coordinate 91,885,012 of CM077811.1, read as the reverse complement.
AGCATTAGCTTTATTGTATTTCTATGCCCAAAACTACCTCGGGAATAATTATATTTCCATTGATTGTCATCCTGAGTATGTTGGAAGGGACGATGCTACTTACATGGTATCGACAGCTGACATAAGCGACATTTATAATCAGGAATGGATGTCAACCACGAGTGTCGCCGTTTATGTCACGTAAGCATTATTTCATATTTCAGATTTTAGTACTCTTGGAGACATAGAATTTTTACGACCTCTTAAGCTTATATGAGTTATTAGTTATTAACAAATATCCATTATTATTGTCGTCCATATATAGGTTGGTAGCTAGTCGCGCTGCGTTGGAGGGAATGCTGTCCTCTATTGTTTTTGTGTGCCCATACTACATAGCTGACAGTAATACAATAACAGAGGGTAGGCACATAAACTATTTAGCGGATCGCATTTTGATTGAGGGACACAACAAGCTCTATCTCATTCCTCACCTCGCAACTGAACATTGGGTTTTGTACGCCGTCCGACTTGATCTTAACAAAGTTTATGTGTTTGATTCCATTCGAACCTATGACGTGCCTTTTGAGGTCGCTCGTCTTGGTGGGAAGGAATTTATCGACATGTTAGTATACTTTTCACTTCTTACTTCATTAGCTTATTTATACATATATATATTCTACTTTCATTATTTGAGATATATATACTTACAATATTATGTATCCAACTCTATTTATTAGGGCACTACAGACGGCATATCAAAGGAGAGGTGGGAATGGTGTCCCAGACCCAAAGAATCTTCAATATGAACCTATCATGGTAAGTAGGAAGACAACTATTTTGTATTTTGTTTTAATTCAAATTAATATATAATAGTTAGAGAGCTAACTAAATTCATTTGACAGTGTCCACAACAGCAAAACGGCGATGATTGTGGATACTATGTATGTAGAGCAATGGATCTTATAGTCCAGAATAGATCGGTCAACATAGATCCAAGCCATGTATGTTTGCTTTTCCATATTTTTCTATTAATGAATCATGACATATATATTTTTGACCTAATGGCTGTATATTAATTGAAACATGGGTGTTGTAGTTTTTCACCGATGACTATGCACGAGGCCAGCAATATAATGTTGACGAAATTGATGAAGTTAGAGACCAGTGGGCCAAGCACGTGCACTCATTCATTCGGTATTAGGTAGCGATCTATATATTCTACATGCATTTTCAGGTTTGTATTTTGTCTACATCTTTCCGTCTTTCAGCCTAGATTTGTGAACTCTTTACTTTGGGGTGTAGAGCTACCAAGTTGTGGTATGCCCACTAATTTTTATTCCTAAGTATAGTTGGTGTATTGAGACATGCATACCAATTATAGATTGATTGAAATTATGGTGTGATACCCTGCTGGTATGAATTGATAAACATTGCAGATTTGGTAATTGTTTGAACATACAACTGTGTATGTGGGCAGGAACAAAACAGAAAAATTTAAAAAAAACATATACTTTTAATAACGGTTCTATAAAAGTATATGTTTTTTTTCTGATAAACCGTTATGAAAACCTGAGGTTTTAATAACGGTTTTGTTTACGAACCGTTATTAAAACTCTGGTTTTCAACCACGATTTTTTCTGATAAACCGTTATGAAAACCTTATTTTTAACAACGGTTTACAGCAAAACCGTTATTAAAAGCTCCATTTTTAACAACGGTTTTTAAGTAAAAACCGTTATTAAATATGAAGTTTACGGACATATTCGCGGGTTTTTGTGTATTTTTCATGACGGTTATGAACCGTTATTAAAGATATAATAACGGGCGATTCAATAACAGTTGAAAACCGTTATTAAAACTGAAAAATAACCATTATTAAAAGCCCTTTCCGTGGTAGTGTTTGGTGAAGGAGCCTTGATCGCCGTTCCCTCTAGAGGGTCAAAGTCTTGAGGCTTTGAAAGAGAAGATTAGAAGTCCTCGTAATTTCCTACTCTCTGATGAGCAATGGCCCCGTGATAGGAGGTTGCATCTTTCTTCCATGCAACGTATTCTACAACCAAAGTGAATTAAAGAAAATGGGGAAGACATGGTACACAAATAATCTCGCTAGGTAAGGAAAAGAAGAAGAAGAGTAGCTAGTTAGCTCAATTAGAGATAAGACCAGCTTGGTGAAGTTAGGCTGCCATCTAACCCCCGATAATCTTGTTAGCTCTAAGAACTGGGGCTGATTTCATAGTGGTGTCCATAATTTTGACCTTAAACTTCTTCCAGACAGTTTCCTCCTCTTATGATGGTCGAATGGCATGTTTAGACTTTGGATTGGCTGGACCCTTGGAAGGGATGGCCTAAGGTTTTTTGGAACTCACAAAGAAGTATCTTTCTTTTCAGCAGTGTGCTGATGAACAAGGATCTTTAATAAACCTCAAACCCCTCCAAGCTTATAGTGGGCATAGCTTATTCTCTTGGACATGGTTGATGAACAGAAAATTTTGACAAAAAAGATTCATAATGGGGGGGGGGGCGCACTTTAAGGTCAGAGCAAGTTAGCATAAAGATAGGCACGACCCTCCAAGTGTTAGACATGAACTGAACCACGGAATGAAGACAATACGAGAGAAAGATCTAGATGAATGGAGGAATGGGTAACCAGATCCCTCCTTCAAAACGAGCCGCACAGTGATGGCAAAGGGACGGGTCGGAGACGGAGGTTCCATTTCATCTCTAAATTTGATAAAAAAAATTATTAATTAGATCCAATCTTCGATATTTTTTTATCAAAAATTCCTTGATTCGATTCCTGCAAGAATCAAATTTTCATATCTGGCACGATTTCTAATTTATTTTTCATTCTCAATTTATTTTCCGTTCTTAAACTCGATTCGATTTCTAAAATTTGACTCCATATTCGATCACTATTCTTTAAATAATTTTTTATATTATATTTTTAATTTATATTCTATAAAAAAATTATATATATAATTATATAAAAATATATATATATAAATTTCAGAACGAGTGTGGAGATGGAAACCCAAACCCAAACTTAAATCCAAACGAAAAATTTCCAACAAAGCTCCAAACCCATAGAAAAAATTTTCATAGAAGCCAAAATAGATATGCAGCCACCGGGAGGCTTAGAGGCTTGATCTTTTGAACCATAAACTATAAGGTCATATATATGGGGCATATAGTACTGCGTATTTAGATAGGGAAGGCAAGAAAGTGTGATGATGCTGGGAATATCATTTAGGTGGACGGTTTCCTTCTCTTTGGCAGGATCGGCTGTCCCCTTCCAACCTCCCTTATGCTTCCAGCCTTGAGCCCCACTTACGTCATTTGCGCTCCACTCCCACCTACCTCTCCCGCGGCAGACAACGCAGTAGGAATATTAATTTCTTTAGTGGTTACCTCATTCTAAGAACAACGAACCGACATGGTAGAAGAATCCTCTGAAAAGATTAAACGGATTTTAGAGAAAATTGTAAGTGTCACACGAAAAGATTGGTCTATCAAATTAGATGACGCACTTTGGGCTTATAGAACAGCATACAAAACTCCAATAGGCATGTCCCCCTACCGTTTGGTATATGGGAAGGCATGTCATCTCTCGGTTGAACTTGAACATAAAGCATATTGGGCATTAAAATTTCTAAATTTTAATTTGAGTGATGTAGGTGAGCACAAGAAACTTCAATTGAATAAAATGAACGAGTTTCGCTTTGATGCGTATGAGAATGCAAAGATTTACAAAGAACATACCAAGAATACATGATAAGCATATTTCAAAGCGTGATTTTTTCAAGGGACAATAGGTGCTTCTCTTTAATTCTAGGTTGAGGCTTTACCCTGGAAAGTTGAAATCCAGATGGTCTGGCCCATTCTCGGTTGTAAACTTATATCCCTCCAGTGCGGTGGAAATTTCGCATCCTAAAAAAGGAACATTCATGGTTAACAGTCAACGGTTAAAACCATATAATGGTGGTGGTATTGAAAAACTTAAGATCGATATTATTTTGACAAACAAAAATTAGACAGGAAGGAGTCGAGCTAACGACTTTAAACAAGCGCTTCTTGGGAGGCAACCCAATTTTATGATTTCATTTACTTAGTTTTTTTCCTTTGATTTTGTTTTTTTTAGCTCATACTAACTCACAGGTAAGAAGGAGAAAAATGAAGAAGTGATAACAGTCTAAGTGTTGAATTGTAGGGAGATTTTAGGGCTTTTGATTTCCCAACCACACTTATAGACTACTCATGGCTCCAGAATTGCGAGGGACATTCTGCCAGTATTACACCACCATCCACTGAGTAAACATGGTCTGTGAGTTCCTCTCTTCCCTTTTACCTTGACAACACATTGGGGACAATGTGAATTATAAGCATGGGGGAGATATTGTAGGGCTACATTTTCCTTTGCATTTCTTTCTTGCATTATACTCATAATTATGCATTTCTTATGTTTCAAAAAAAAATATTGAATTGAAAAAAAAAAGAAAATTTAGAAAAAAAATATATAAAAGTGGGAAATGATCTTTTAATGATGATAATAGAAGGATGTTTAACATGAAGTTGCAGTAAGTTAAGTTGACTTGTTGAGACCCCTTAATATTTTTTTGAAAATAATTTTGCTTTTTTTTAAGCTTAAAAGTTTTGGTTGCATTTTTAAGGGACGAGTGTAATTATGTTGGTGAAATTGAAGGTCATATATGCATTACGAATTTTTTTGTGGTTCATTGCAGTGTATGGTGACTTGTTCTATGATTTAACGGATTAGAACTAGCATTTTTGTTTGGACCTTGTAAGATTTTGAGCCTGAAAGACTGATTCATCGTAAAGCAGTCTTAATATTTTTCTTGTGTGTGATGTCCCACCATGGCTTGTGAAACTAGAACTTGCAATGATTTTCTTCGAAGTTACATATGACTTATGATGCGCATTAAGATGATAGAGGCACGCTTTCTTTTCTTATAAAAGCTACATTAGCCAAATAGCCTAACCTTGACATTTTATCCTTTGCTGACCCTTTTGAGCTTTTGGCTTATTTTGTTGATCTAACCATATCTGTAACCTTTATCCATGTATCCCTACCTTAGTCTAGAGCTAGTGGGGTGATAAGTATATAAAAAAAGAAAAAAGAAAAAGGGTATGAGTATGGTATATCTTAAGAACGGGGGGAGGTATGAAAAGGTAAATGATCATGGTGTAGAAAAAAAAAGAAATTTGGTTTTTTTTTTCTTCCCATATTGAAGATGTTGAGACTATAAAAAAAGTGAAGAAAAAAAAAGGAAAAAAATATATATTGAAAAAGGTGAAAGAGACTTGTGTAACTATTATTGATCACACCTCATTGGTTCTAGACTTGTAGCCCCAAAAAAAAATCTTAACTTTCTTACCTTTGACCCCATTACAACCTTAATAAGACCTCTTGATTATTGTGTGTTCTAAGTCTTTATAGGGGTGGAGAATTGAGAAACATTGCAAGCATATGGGTGATCATTTTCATGAGTGCAAGGACTTGAGCGAAACTTTTAAAAAAAAAAAAATTCATATAAATAAACACGAGAGATGAGTGTCCCAATACCTAAAGTGAGGTTGCTAGTTTGAAACTTGAGTGTTGTACGAGTTTAGCTCATGGCTACCTGCAACCCATGCAACATGTTATCCTTACATGGTCTTCTTTGCATGATTTTGACTTGAGAACTCAACAATACATTTCCACTTCTTCCTTAAGTATGCAACATGAATAATATTTTTGGGAAATTATGTTTTTATATTTTGCTGAATTTTGGGGTCTTGATGAGTTGATTTGATTTTGTGTGATGTGAGTGTTTGAACAATCTTTACTAAGAAAGGGATCTCAATTTTACCTATCACTTCTACTATGTGCTTTTATATATGTTGGTTGCTTGAGGACAAGCAATAAGTTAAGCATGGGGGAGTTGATAAGCATGAATTATGTCAATCATATGGACTTTAACATGAAGATTTAATGTGATTGTATCATGATTTTTTTTCATAATTTAGTCCACTTGTTTTTTTACTTCTCTTGATCATATTTTGTAGGTATTTCAAGAATATGGGATCAAAAGGAGCTAAAACGCAATAGCTGAAACAAAATAGAAGACAACGCAAGTGCTCAAAGTGTGAAAAGGAATAAAGACTTAAACATAAAGACATGATTCGTTATGAATATGGAAAAATATTGAATACGAAAGTTGTAGATATTTTTGTTAGCTTTCCAACGCATCAAAAATCAGCTCAATCCAAAGTTAAACGTAGACGTTATGGCTAGAATACGAAACATGCGCAAAGCTGAAGAATTGAAACTGCCGTGTTGATGGATAGTTACGTCTATATAAACATATTTTGCATGCATTTTGGAGGAGAGAAATGGATGGAATCAAAAGAAGATGGCTTTGAGAACACTAAAGAGAGATCTAGGGTTTCTTATTTGGAATCATCCAATCCAATCCCACCTCTAATTCATCCACAATCTTCCATCTTTTGATCTCAATTTCTTGTTCCCAGTCAGACAGATTGAACAGTGAATTGCTCATCTTGAATAAAGAGGCTATTGTATTGTTTTTCTTTGGATTTTATTCATTGTTTTCAATTGATGCAATTCTCTATGTTTAATATGTTGAGCTTAATGAAAGCCATGCTTGGCTAATTGATCTATGCTGAGGTGAAGAGAAATCCCCTGATCCGGATGTGTTGAGAATCTAAACCCTGCCCAATCTAATTAATTGTCATATGTGTTGTGCTAATAATTTAATTGGAATAATAGAGAAAATTGATCACTTTTCTATTATTATTTAGAGAAACCCGGCAAGATTCGAGAGATGAGTCGGAGTGGGCTCCATTAGCATGACTAGAAATCATACCACAAAGTCGAGAGACGTTGGTTGTCTTCTACAACTAAAAATAAGGGAATATGATACATAATAATGCATTGCCTATTTTTGCATTCATACTAGAGAAAGATGAGTCTTAATAGAAAATAGGGTGTAGTGGCTTGAGAGAGCATTACAATACATACTTTGGTTGGCATTCATGACAAAGTATTTTAATTTGGGATTTGGGGTAAATATTCTATCACATTGGGGTTGAGGGGATTGACCGAAACCTTAGCATTTTCTCTAACTGAATTTCACTTGTTCTTAGAGTATAATTGCATTTAGTTTGCACATTTTATTTTTATTTAGAGTTAGACATCATCTGCCCCTATCGTTAGTCTAGACATAGGAGATCATTTCACTATCCTATTGCTCACTTCCTAGTCTCTGTGGGATCGACCTTGCATGCTATTTCAACACCGCGCACTTGCGGTAATAAGTCATCAGATATATACACCACCCAATCAATTTTTTCCTATCAATATTTCTTTCATTGCCACATGTATTAAATTAAACTTTGACATTTGGTATGATATATGATAGCATGATTTATATCTCATTTAGTTTTTGTTTTTTTACCAACTTCTCTCTCCATACAATGAAATATCGGTACCGCAATTGCATATTGGTCGCAATTTTACGGTTTTTGGGTAAGCCGCGACATGAAATTATGAAAATATGGCCGTTTTATAAAATCAAATATATATCACCACGATATCAATGAAATTTTAGATATCGGTCAATATTTTACTTATTGGCCGATATTAGCCAATATTTACCAATATTTGTCGATATTTGTTGTGTAAAATAATTACAAAATTACGCCGCAATAACCGTAACATATAAAATATCATCCGTGACACCCCGATACTGTGACACCATGACTACAACCGTAATCACAACCGTAACCATGGTTTTATTGTATGGCTCTCTATTTAATGGATGGGAAGTGTTTTGAGTCATTTGACCTTTCTTACCATGATATATATTCTTTTATTTACCTTCTCCCTAATATTTCAGTTTTCCATCTCCTGTGAAATGGCCTTTCCATGTTTGCTTTGGTCTCCATGTCCATGCATCCAATCTTTATAGCTTAGGCTTTGTCTTAAATGGATTGCATTATGAATATAATTTGGTAAATATCTATATAAAGTGATATTCTTTTTGAACTTGATTATTTGACTGATATTGCTTTCGTTAATGGTACTGTTGAATCAAATTTGTACCAAATGAAAATTTTCATGAAGATTATTTGTGCATTATGTTATTGTGAGCTGATAAATTATGTGCATTATTTTCTTAGGGAATACATCTTGATGATTATCAAAGAGAATGTTGAAGGCGTTGAAGTCATTGGAGGTGCTGAATAGGATGAGAATGAAGAGGATGGTGTTTGATGTTTTAATGAGATGGCTTGTATGTCAATGTATGTTACAAGTTATATTTATAGTATTGTACCTACAAGATTATATTATCACTTTGACAAATAAACTAAACACTGATGATTATGTATGGTGTACTTAATTATATATAAGGATAAGGTGTTATTATAGGTAAATATTACAACAACATATATTATGGACATCATTATTGTTTTACGAATATATATGGGTTAAAATATGTATAACTAATAATATATATTTGTTGGTAATAGTTTTAGTAATATATATGATTGTGTGGATAATACTTTTAGTCACAGATATCGTATTGTGGATAATAGTTTTATTCACAGATATCGTTTTGTGGTTAATACTTTTAGTCACAGATATCTTTTTGTGGACAATAGTTTTAGTCACAGATATCGTTTTGTGGTTAATACTTTTACTTACGGATATAATTGTGGGTAAAAGTTTTACCCACAGATAAATATCTATGGGTATCATCCATTATTCCCAACAGATCATATTTATCTGTTGGCAAAACTTTTAAGCATAGAGTTTTTACCCATAGTTTTTTCATAGAAAAATATCTGTTAGTAAAAATTTTGCCAATAAAAAAATGGCTTTTGCCAACAAATAATGCCCTGTTGGTATAAATGAATTATTTTTGTAGCGGGTCTTCGGGGAAGTCGGATGACACCACCATCAACTATGAAGTGGTTATGTTCAAGCATTTGCTATGGATGTTGGATAATGCCAATCCTCAGTCTGAGTCATTGGACGAGCTTGTGGAATTCTACGCTTGCTGGTAGAGGATGACGAACATGCATACCGAAGGCATAAATTTAAGGGTCTGGTATATGTAAATTCTCATAATCGAAAAAAAAGCAAAAATTAGTTAATTAAAAGAAAGATAAAGGATGAGTGGGAAATAGTTGGTTTGATGATCTAGGTTTTATGGTGAAAGATGGAGAGTAGTTGGCCTGGGAGAGCTAAAATTATGGTGAGGGAGAGCCAACATATACTTTTAATGCGCATTAATTTCCTTCTCAGCTTGATCTGTTGTATGAGTTGGCTCTTGTTTGTTTTTACGTCCCTTCCTACCCTATATATCAATTGTATATAGTCTATTATCTATTTGATTATAATAAAATGCCGAATAGCTTTTGAAAATTTATATTTGTTGTTGCATTGGTTTGTATAATTATTAATTAAATATCACTATCTTATATATTCACTTTTTTTATTATTTAGTTTTTTTTTAAAAGCTAGCCACCATAGGAGCATGCATATAATACTTTGTTTAAGGTAAGCTAAAATAGGATCTTATATCTTAAACCTCATAGATATGATAGATATCATTTTTAGGAGTCAACTTTATTTTTAATCACTTTTCTCTTTAGACATGATGTTGATAAGTTTAGAGGGTTTAGGGTTTAGGGTTTAGAGGGTTTAGGGTTTAGAGGGTTTATGGCTTATAGGGTTTGGGGTTTAGGGTCTTTGTTTTAGGGGGTTTAGGGTTTTTGTTTTAGGGGTTTAGGGTTTAGAGGGTTTAGGGTTTAGGGTTTAGAGTTTAAAGGGTTTAGGGTTTAGGGTTTGGGTTCTAGAGGGTTTAGGATTTAGGGTTTAGAGGGTTTAGGGTTTAGAGTTTAGTGTTTAGGGTTTAGAGGGGTTGGGGTTTAGTGTTTAGGGTTTAGAGGGTTCAAGGTTTGGGGTTTGGGGTTTGGGGTTTGGGTTTTAGGGTATAGGGTTTAGGGTTTAGAGGGTTTAGGGTTTAGGGGTTAGAGGCTTTAGGGTTTATAGGGTTTAGGGCTTATGGTTTAGGTTTTAGGGGGTTTAGGGTTTATGGTTTAGGGGTTAGGGTTTAGAGGGTTTAGGGCTTAGAGGGTTTAGGGTTTAGATTTTAGGGTTTAGAGGGTTTAGGGTTTAGAGGGTTTAGGGTTTAGGGGGTTTAAGGTTTAGGGTTTGTATAGGTTATGGTTTTAGAGGTTTGGATATAGGTTTGGGTTAGTTTTTTGGTTTGATATTAATAAAATCTTAAATGTTGATTAAATTTTGATCTAATGGATGAGATTGGTTCTTATGTTTGTACGTTAATAAATGTTTTTACGTGAACCTCACCCTATCTATATATATATATATATATATATATATATATATATATGTAAAAAACACTATAAAAACTTATGCTAGAATCTAAAATACAAAAGATAATTATATAAAAAGTCGATAAAGAAAGACCATCCCAAAATAGAAAGAAAAATAAAACATCGACAGAGATACGGATTAGGAAAGAATCTTCGAATGTCTTCATCATTAGAATGATGGAACTTATCGATATGATCTTTATTTTGTTGCTATTGAAGCTTTCTGAGATGAGAATGTTGATGAATTTTTAATTTTAGTTAGGATTCATAAATGAAAGAGTAGGAACAAAACACTAAATAATAGAAAACAGTTATTGGTGGAGTCAGGATTGAAACTTTATAGTATCCTCGTATAAATTAATAGTGTTAAACAATATCAACAATAACACAATTTAACAAGTAATATAATTTTATAAAAAATTAATTCAACAATTAACTAATAAGTTAACTCATTCAATCAATTGACAAACTAATTAGTGAGTTAAGGTTTTGTAAAAACTCATGAATTTAATCAATTAACAATCAACACTACCCCCAAAAGGATTTTTAATAACAGTTTTTAATAGATTTAATAATGGTTCCAAACCATTATCGAATCCTGCGTTATTAAATCATTAATAATGGTTTAAAAACCATCATCATAAAATAAAAAATTTCACCTAAATTTGGCAAACTGGACATGTTTTAATAATCGTTATATCTTGGAACCATTATTAACACTCAATGTTTTTACAACGGTTATAGTATATAATTATTGTTAAAACGTATAAGGTTTGTCACTAGTTATTTGATAAAATTGTTATTTTTAAGAAGGTTTTAATGACAGTTATGCTTTATAACTGTTGTTCAATCATGTTTTAATATCGATTTTTACTAAAACCGTTATTAAAACTATACTTTTTTATTATATATTGTGTAGTTTATTATAGTCCACATACACAGATGTATACTCAAATATATACTAAATCTACAATCTACAAAACACTACAAATAACTTTATAATTTCATGGGCATACCATAAAGTTTGGTAGCTTTACAAGCTCCAAAACTCAAAGTTCATAGATCTATAGTCCCAAACTCTATAATATACAGGTGAAACTGAGTCTTTGCATATGTTTATATATAAGAGAATAAGATATAATAAATATAAAACTAAAATGCATGCATAGATATCTAATACTGAGTATGTGAGTGCATGAACTTAGCCTATTCCTTTCTAACTTTATCGATTTCCTCATTATCGTATTTTTGGCCTTGTTTGTACTTATCCTTGAAAATCTATAAATTGATATGATTCAACCATTTGGTTATATATTTTAATAATAAAAAGTCCTAGATTAATTGTATAATGAAAACATATGGAAAAAGAAACATACATGGATTGGATATATATTTACATATTTTTTCTTAAGTATGTGATCCATTGATTTACAAACATAGTATCCACAATCATTACCATTTTGTAGTTTTGGAAACTCTAAAATAAATTAAGTTAATTTGTTTTTGTATTAGATATTAATTGGAATTGAAATAAAATAAAAAATATCGATCTCCCAACTTACCATTATGAACTCATGCTCAAGATTCATTAGGTATGGAATACCATTTTTGCCCTTGCTTATATACTCCATCCATAATGTCATATATAATAAATGAAGGTCATACAAAAAATTATAACTTTATATATCTAAAAAATTATATAAGAGGATATATGCGTTAGTAAATTAATGTGAGTAAGAAGTATACGATATGAAATAATACTTTCTTAACATATACAACCATCCTTGTTGTTGACATCCATTTCGACTTATAATTTTTGCTAATAACCTCCGTCAATACCATGTATATGACATTGTCCCTCCCAACATACCCAATAGGATAATTAATTATAAATAGATTGCTATCAAGGTATTTTTAAGTGTAGAAATAAAACATTGCCAATGTAGGTGGTGGTTGACGGTGTTCTTATATCGCTTGGTTGTCCTCTAAAGATGGGATCTTCTATGGGGCTACTGATTTTTTTTTTATAATCTGGATTGCTTTTCTTTCTCCATGCCCTCTTCTTTTTTTTTATCCTTCCGCTAGTGTTTTACTTTCCTTTTGACTTAGGAGTCTTCTTATTTTTCGAACCCTGAATTCATAGTAATAAACATAATACAATTTTCATATATATATATATATATATATATATATATATATATATATATATATTCATAAGGTATAAAACAATGTGTAATGTGTTTGTATTAATATGAATGGAAGATGTCATTGCCTCTCAAATCCTATCTGTAGTCCAAGGTATAAAGCTTCCATAAGCTTCCAACATTGTTACTATCTCATCACCTTTTTTATAACAAGACAAGGGTGCATCTCCAATTATTGGAAGGTCAATACGTACGGGCCTACAATTTAGGGCTAGGAGAGACCCATGGATCATTAGCATTTTGGTACCATGGGAGATGCATACCCTTTCTTCCATCAAAAGAATTGAGAGGTCATTATCTACCAAATTACATTTATACAAACCCTACAAGATAAGTATAACAGTATTGTTAATTATTAAGTTGACACTTGATGCATTGTATATATATATCAATTCACAGTAAAATATGCTTACCTTAGAAAGAGAAGAAAAATGTATATAAGCTTTACATCTGTGTCTAAATTATTTACTTTGAGTATATGGAGCAGATCATGCACATCTGAATTGGATAACTTAAACCCTTGAGATTTGATGGATGCAAACTCTTTCTCCATTGTGGCCATTCATTCAAATGCTTGATTTAACTTTTTTGTGAGGAGAATCACTTGGTCATTGATGTTTTGGGGGTGAAGGAGATCAACCCCAAATGCTTGTTCTTATAACCCTTAATCCAAGACTCCTGTATCTTTTTGGGTGCTCTTTAATTTCCGTCACTTGAGACAAGATGATATATTGATCTAAACCCTCTAATGGGAAAAGTAGAAAGTAGAGAAAACACAATCCAATTGAAAATAAAAGACTAAATCATACAATAAAATAATTCTCAATTAAAGAAGAGAAATCAAAAAATTAAACCTAATTAAGCAAATGAGAGGTTGAATTGAAGAATAAAGTGATATGAGAAGAATTGATCAAAAAAGATAAATATAAGGGTTTAGAACTATAGGAAAGTGTAAATATGAAAGAGAAGTTAGAGATTAGAGTTCATTAAAGTTGAAAGTTCATTTTTTTTGTTAAAAGGGAATTTTGCAAAGAAAGAAACAACAACTGCATGAAAAAGTTCAAGGAGAAAAATGTACCACTTGTTGCATAGTGTAGGATGATATGACTAGCCATAAGGTAAAATTTGAGATTCTTGAGGAAGGGAGCCCAAAATTATTTTGGAAAACCTAAAAATCAAAATCATACTGGTAACTCATCAATTATAATATTGATAAGAAACATTGTAGTTAATACTATGCCTCCGACATTCTATGACGGGGTGCTAACTGATTACAAAAAGGTGGTTATACCCAAATTTTTTGTTTCCTATACAACATATTCATTTATTTTGGACTTTTAAGAGTGTCTCAATCAAACCTTTGTCCTTGAGGAGTGGGCAAGCAATGATTGTGAACCTAAAGGCCAATCTAAAGACACAAGTATCTTTGGCCCACAACCTTTGTTTTGTTGGTGGATTGATTTTGAAAAGACGACAAACTAAAAGTTGGCACCAAGTTTGGGGTTTACAACCAACCTTGAGTATTGAATATAAAGCTAATATTAAGTTTAAGATGTAAACAAAAGGATATGTTATGGGTTTTTATGTAAACTAAATCTATAAGAGAATTATTATATAAAGAATAGAGTGATGATATGGATGCCTTAAGATGGTTACAATGTAAAAATGGAAGTGATGATATAAGTCTCACCATAGATGTTAAACTCCCCATCCAAATATTATTAAAATGCCCCAAAACTTCTAATTTTAAAAATTATAGTTGAATATGGTTTTATTAGGAAAATAAATTAAATAAATTATTTTTATTAAATAAAAGGGAATTAATTAGCATTTTTCAAGAAGAAATTTATAAGTATTTTAAATTAGGAGAAATTTAGGTATTTTAGCTAATTAAGGATTTTATTTTGGAAATTAATTAAATAAATTATTTTATTTTAAATAAAAGGAAATAAATAGGGCTAATTTAATAGAATTTTATAAATAATTCAATTGGATAAAATTAGAGTGATTTGCTAATTAAAATAAAATTTATGAAAAACCTTTCAAAAACCCTAAATTAGCCTAAAAAGAAAATTCAATATTACTTTATTTAAATATTAATTTTTTTAAATATCCCAAATATTCAAATTAATTTGATTGGCCCTAACCCACCTATTTTATTTTTCCCTTTTTCATTTTTCCTTTTCTTTCTTCCTTTTTCCTTTCTTTGTCTTCCTTTTTTCCTTCTCCTTCTTTAATTTTTTCTTCTTACCCTCATCTGGGCCAACAGCGACCCAATTCCCTCATTTTCTTTTTCCTTCTTTGGCGGCCCGACACTGCATTCTTCCTCCCCTCCCCCGACTTGGGCCTATCCCATGGCCCAAGATCCTTTCTTTTTCTGTTCTTCCTCCTTCGGCACAGCCAAACGCTGTGTTTTGATCATTTTTTTTAGCCATTGCCGCCCAGCCAGTCTCCCCTCTTTTCTTTTATTTCTTTTCTTCTAGACTGCCAATCCAGTCCCCCAACCTTCTTCTTCCTCCCTTCCCTCCACACCTACAACTTCGTCGCCGAATGTCCCGAGGATTTTGCCGCCGACCATGCCCGATTTGACCAGCCACTTTCCCCTCTCTCCCTCATTGATTCAATAGCCACATTGACCCAACCAAACCTCCTCTATTCTCACACGATTTTCCCTCCTCCCTAGCCTGCACAACCACCCCTACTGTTTTGAATTTCGCTGGCTGACTATCGCCGGTCGATGCCGTCTTTTCCCCTTCCCTATTTCCCTAGCACTCCCCTATGACCTTATCCCCCTCCAATAACTCTATAAATACCCCCATAAGCTGCCTTGTATCAAAATTTTGTTCTCCTACCTAGAAAAACCCCCTCATGCGCCACCGCCACTTTAGATGCCTTTGCCACCGCTATCGGCCAACCACGCCACCTACTTCTCCCACATAAGCCTTCTCTGCATCGTCCTCTACTCAACTAAACCTCCCTCATCCCTTGATTTTTCCTACACAAGTCACCCCAACTGTGCAAAGTCCCCTTCCCAATCAACCTATTCTTTGCCTCTGCCACCCTTCTCGCCGCCATCCACCACCATTTCCACCATAACCACTACCTCATTCACCTTCCAAAAGCCTCTACAGACCCTCCTCTATCTCCCTTGCCTTTCTTTTCCTTTTATTCTCTCTCCTCCTCTCTTTCTCTTCTTCCTTTGAGTTGTAAGATTTCAACAACCACTTTTGAGTATTAACCACTCATTAAGGTATTATCCAAGAAAAGTTAACTCCCCTTGTGGACAAAGGCTTTAACCTTGTAAATTAGCTTATTTTGATTAATTAAGTATGGGGGATGATTGAATGATTTTCACTTTGATTTATTACCTACCTTTCTAGTGTGTACTAGAGCTCCATGATATGGTATAGCTATCAAAAATCAGCCATCATACCACACATGTGCTAACCTTAATATAGTTACCATCCAATTAGTTACATATATTAGGTAACTATATAGTAAAGAATGGTTGAAATATAACATTGTAGGTAATGGAGAAGGGTAGAATAGAATTTTTATAATCATGGATGCCACTATAAATATGGATAGCCCTAAAAAATTTGAGGATATTCTACCCCCTTTGAGCAATTAGATTTTGAGCCTATCCCCTCCCACAAAGTGAGTGAAAATTTATCATACTTTCAAAATCTCACAATTTTTATTTCAAGTGTTGAAACCTAAAGTGATAACTGTGAGTGCTTGATCTTTGGCTTTACCCTAGGTCAAATAATATCCTTCATCTTTCCTCTTTTCTCCTTTTATATTTTAGGTGGACATTAATTCTCTAAACCACACTCTTCCATTAAGTATGTGCCAGCTTATTTAGCATATGCATCATATTTTTATGGTATTTTTAAGATCATATGATCCTATGATGAAATTTTACAATTTTGATCTAAGGTGGAATAGGCCAAAAAAATTACCATGGGAGGTAAAAATTGGTGATAAATTTTTTTATACAAAATATGATATTATGGTTTTTAGTAAAAATGGTCATAAAAAAAAACATAGTGGTTATGTTTGCTTTTTTGCTACAGAAAAAGATAACTACGACATTTTTTTCATAGAAAAATATATATTTATAGAGAAATGGTTATGAATTTTTCCTAGAAGAGTTCTTTTATGGAAAATCATCACATCGTAAATTTCCTATTGGAAAAATTATATGGCTAATTTATGGTGAATTGCCATGTGAAGGTTTTTTGGGTAACTCATGGGAAATTTGCCATGGAAAACTATTTTTGAGGTAAACTCACCACGAAAAAAAAACTTTCAAGGATAACTCCGTATAAGTTTTCCACAAAAAGATATTTTTGTGGCTAACTCATCACGAAAAGATATTCTCATAGTTGATTTGCCATAAATATACTATGGAAAGATATTCTCATAGTTGATTTGCCATGATTTTTTTTTTCAAAAATATATATTTTGTAGGGATAACTCACCAAAAAATTTCCAAAAAATACTTTCATGGATAGTTCACAACAAATTTGTCACAAAAAGATGCTTTCATGGCTAATTTACCATGAGTTGTTCACGTATAGATATTTTTGTGGCAAACTTCCTATGAATTTGTCATTGAAAGATATTTTTTGTGAATAACTTACCACAAATTTGTTATACCCCATCCTAAAATCCTTTAAAATATATTTAAAATTGAGTTGATATAAAAAGAAAATGGTTTTAATTTTGAAAAGGGTTGAAATTTTGGTAATAATGTGAATTTCAAGAAAACTAGTTAACTAGCTTCCCAAACCAATCAACTTGTATAATTAGGGACTTGTACTAATATATTTTGGATAACTAGTCCACTGGTTACCCAAACCAATCAATTGATTGTAGTGTAATTTTAGATCCTATTTCATTTTGGCTATGAAAACTTCTAATTAGAACCCCTTTGTGCTAACAAGCATATTTTAGTGTTTTGGGACTAATTTCACATTATGTAGATCATCATATGATTTTATTTAGCTAAAAAAAATACCCCAAAAGCACTTTTGAGATACTTTCTCACCTACTCTCCATCTCCCTCATTTTCCTCTCTTCTCTGATAGATGATTTTTCATGTAGATATCCCTACACTCCTTGATCCACCTTACCTCTACCATAACCTGATTGAACCTCCATTCCCTTATTTGCTTCATTCCCATTTTTTATAGTTTATTCCTCTACACTAAACCAAATTTAACTCTCCCTCTCTCCATCCCTTTGATATGTCAACCCTTAGAATTCCTTAAGATTCATTTCTTATTCATTTTAACTTTAGCTTTGAATACCTTCTCTCTTTTCCTTGTTTTACCTTGCTAAGTATTGGGTATTCCTCCTCTTCTTCCTTTTCTTTTAAGCCAAAAAATAGAGGTTTTCCTCTTGATTTCCCTTCTTTGATCACTTGTTTTCTCTAATTTCTTCTCCTAATCTTAGCCTTTGTTCTTCGTTGTTTTCCCTTTCAAACAAAGAAATATTAAGGTATATAAAACGGTTGAAGGCATTAATTTTTCCTCTCTTTGTAATTTTGTTCTTTGGAGAAGATTGAGGTGTGAATCTTTTCCTCTTCCTTTATTCCAATTTTTAGTTTGATTTCAACATGATTTTTTTTACTATTTTTAGTTCTTGAGCCCCCTAGAAAATCAAGATTCTTGGTAGAAGCTTTCAAGTTAGGAGATTATTCTTGTGCTAGAATATTTTTACATGAAGGTATGATATTCTTATCTTTAACATGACTACGGATTTATGTTTTTAATTGTGGTGTTATGTCCTTGATGTGTTCCATGATGTATATGTGTTATCTTTAATCCTTGATTCAAACATGAGAAATGGTTATATCTTTGAAATTTGGGGTATATTTTATTATTTTGGTGTCAAGCAAGAATTTGGTAAAATTTAGCATAAATATGATGTGTATTGATTTTCTACCATAAATCAATGCGATTTTTAAGTGTGGGTTATGCCTTATTATGTTTTTAATAATATAAGATCATGATAAGGTTATTTTAGGAAGAGCATGTGAATTTTGTTAAGTGTAAAAAGGTGGTCTGGGCACTATTTTAGAGACTAGTCAATCGATTGGCTAAACCCATCGATTGGTTCCTATGAAGATTCGATCAATTTTCTAGACACATTGAATAGTTAATTTGTGCCTAGAGTGTTTTTGTTTGTCTTGGACTATACCCATTGTCTACTTCAACCAAACCTAACGACTAGTTATTATGAATAGTCTATCCGTTGGACCGGCCAATAGACTAGTTTTACTATGGTATTTATTTTTTATTGAGTCTGGTACCACACTACTACTATTATCCATAATAGAAATTGGCATATGGTGAAATATTGGTGTAAATAAACATGATGAAGAATAGAACATCATTATGATATAATACACTAAAAAGCGAATGGGAATGGTAGGACACAAAATCACAATTTATCTTTGCTACACATAATAGTTAATCACGTCTTGGTTAAAAGAAGATACTCATATGATATAATGTACCATAGTAAGAAAAAGTTATAAATTAAATTAATAAATCACATAGGCTAACATATATATAAGACATAAGGAAGATATACATAAATTTTAGCCTGAATCCTCCCTCTAAAGCCCAAAGAGTTAAGCTCAACATTAGTACCCTATTGGCATCGTGGCATGTATGTTGGTAGAAACTTACTTTTTAGCCTTGTACCCAACATAAGTTAGGTACTGGTTATACCTATTCTATGTTGGATTCAATGGTAACTATAACACCCACACATTTATAGACTTAAAATTTTTATTTAAAAGAGTTGATTGTGAAGGACAAAACACAAAATGTAAGGGCATCACTCAACATCCAACATAGAAGAGTCACTCTTTGTGCCTATTCTATGTCAAGTAAAGGGAAAGAGTAATATCGAACCAATAAATCATGTGTGAGAAGAACTTGATTTCACCATGATACTGATGCATTGTGCATATAAATAAGGTTAAGATAGGATAGAAAATTATGGGAGGGTTGAACCATCAAAAACAAGGGCTGGGAAATGGAGGAGAAGGTGAGAAGACATATTTATTAATTACCCCTTAATTAATATACTTGAATCTACCACTTGAGGTATGTAGCACTCAAGATAAAAAAGACAAGATTTTTGGAGATAATTAGCCAATGCTATGAACTAACCATAGAGGTTATGAATTTTAACCACAAAGGGAGGAATAATAGCAAAAGACCCTCTCAACCATCCACTCCATGCCTTTCTATATTGTTACATTGATCTAGTTACCATCCCCAACTAGATATGAGGGCCAGTTAGAAGTTTAAATATCTAGTTGCTCATTAGCTAACTATCCTAGTTTAATTCTAACCAAAATTTACCTAGTTTTCCCCACTCAAATGAGGTTGTGTGTTCTGCCCTTCCCCTAGCCCATGCTCAGTTGATTATGGTTGAGTGCAAGTACACCTCCTTAAGTACATGTATTAATTGATTAAAAATAAATAAAATGCTAACACAAAATTCGAATTACAATGAGGCTTCCACAAGTACAGAAGGTGTGGACTTTAAGACTCTAAAACTTGCCATAATTTTGCACTCTCAGATTACCAACTTCTTCCTTCCTTTTGTCTTTGTAGGATGTCGAGAATGGGGACCATTTTTGGATTGCTTGTAGGGTGGTAAGTTGGCAGGGAGGGATATGATTTGTGTGCTATAGAGAGTCACAAAAAGGGACTAGAAGATGGATACAAAAAGTGTAGGATTGGGGAATAAAGGTAGCTAGAAAAGTGGCTATAAATGGCTTGGTATTTGGGGTGAAAAAATATGGTGGTTTGGAATGATTTTACACGGCTCATGTTTATGTGGAAGACGAGATTTAATGGGCTGTTTATTTTGCTCTATGTTTGGCTACAAAAAGGATAGGTTGGGAAGGTTGTTTTTAAGTTTTTGATGGCCCCCTTGGTTATGATAAAATGAAGATGATCTAGTGGAGTCCTTCCCAAGTTATAAGAATTTTTGGTTCTTCTAATTTGGAAGAAGAGTGGATAATGTTCAATTTAGTGATGGGTGTGGAGGAGATTCTCTTGCATCATTATCTCTCTATTGAAAAGGAAAATAGGTTGTATCAAAAGTCTCATCATAGTTGTAAAGGAGTAGGTCTCCTACATTGAAAGTTTTGGAGATCCCTCCCATATGTTTTGGCAACTTGAGCTTATAAGCATTATTCCCTATTTTTTCCAAGACTCTATACGACTCATCACCCCTAGGCATGAATTCGCTCCTTCTTCTTGAAGGGAGCGATTCTTTGCTTAGGTGAAGCCAAAATAAACCCATGGGCTCGTACAAATTTTGTTTGTGGTGCTTGTTGGCCCTTTTTTTGCTTATTTTGTTCACTTTCTCAATTTGTTGTCTTTATTTTTTATGAATTCTTTTCATCTTTTTGGCTCAAGCTCGAGTTTCAAAATTGATTACATCACCTATAGGGAGGGGTATGACGTCTATGGGCGACATAGAATTTACCTTATAAACATCGTCGAATGGGGAGTGCCCCATAACATATGTTGTGGACTGATTATATACAAAATTAGCAAAACTAAGTTTCATGATCCAATCCCATAAGGATTTGTGGAGCAAGCTTTGAAGGATCATAGTGAGGGTACGGTTGGTTACTTAGATTTGGCCATGGATTTGTGGATGTAAATGACACGTAAGAGTAGTTTCCTACCAATTAACCTCCTTAAGGTCATCCAAAAGTAGCTAAGGAACTTGGTATTCCTATCCGATATAATAGATTTGTGTATATCATATAGCCTAACTATCTCTTTGAAGAAGAAATTAGCTACGTAAAAGGCATCATCCATTTTATAATAAGCAACAAAATGAGCCATCTTAGAGAATCGATCTTCCACCACCATGATAGAATCATTTTACCTTTGTGTTGGAGGTAACACACCAATAAAATACATGCTAACATGATCTCATGGGTGGTGGGGATGGGAAGCAGAGTATATAGATCTTGATGAAAATGACTTTTAGTTTTATGGCATGTGGTGCATCTCGCCACTAGACCATGTACATATCCTATCATTCTAAGCCAAAAACATGTTCTTGAAGCACATCCACTGTCTTTTTAATCCCAAATTAATTAACAACCCCTCCACCATGTACTTATTTGATAAGTAGCTCTCAAACTAGGCTTTAGGGCTCACACAACTTGTCGTTTTTGAATAGGAACCCATCTTGCAAAGTGAATAAGCCATTTACCTTATCGGGGTCTTAAAAGTAGCTCCCTAGTTCTTCACCTTCTCAATATAGCTCCTTGATGCAACTAAACCCTAGGAATTTTGTCTATAGTAGGGACTAGAAAGGGCATCATCTACAACATAGGTCTTTCCACTCCTCTGTTTAGCTACAAATGAGAAGAATTGTAGGAATTATACCCATTGAGCGTGTCTAAGGTTGAGCTTGTGCTGGCTGTTAATGTACTTTAGGGACTCATGATCTATGTGGAATATAAACTATTGGGGTCTTAGGTAGTGTTACTGGTGTTCTAAAGCTTGTATAAGTGAAAATAATTGTTTATCATAGGTGCTAATTGTCTATGCAAGATTTGTTGAGCTTTTTGCTAAAGTAAGCCACACTCTTTCCTTCTTAGATGTGGACCACCCCAATTACCACTCCTTTTTCATCGCACTCTACCTAAAATAGTTTATGGAAATTGGGTAGGGCTAATATAGGTGCTTCTCTCAACTTGGTTTTGATAACTTCAAAAGCCTCTTGAGCTACCTTTATCCAAGGGAACTCTCCTTTCTTCATGCATTCTATGATGAGATATAAGAAAGTGTGGAACCCTTTGATAAATCTCTGATAAAAGGAAGCAATTCCATAAAAGACAACTATTCTTAAACCAATAGAATAGTCTAAAACACTTATAAGGGCAAATTATATCTAAGCCACTATTATCATCTGGTGGAATGGACACATTACCTCGGTTATGACTCACATAATCTTTCACTTTAATTGAATAATATATTAGCTATTAGTACTTATATCATAATCATATTCTCATTCATGTTGAGTTTAGAGCTCAATTATTCTTAATCCATTAGAATGGACTAAGTCACCTCTTAGGAAAAAAAACACACCTAACCTATTATTATCATGCAGTGGAACAAATACACAAAATACTTCAACCCAAGTTATGCGACCTTTCAATTTAAATGATTAATGTTTTAATAATAATTATTTTTATATTCACAACAAATAATTGAAACATGCAAATAACAACCACATTGTTATCAAGGTCACCCTTATGGAATAGGTCCATAATTTTCCTAAGAAACCCTAATTTCATGTTATAAGCATAAAGCCTTCTATACTGCTCATTTATTCACCAATTTTAGTTTAACTTCGTCAAATGTTATTCTTATCAACACAATTGAAAATCAAGGACAAACTCCATTATCTTACACATGCGTTAATAACCTTATTCTCATAGCTACTATTTGTAATCCCTATAAAACTCTAATTTTATAATTCAAGTATAAATTTTCTCATATGACACATATAATCACAAAATTTAATATTAGTTATCAAAATTATAATATTAGCAACATATATAAAAATCAGGGTCTAGCTCTAACATCTTATACATAAGATAAAAACTTTACCTCTAAGGTTACTATTTTCAATTTATATCATTTTCTCATTTCATTTGGATGTTAGCCATTCATCATTAATAAAAAAATTCCAATTAATATTATTATATTATTTTAAAATATTTAAAACATTCAAATACCAAAATTTCTATATTGAACCCATATTGATCAAAATGC
This sequence comes from Tamarix austromongolica, assembly GCA_039764185.1. Taxonomy (NCBI): domain Eukaryota; kingdom Viridiplantae; phylum Streptophyta; class Magnoliopsida; order Caryophyllales; family Tamaricaceae; genus Tamarix; species Tamarix austromongolica. Next base: position 91,861,569 of record CM077811.1, on the reverse strand, counting down.
CCTCAAGGATAACAATCACCCTTATTTCACTAGGTCCTTATACATCCAATATCATTATTTTCCAATCTTCAACATATTACATCACAAGATATCTCAAATATAATCGTTTCCCACTTACCATACTTATTCTATCCCTCATTACCATACTATATATGATGCTAGGGTCTATAACATAAGAGTTATTGTAACAATATCGTATACATACATGCTTCCTCATTCTTACTTCCCATCATTTATTACCAAATTATCACATCATAACATTAACACCATGAAATTAAAAAAATGTAAAAACATGATGATACACAAATCAATCATAACATTTAGCATAAAAATTCTAATTATGACTTCTATTCTTATTGAAAAAGATATAGGTCTCTAAAGCACATATAACCAATATTGACTCCTCTGAAACCTTAAGAAAATTACCTAATAAAAATGGATAAAACATAATTATAACTTATAGATATAAAACAATAAGTTCTAAGGTAAATGAGAATGAAAGAAGGAGCAAAAATTGAATTGCAAGGCTCGAAGGTGCAATGGTATATCTTCACACCATAAGGAAGGGGAATGGTAACTAATGCCATATGAAGGTGATATAAAAAACACTATCTTCCATTTTTAGGGGTAGGAGAATGGAAGTAGTGCTTAAGGGGATGAGTGAGGAATGGTAGAACTAGCCGAAGGTGAGGTAAAGGCTATGGTAGAAATGGCGGAAGTTGAGGGGAGACTTTTAGTGATTGGCAATAGTGGTAAGTGGGGAGGAATGATAATGAGGACCTATACAAGGGAGGAAGCAATGGCGGGAGATGGAATTATAGGGTTGTTGTAGCACTTATGTTACCGGCGAGAAGGATGAAGGGTAGAAAGAAGGGGGCTCGTCAATTGTTGTTCGTTGAGAGAATCAAAGGGAGGAATAGAGATGGTTGGGCATTAAATGTGAGTGAGATGGAAAAAGGTAAGTGAGGCATTATAAGGGTACATCTTTCAAATTAACACATCAACCTCAAATGTGGGAGTTGATGGTGTGATGATGAGGGTAGGGGAAGTAGGTTATAGAAGCATAACTTTAAGGGATTTGGTTAGGAGGGTGTGTGATTCACGTAGTGAAAGAATAAAGATGAATAAGATAGCCGGGGAAGAAGAAGAAAAAGGGTAAATAAAAGGAGAAGATTAAAAATGAAAAAGGAGAAAAAGAAAATAAGTTTTAGGATTAAGACTAGAATTAGGTTAAAATATTTTATATTAGGAAACTTGGGTAAAAAAAATTATCTACCATCTAGGGTTAGGTTTAAGTTAAAATATTAATTACTTGAAATAAATATTAGGATTTGGTCAATATTTTAATTAGTTATGCTAAGTGAGGTGGCAATTAACACTTCCAAAAAATAAAAATTTTAAGTGATACAAATAGGGGTTTTACAAGTTAGCATCAGAGCTTTTATTTTTAAACTCCTCTCTTTTGATTTAAAAAGTTTATATTCACAAATTATTTTGAAACTTGGTTTAGTTGTGAGGATTATCAGTTAGAAGTTTATATTTGTATCTGTTTTAGTATTTCAAGTTATATTTCTAAGGTATTATTAGTGAACTTTATTTTAAAGAAAAGAGCTTGACCTTGGTCAGAGATTGAGGAGATTATTTGTGGGGAAATGGATTGGTTAACATATTCTAAGTCAAGTTTTTGTATCTTACAGGATTCCTTAGAATATCTTTTGGAGCACCAGAAATACTAATTTCATTCCATAGGATGTTCTTGGTGAGGATATTAGAGTCCATATGAGGTAGGTGGCTGAAGAGTTGAAATATATGGTAGATGAAAGCCAATATATCAGGCCTTATATGTTTCAATCTAACCACTTACTAAGGACCCTCCCATTAGTATAGTCACGGATAATGGTAAGAGAAGTGTATAGGGACTCGTTTGTGATGAATGTTCTATATCTAAGGTTTATGGAGGGAGAACATTCCCTACTACATTACAATCATCTGGTGAGAGCGTTGATCATGATCAATGACGTATGGAGAGCTAGGATGGGTCTATAGCTGAGTAATGCCCTTGATTATGCAAGTGAGAAAAAAGAAGTGGACGAGCCTCCTTATAATTTAGAGAGAGAGCAAATGATACTTGTAGGGAAATGCAATTCACCAAACGTGAATTCCTAGGATCTGATATAAAATTCAATCAAGAAATTATAAGTTCAAAAATTAGGGAAATAAGAATAATCTTTACTACATACAAAACCATTGATTACAAGAAGAATCAAAAAAATCCTCATAATATCAGTACAAAATTCTTTCAAAATCTAAGAGGATATAAGAGGGGAAGGTTTGAACATAGTTCAAGGGTTTCACACACATCTATTTATAGAAGTACATAACCAACATAAGCTATTGGTAGAAAACAGGGAGAAACACTATAATAATTCTATTATTTCTTATATCTATAGCAAAGTTAGAAATTTGTTAATGTTATTTTTATTAATATGTTATTATTTTGTCAAAGCCCTAAGGAGGTATAAAAACGTTCTCTAAGACTGGTGACATTTTAGATAAAGAGTGCTAAGGCCATTTGTGTAATTTGTGATTTATATGCCATGCATGCCATATGATATGATTTATTGTGTATTTCATGTGTATATTGTATAACTATTATGAATGCAGCATGATATGGAAGTTGAGGTGTGTTTTGTGTAAATAAATGTGGTATGGAAATGATGTGTAAAAATGTGTTATTATTATGGTGTGATGTGGCCTTTAGACATGCATGATAGTGTTTTGCATGGAGTTGCATGGTGGTATAGGGTTTGCGTGGTGGTCTTAATGTTGCATGGTGGCATTAGGGTTTTCATGATGGAGCTAGGCTTTTTCATGGAAGTTAGGGTTTCATGGGACATCAGGAGGGGCCGAGTGATGTTTGGGCTGGATCGGTTCCCGAAGTGACTTGGTCGGCTTTCCATATGATATTATTATTCCTATTTTCTTTATTCATGATTAACACTTCAGAAACAATTTTATTATTGTAGTTATCTCTTTTCCTTGAAAAACCAACTCTCGTATTTTGGATTGTGTAAAGACTTATGTATATTCATATTTTTGTAGGTATGAATTTGGATTATTAATGATGTTATATGTAGTGTTTTTCTAGCATTAGCACTTGGTATCAAAACGGTAGGAGAGTGAACCGGTATGGTACTAAGTATGGTAGTATCATCCCTAGAATTTATAGTTTTAATTTATAAGTATTGTTTTAAAAAAAATATGTGTAAATTTTGGGGGTGTTACAAGTAGACATCAGTTGGGGCTAAGTGTTAAGCTTGTGTTTTGGCTCCAAGTCTGAGAGTGTCGTGGCTGTTTTCACTCTTCTCATTATTTTATATTCCTTCTATTATTTTTTTTGTATCAGATTTATCCAATTTAATTTATTATCTTGCATTGAGCACTTTAAATGAATATGTTATCGGTTGTAAGCTATTTCTCTTTTTAATATGAATAACAATTCTATATGCGTACTCTGATTTTATTTTACAACCATTTAATGCTTATTTGGAGTTTAGGTTGTCTTGATTCATAATTGATTGTTAATTTTTTCTTTAGCCTTAGCACTTAGTACTGAAAAGGTCGGAGCAAACCGGTTTGGTACTAAGTGTGGTAGTAGCATTCCTAGAATATACGGGTTTTAATTTAAGTATTCCTATTTGAATTATTTCCGCTTTAAAAAAAAGTAGTAAATTTTGGGGTGTTACAAACATGGTCTATGTTCATAAACTTAGGACCCATGTGTTTTTTTCTAGAACTCTTAGATTTTTCCAAACTTCTATGAACACTTATACTCAAATATCCATGATGGACTACACATACAAATACAAAGTCATGATCTCACAATCTCCACCTTGACACAGTGTTTGTAATAGTAAGATACATGAATATAAAAGATCATCATAAACACTTAGGCCCAAATAACCCCTCATGAAAAATGAACATAAGCAAGAAATGGCCCTATTAGCACACACAATGGAACCACCTAAAAAATAACTCCTTGTATCATCCTAATTTAACAAGCTAACACTCCAAGCTAATTACCATTATTATCTCTAATCATAGCCAACCACACAACCTTAGAACCTCTAAGTTTAAACACCACCAAACTAGTATACCTCTAATCATTAGGGCCACAAAAAAATCAAAGTAAATTATCAACAAAACAATTGATAACACACTCAATACAAGTTAATAATGTGCATACCAAATACCTCATAATTCACATCACACTTATTCAAGATGTCTTCAAGGAACTCACCACACACATGCTCACTACACAAGCAATATAATAGCCGGTACTAATCACATCATACAACAAGCACCTTATAGCCACATAGTATGAACCAATGACTAAGTAAGCCACCAAAATTACTTTGGATTTGGGGACATCCAAAGTTTTCAACTTTTTCACCTCGGAAATATTTTTCTATAACAATCATAATATATACACACAACAAAAGAATAACCTGTGAAGCATCACATTCCAATATCGGAGTCCAAAAAAGAGACCACATCTCTTCAATAACAACAATAGAATACCATAAGGCATATTCAACACCCAAAATAACCTTTAAGTCAAACACGGTATCCAGTACACAATTATTCATACCCATACTATACAAAGCATAACTATCTCTACCTAAAGAAAAGTTCACTTGCTCCACTTGATGCCCAAATTTCTCCTCACCAGAAAAATATGTGCCATCTAGATCAACAAAAACCTCCCCATCTAAAGTAACTGGCAGACTCTCCTCCTCCACCTTTTGGTCAAGAAGGAATTCACACTCATAGAAGGTAATAGATCAAGATGTAATTGGGTCATAAAACAAGGACCCCCAATATTGTTAATGCCACTCCTATATCCCAATCTCATTAACCTAATACTAGTAATATCTGAGTGTAATACCTTATATATATATAAGTGTTACATGAGAATTAGGCTAATTTTTATACCTTTGATTTTCATTTAATATTATGATTTTGTTTGAGGAAAACTTTGATTTGGATACATTTTGAAAAATGGAGTTTTTCAAACAAACAGATCGTTTGGTTCTATAAATGAATCAACTAGTTTATGGTTTTAGCATAATGGGTTTTCTTGACTAAACCAATTGACCTTTTAGGGGAAACTGATCAACTAGTTTCTAGAATATTTGATTGGTAGTCCCATATTGATCAATTGGTTTGTCTAGTTTGGCATATTGTTTTTAACTCAATTTTCTAAAAAATCTATTATACTAAAATAGAACTTTACCAACCCATGCCAAATTGTCCCTAAAATATTCCTAAGCATTTTTATGATGCACTTAGCCCAAAATATTATCTCTGATTAATCTGGAGGTTAATTGGAAAATTCGAGGGGAAAAGAGGACATCGGCCATTTCTTCTTCTAGCTCTGTCATCTATATGTTTTTGAGATCAATGCTTTTATCTAAGGTAAGATCTAGTAGCTGGAAGATTCCTTCTGGCTGACTTTCCATTACTTCTCTTATGTATGTTACTTTCATCCTAATTAACCTACATTATCTAGAAATACCATTTGAGCTTTGGAGAATAGATCAACGTATCTTCGAAAAAATTTTCCATTTAGCTCGAATTCAAATGGTATTTTGTAGGATTTTTGAGTTGTTCTTGAACCCTCTATGATTTCCTTTGCTTGGTTAGCTGTAAATAACCCCAACCATCCTTTTGTGTACCTTTTATTTTAGTAACTAAAATCCCTAAGCATTGTATTCACCTTCCCTCTTTCTACACTTTAAGCCTTGAAATTGATTTTCTTACACTCTTTTAATCCTTTCTCTAGCTCTCTCTTTTTTTAATTGTCAAGTAAGGAAGAGTTATATTTTGGTAAAAAAGTTGTGTGGTTTAGCTAAGCATGTCCCTACTCTACCTCAAGTTGGTATGTTATTTCTTTTCCTTTGGTTTTAAGTTTAAAAATTAACAAGGTTTTAGTTCAAATATCTAAGTTTAAGATTTATGGTTTAAGGTTTTTAAAAGTTGAGAATTTCACAGCTGGAATTTTTGGTTTAAAGGGGATTTTTCTTGCATCAAGTAAGTGATTATTACTTATAAAATATTTAATGAGTATTCCTACATGTTATGAGTTCCTTTAAGTTAAATTTATATGTTAGCATGAGTGTATATAGCCTGTCTAAGTGATAGGATGTATACTTTGAGTGTAAAGCATGAAAAGTTGTAATAATAGGATATATGATTCCATATGGTGATATGCAAGTCAATTCGGTTCAAAATGTGCTAGAATGTGTTGATAAATGTTTTAATGTGGTTAAAGATGATTTATAAGTATAAATCTACATGAAAATTAATGGTTTGATGGTGATAGTGAAAACCAATTAACTGATTAGGTTAAATCGACCAACTGGTTGACCCAATCCATTGATTGGTAAGCCTACAAAGACCTTGGTCTTTCCCTTTTCTTAAATCCATCAGTTGGTTGGGTAGAACTGATCAACTGGTCTATGACCACTCAACTAGTTTTCCCAAACTGACCAACTGGTTTGGTATTTGCTTTCAAACGAGTTCCTAAGAGGTCCTGCTTCCTTACCTACTCTAGACACTAATGATGTACTAGAGGGTATCGATATTAAAGGGTCTAGTTACATAGGTTGTTTACTTCGGCATTGACTTATGTACATTCTGGTGATTAACTTCGGCTTGGACTTATGTATGCTTGGTGATTCGATTTAGCCTGGACTTTATGTCCATCATTTGGATAGGATTCCATGGTATGTGAGACCATAGGTGTAACACCCCCAAATTTACTACTAAAAAATTTGGTTTAATTTAAAAGAGTTTAACAAAAATGAAAGTGTAAAACTGTAACTCAAGGGCATTACCGCCACACTTAGTACCAGATCGGTTCACTCCTATTGTCCCGGTACTAAGTGCTAAGGCTAAACAAGATTAATCCTCAAATATGAGACGTTAATAAAACACCAGTCATAGTAGAACATAAGTCAGACATAATCAGAGTGTGGAAGTCAAAAGTTACAATCTAAACGTACAGTTTAAAGGTTCTAAATGTCTGAAACATCGTACACCAGAAATAAATTAGATATAAAGACATAGGAAATAGAAGGTGGGCGATAGACTCCGGCCACATCACTCTTGACCCCCAAGCTAGGTTTGAACTCAACTCTTAGTCCCGCTCGTTGCCTCGTAAGCATCGTAGGCATCGAATATAGAATCACCAACCTGCACTAAATCAGAGGGACCTTCTGCTTGTGGGAATGAGCAGCACTCATGAAACGGGTGGTCAGTACGCTACGTACTGAGGAAGGTAACAGTATAACTAAGGCCAAACATACAAGGTACACAACACACGCATGATCATATAGGCAACATAAAATAATACAGGTAGTGAGGCCGATTATGCTCCAGTTAGACTTGTTCTTTAAATCTCTTAACGACGTACTCAATTCCACACATACTCTTTATTAATCCATGTGAGTGAGAGAGCTCCACTATTGTAGTCGGTGGAATAGAGATACGTACAGGGCAGAATACTCCTGACCAGTATTATTTGTCGATGGATCGGTCTCCAGGGCAAAACGCTCCTGGCCACTATTATTTGCCGGTGGACCGGTCTGGCCCGACTCACATGGTGTTCCAATGTAAGCATTAGTACATTTCCCATGTCTTATTTTTATCACATTTGGTTTGTTGAGCATGGAATCCCCCACTATTATAGCCGGTGGGCCAGAATCATACAGGGCAACACACTCCTGGCCACTATTATTCGCTAGTGGATCGGTCTCCAGGGCACCCCGGGTCAACAATCTTTCTCTTTAAGTGATTAGTGTTTTATTTTATCTTTTTCAACAATTTCTACCCTAAACATGCATGGCTAACTCCAGCTATACTTATCCTCCCAAGAGGGCCCGTGTCATATCTTGAGACCTCTGCGCCTTCCTAACTCACTCGACATCCTTCCCTTAATCCTCTTGCTCACACCGGGAACTCGTCTCCTAAGTGTGTGGGTCTAGGCCCACCACCTTATTCCCCAAAGTCCACTCACCGCCTTCCCTTAGGGTTTTCTCAAGAAACCCTTAGGGTTTCCTTGTACAACCCAGACTTATTCTAGCACCCCTACACATCACGACCCTTCAGTTCAACCCTCACTTCATGTCCCACTCATTCTCACTTATTTTATTATTATCTTTTTCTTCTTTCCCCTACTCAAATTAGGGTTCCCTCTAAACTCTAACCTAGTTTCCTGTGCACCCTTGTTCTAGTCCATGTACTATTTTTCACCCAAAGCCCCCAAACACCCAAACGATACTTCTCTTACCTTCCACATGCCCCGAGGCATCTTTCCGTACGTAAGGTTAGCCCCTATGCGGACCTTACCCACCCCATGTAAACCCTAGTTCCTCCTATTTCCCCCACTAGCCAACTTACTTCCCCTTGGTTATCTTTCTTTCCCAATTTTCTTTTTCATGCTCCCAAACCACATCACCACATCAAATACCCAAGCATACATGTCCTAAGGCTACATCATATCACAACTTGTAGCACATCCACATTAATACATAACACAAGCAATCACATGAATGTACCTCGAATTCCAAGCTGCGCTACACATAAAATAGGTAAGATAATATCATGTAAATACAACGTATAATCATACGAGGCATCCAAGGCAAGTAGATCACATATCACACAAGCAGCCTTAGCTATACCCTTACCTAAATTGGTGCCGGGCTTGGAGCACGCTCCTACACCTCTTGGAAGTTTTGACTCGATTCACCTATAAGAGGTAAATACTATAGGTTACTCTCCCTCTATCGGAATTACCAAAATTCCTATCTTACCCCTATCATGGCCTAGTACTAAGGTTAATATTCATAATAGTAGTTTATAATCAAAAGGTCGGGTTCTTATTATTCTCAAGATAGTTAATCGAATCACTACTAATCAAGTGAATTTTAGTAATACTCATAGTATTAAAGTAAGGGTTTCAATTTTACTAATAACAAGATTGTTAATAATACTAATGATATTAATAAGAATATTAATAAAATAATAATAATAATAATAATAATAATAATAATAATGGTAATAATATTAATAATTATAAGAATACTAAAAAATTAATAATAATAATAGAGATAATAGCAATGATAATAATAGTTAGAGTAGTAAACATAGTAATGATAATACTAATAATTATAATAATAACAATAGTAATAATAATAATGGTAATGATAATAATAATGATAATGATAGTAATAATAATAGTGATAATAATAATAATAATAACAACAACAACAACAACAACAACAACAAGAGAGACAATAGAAGTCTTAATAATAATAAAAATAATAGTAATGATAACAATAACAATAATAATAGAACTAATAATAATAATAATAATGATAATAATAATATTAATCATAATAATAACAATGATAATAATGATGATGATAATAGTAGTGGAAATAATAATAATTTAATAATAATATTGATAATAATAATAATAATAATAATAATAATAATAATACTAAGAGTAAGACAATAATAATAATAATAATAATAATAATAATAATAATAATAATAATAATAATAACACCCATACTCATAATAGTAATACTAATAATAATGATAATGATAATAACGATAGTAATAACACCCTTAGTAATAAGAATACTAAAATATATAATAATAGTAGAGGTAATGACAATGATAATAACAGTTAGAATAATAAACATAATAATAATTATACTAATAATAATAATAATAATAATAATAATGATGATGATGATGATGATGATGATGATGATGATGATGATGATGATAATAATAATAATAATAATAATAATAATAATAATAATAGTAATAATAATAATAATAATAACAATAATATCATAACCAAGTTTTAGTCTTAATTAGTACCATTAATTAGAAACTCTCTGGAATTAAGGTTAGGACATAATAGTAATAGTAGTAGTAGTAGTAGTAGTAGTAGTAGTAGTAATAATAATAATAATAATAGTAGTAGTAGTAGTAGTAGTAGTAGTATTAGTAGTAGTAGAAATAATCATAATAATGATAATAATAATCATACTACTACTAATAATAATGGTTAATAATATTAAAATCATTAAAACTCTTATTATTCAGGGTTTAGGGTTCAAGGAGGTGGGAGGCAACCTGGTTGGGTGGTGGTGCCAGTGGCCGCGCGGCGGCGACCGCGGTGGAGGGAGGAAGAAGTGGAGAGGTGGATGTGGAGGCTAGGGAGAGGGGATTAGGGGAAAATGGAGGTGTGGGGTGGTAGGGCAGGATTCCCTGGTTATTTCGGGGGGTAGAGGTGGCATTGTAGGCGGCATAACCGGCGGCATAAGTCGAATGGGGCTGTGCGGGGAGGCAGCTCCGCACGGCCGGGCAGCTTGTGCAGGGCAAGGCAGGGGAGGCAGGTGGTTGGGTTGTGTAGAGGGCGGTGCAGGGAGAATTTTGGTGGCTAGATCGGGCAGCAAAGGCGGCCGACGGCGGCGAAACAGGTGGGTGAATAGGCAGTGGTCGCTGGATTAGTTTTTTGGGCTACCAAAATCCAAACTCGATTATGGAAGTCTTCAGGGCTATTTATAAGTTGATCGAGGGGTAAAACGACAAAGAAGGGTGGGAGAGTAGGAAGGGGTATGGTGCTCTGGCCTGTGAGGATGGGCCGGCGCAGGCCTACGGGTGTAGGCCATGCTTGTCGGGAAAGGGAATGGTCGACCGAGACAAAATGACACGAAATAGGACAGGAAAGAGAGGAGGAGAATGGCGGGTCAAACGGTGTGACTGGAAGTAGAAAATCCGACTCTGATTTGGGAGTTGTAGGTGTGTCGGGGGGAGGGAAGAAGACGACACAAAGGGGAAAGAAGATGGCTGGACTGGCGGTCTAGGGAGAAAGAAGAAAGAAAGAAAAAAACAGGCCGAACCGGCTGGGAGAGTGGAGGAGAGGCGCGAGGAAGCTGGGTCGCGCAAGGGGAGGGGAACTAGGCCAGCGGGCCTGCCCAAGTCAGGGGAAAAGAAAAAAAAAGAGAAGGAAAGGAAAGAAAAGGAAAAATAGGTGGAAAAAGGAGAAAAAGAAAAAAGGAAAAAGAGTGGAAAATGGTGGTTGGCTTAATTAGTAATATTTGGGTAATTTGGGGTGTTTAATAAAATATAAATATTAAAATAATAATTCAATTCTCTTTTTAGGTTAATTTAGGGATTTTTGAAAGAATTTTCTTAAATTCCATTTTAATTAGATAAATACTCAAAATTTCCTATTGAAAATTATTTATAAATTTCTCATAGATTTACCTTGATTAATTCCCTCTTATTTCAGTAAAAGTAGTTTATTTAATTAATTTCCTAACAATTCCCTATTGGGCCATGATTTCCTAAATTAGGGTTTTGGGGTATTTCAATAGGGTGGTGTATAGTCCATTACTCGATGATAATAAAATATATATGATAAGTAATTGGTTGATAAATTTTCAATGGCGACCAAGTGAGTGGTTAATAATTTAATAAGGTTGAAAGAATTAGTATGAACAACCAAAGGATAAAAGCTGGTTTATACCTCTGGTAGTTGGCTAAATGATTAAGTGTTTATTAAATGGAATATTGGTTGGATGATTGATCTGTTTCACATATGAATAAGGAAAGGGTATGCTTAAAGGATTAAGGAATTAGGAATAACCATTGTGGTTTCTTGGATGTTATTTTCTATTAAATGTGTGAGTACATATAGGATGATAATGTGAAATCAAGCATGATATAGTCTACCTTGTCTGAGTTTTGCATGATAGCATGTCCTAATGTACTCTTTCCTTTATATATGGATCTATCATGATGCATGGTTTATATTATATCCATTTATGGTAGACTTGCATACTTGTGCTTACATAGAGAGAGAAACCTATCTTACTTAGTGTATACCGTACTAATGTACCCATTTGCTTGTTTACCTACTGATTCCCATAAGCAGAGGTCCATGTGTAGGTCTTTGGGAATGGCAAGTAAAGGGCCTACCTCAATTGGTTTGGATTTAAGAGCATGGACATCTAGATATCTTATGGGGTTAGTAAGGGACCATGTTTTTAAATTTGGGTGTCATGTCCTAACCCGTTTTAATGTATCCTCGTAATGTTATCTATATGTATTTTGTAATGATTTGATCAGTGACTATTAAGGTAAGTTGATGTAAATAATTTTTTTTATTTGTTTATATGATATTTGAATTACGCACTCTATTATTTCATATGTGTTGGTTGGTTTTAGCCTTGTATATGATGTGGGGTAGATTGTGGACATCTATCTTGTGACAAGTATGGTGGTAACACCCCATTTTTTCTAGGTATGTTTTCAGCTTTCGCGATGTTTTAAATTAAATTTTTTAATAGTGAAAAATAGGGGTGTTATATATTTTTATTAGAGATTTTTCTTAAAAGTGTATCACATTCGATAATAATTGAGCTGATACTATAGGTTGGTATCAGATCTTTTTCTTAAAAGCATATCACTTTCGATAATAACTGAGTTGATATCATGGGTTTTATCAAAGCCTGTCGTAAAAACACAATACTTTTGAAAACAATTTTTAAGCTGATATGAGAGGAAGTATCAGTCTTAGTTTGAAATCCTTTTTTTTTTCCTTAACAAGTTTAGTTATTTTCATACTAGGAATGTCTGTGAGTGAGAGTAGGGTTGGGAATGTGCCATAAATAGCTTTGTGATAATTGTTGTGCGAGTCTTAGTACTTGGTAGACTGAATCCTTTCGCTAAATTCTTTTGGTCATTAGTATGTGATGGCTACTAACCTCCACTATGAGCACATTAAAGACTTTATGGATACCATTGGAGCCAACACAGAGGACCATATTCGAGCACCTTAACCTCCACCACTACCAATAGTTGCACGAGATTTAGAGGATTGGCTCAGGAGGGCTAGTTATATCACCCACCAATCTTTGAGGGTTAAAAGGAGAAGCCCTTTACATCGTATAATTTCCTTGGAGAATGAGTGGTTGATGTGCCAGCCTACTATCTGAAGGGAAGGGCAGATGCATGATGGAGAAGCATCCAATGTAGGGGTGGAGAACCTATGGGACTGGGATAGGTGTTACGTCCCCATTTCTACCCGACTCACATTTGCATGAAGAAATATGATGAGTTCATAGTGCTTTGGCAGGGGGCATGCCCATTAAGGAGTACTATACTCGATTTATGGACTTGGTCTAGTTTGCCCTAGATGTGGAATCCAGTGAGGTGATGCAAGTTCACTATTTCACAATTGAGCTAGGGATCCAATATCAGGAGCTACTAGTAGGAGTTATCTCGTTGGATATGGTAATGATGTATAAGCAATCCTGAGAGGCATCTTGAGTTATTTAGGCCTAGAGTGCCCATCTAGGAAGAAAAAGGAAGTTTGAGGGTTGCCAGTATCTCGGTGACAGAAAGAAGGCTTTTTTGGGAGGTATCTTGTAGCCTAAATATGGCCAAAGAATGGGGTGAGTACCCCGAGCTGGAGAATTTTTTGGGGTCTATGTTGAGGAGTAGCACTACCACTACAAAAGATGTAGGATAGATCACCTAGGGGTCAAATGTAGAGGAAATGAGGTGACGTGCCATGGATGATGCATGGTGGGGCATAGAGCATATTAGTGTCAAGTTGGCAGTGGAAACATCTAGAGGATCTAGACTAGAGCTTAGAGCACCGTATCTATCCAATAGCCATAATCAAATATTTAAATAGTCCCTCCATTACTAGCTAGTGCCACTAGCTGAGCTAGTTGACCTAGAGGTTAGAGGCCTTGCCCTGTCCAACAAGGATAAGGATCAACTAGTGCCTTAGTATCAGTAAGAAGCCTTAACGTGATGAGTCAGGTAGAGGTAGAATGCTAGCCTGGTGTGATGACTGGTATACTTATTATCTCTACCTTTTTTTTCTTACAAGTCATTTGACTCTAGTCCATTACACTCTTTTTTGGCATTAACATTTGTATCTAGAGTTGCCTTATCTCCTTCTTGTAGTATTTAAAATTTGGTTGTGTTGCCTTTGGGGCATAAGATTGCGTGATCTAGGCTCCATCAAGGAGTTATTTTAGTAGTAGGAGGAATAGAATTTTCTTTGGACCTAATAGAGCTAGATTTGCTTGATTTTGATGTGATTGTCAAGATGGATATGCTGGGAAAGTACCAACCGCTGATCGATTACACACAATAATGCGTGGTTCTATAAGGACCAAAGGGTATTAGTGTTTCATAATGAAAATGTGAATCTAATCGCTCTACAAGGATCATGTCAGTGATCAAGTTGAGAATCCTTATACGTAAAGGATATCTATTATACCTATGTAGTGTCGGAGACACCCAAGCAGCTAAGATACCATTTAAGCTTATAGTGGTGATTTATGCGTTTCCAACATTTTCCCTGAGGAGATCTTGGGAATGCTAGTAGTTCGAGAAGTTGAGTTTGTCGTGGATATATTATGGGGAATAGTACCAGTATATAAGGCTCTGTACCTTATGGCACCTATAGAGATGAAAGAACTCAGGGCTTAGTTGGAGGAGCCTTTGAGAAGGGTTATATCCAACCAAGTATATCGCTGTAGGGAGTGTTAGTGCTATTCATAAAGAAAAAGAATGGGAGCTTGAGGTTTTCCATTGATTACTGTGTGTTGAATCAGGTGATGACGAAGAACCATTATCAATTACTAAGGATCGATGACTCATTCAATCAATTCAAGGGAGCCACGGTGTTCTCTATGATTGATCTTCATTCAAGCTATCATCAATTGAGGATAACAGAACAAGACATCCCTAAGACTACTGTTTGAATAAGGTATAGCTAATATGAGTTCATACTAATGCCATTCGGACTCACTAATGAGCCAGCAACATTCATGTCCCTTATGAACTAGATATTTTGTCTTTCCTAGACCATTTCATCGTGGTGTTTATTGAGGACATCCTCATCTATGCTAGCAACTAAAAGATGCATGAGTAACATTTGAGGTAAACATTAGTCTTGCTAAGATCACACTAGTTGTACACCAAACTTTTGAAGTGCAAGTTTTGGTTAGATCAAGTGACCTTCTTTAGTCATGGGATCTCTAAGGATGATGTGGCAATGGATCCTAAGAAGATTCAAGCTATTTGTAAATGGCCAACACCCACTTCTGTCGAGGAGGTGCACAATTTTTTAGGATTAGTTAGTTACTATATTCAGTTTGTGGTAGACTTTTCCATGATAGCGTGACCATTGACTCAATATTTTCAGAAGGCTATATGTTTTAAGTGGGATGATAAGTGTAGTGAATCCTTTGAGGAGTTGAAGAGATATTTGACTTTAGCCTCAGTGCTCACATTACCTAGTGGGTCTGATGATTTTGGGGTGTATAGTGATGCTTCCAAGAATGGTATGGGTTGCGTGTTGATATAACATAGAAGGGTAGTGGCTTATGCTTCTCAATAACTAAAGTCGCATGAACAAACCTACCCGATGCATTAGTTATAGCTTACTATTATAGTATTCTCCCTTATGATTTAGAGGCATTATCTCTATGGTGTTTAGTGTAATTCCTACACTAACCATAAGATCCTTAAGTACATCTTCACCTATAAAGATTTGAACCTAAGTCAATGCCGATAGTTGGATTTGGTCAAGGATTATGACCTAGCATTGACCTACCACGAGGGTAAGGCTAATGTGGTGGCAGATGCACTTAGCAGAGAGAAATCACATTCCTTGGGCACAATCATCTTATCGGATCACCTGTACTAAGAGATGAGGAAGTTAGAGATCGAACTAATCACCATTGAAATAATATAGGCTAGAATAAGTGTACTCACCATTGCACCCTCAATCTTTGAGGAGATTTGAGCTAATCAAGTTGGTGATGTTAAACTTGAGAAAATCAGGGCTGGTATTAGAGAAGGTAGAGTTGAAGGATTCCAAATCCACGAGGATGGCAATATCATATACTATTATAGATGATGTATACCACATGATTGTGTGGAGCTTAAGAGGAGGATCCTTGAGGAAGGATATTGAACTCCTTACTCTATTCACCCTGGAGGGCACAAGCCATATAAGGATGTAAAGAAGATATATTGGTGGCCCTGCATGAAGCACGGTGGTAGAGTTTATTACTTGATGTTTGACTTTTCAGAAGGTTAAGATTGAGCATAAGAGATCAACAAGTTTAGTGCAACCATTTGATGTTCGGAAGTGGAAGTGGTACAATATATCAATGGACTTCATGGTTGTTCTTCGGAGTACCTGTAGTGGATTTAATTCCATCTAGGTTGTGGTGGATCATCTGACTAAGTTGGTTATGTTTATACTGATGAAGGATACATGGAACATGGAGCAACAAGCTAATGTTTATAGAAAGCATGTGGTGAGACAATATGGAGTTCCTAAGGAGATTATGTTTGATCGAGGCTCAAGGTTCTTATCACACTTTTGGCAGAAGTTGTAGGCTACCTTTGGTACACAACTAAAGATGAGTACAAATTTTCACTCAACTTTAGATGGTCAGACAGAGAGGACCATTCAGACTTTGGAAGACATGCCTCAGCTATATGTGTTAGAATTTAGGGGAATTTAGGAAGATCTTCTATGTTTGATTGAGTTCTCCTACAAAAATTACCATGCGAGTATCAATATGGTCCCTTTTGAATCCTTTTATGGGATGAAGTATTTTAGTCCATTGTGTTGGAATGATATTAGTGAGACACTTGTGTTAGGATCTACGATGATTGAAGAGATGACCAAGGACATCCATTTTATTTAGGACCGAATGGGAGCACTTAGGATTGGTAAAATAGATATGAAGATCTGAGAAGACCGACTAATGGTTACAAGGAGGGTGATAGAGTCCTTCTTAGGGTCTCTCCCACCAAAGGAGTCACTAGGTTCAGCATGAAGGGTAAGCTTAGTCCAAGGTACATTAGACCACATGAGATTGTGGATTGTGTTGGTGAAGTCTCTTATTGCTTAGCTTTACTGATGGAGTTGTTGTGTGTTCACAACTTCTTTCACATATTGCAACTAAAGAAATATGTAGTGGATCCTTTGCACATCATTTGACTAGAGTTACTAGAACTTGATGAGTCTTTGACTTATGAGGAGTGACCGATGAGTAGTCTTGACACAATGACGAGTGAGAGGGTTACAAAGATTTTCATTTGGTGAAAGTTCCTTGGTCATGGAATGATACAAAGGAGGCTACTTGAGAGGCTAAGGTGGAAATTAAAGCAAAGTATATAGAGCTATATTTGTAGTTGTTACCTTAAGTGTAATCCTTTTCTTTAAAGGGGTAATAACCCTTGTTCCCAAATGTGTTAACTTAGTGTGTGTATTACTGTGTGATAGATTATAGGATTTAGGGATGTAGCCTCTTAAAGGGGTAGTGTTGTAATAACCCAAATTTTTGGAAAAGATTGCATGAGAATTAGACTAATTTCTTGACATTTGATTTTAATTTAATGTTATGATTTGGTTTAAGGCAAATTTTGATTTGGAATCATATTGAAAAATAGATTTTATTGAGTTTTTCAGGTAAACTGATCGATTGGTTTGATGAAACAATCAATTGGTTTGTCATTTTAGAAAAATAGGATTTTTTGACTAAACCGATCAACTTGTAATACCCTAAAACCGTAATTTAGAAATTTATGATAAATAGGGATTTATTAGTGAAATTAATATAATATATTATTGTAATAAAATAATTGGAGTAATTAAGACAAAGAAAGGAGAAAAATAAAAAGAATTTAATTAGGGAAGATTAGGGTATTTTTCTAATTAAAATAGAATTTAGGAATGTCTACTCTAAACTTTCTAAATTAATATAAAAAGAAATTTAATTATTATTTTACTAATTCTTATTATTTTTAAATATTCAAAATACTAACATATCCTAAAAATCCTAACCAACCTATTTCCTTTTTTCTTTTTGTTCCCTTTTCCCTTTTTCCATCCTTTTCCCGTTTTCTTCCTTCTTTTTCTACTTTCTCCTTTTTCTTTTTCTCCCCTTCCTCCCCGGATTGGGCAACGCTCGACCCAACTTCCCCTCCCTTTCTTCTCTCCCCCGTATGGCCTAACCCGCCTTCTTCTTTTTTTTCCTTCCTCCCTCGCCCTTTCGGTTCTCCTCTTCCTTTTCTTTCTTTTGCCGGCTAGCCCTTCTTCTTCCTCCCTTCTCCCTCCCTCGCATTACAGGTCAGCCTGCAACTCTACCATTGTTTTCCCCCTACCAGTGCATGCTGACCTGCCTCCTCCTCTCTCCACCATCCATTTCCTTCCCATTTCAAGCCTAACCTACCCTTGCCCTGCCTTTCCTACATGCTCCCTTCCCATTCTCCTTCCCCTCCCTTGCCCTACAACCCTAAAATTCACAAGGCCTATGTCGCCCGGTGTCTCCCTAGTCCCTACTCTTGTGTCCTCTTCCCCTTTATCACCTTCTCCCTCCTTTAGCCTATAAATACCCCATACCACCCTCATTCAGCCTCCTTTACTTTGCTTATAAATCTCAGCATATTTGCACCACCACCACTTCAAATGATGCCCTAGCTGCTGTTGTGTAATGCCTCCATCCGAAACACCACCCAAACCCTTCCCTGCATTACCCTCCACCAAAATAAGCCCCTCACTACCCTTGAATCCCCCTATACAAGTCACCCCAATTGTGCAAAGTTGGTTGCTCAACTTACCCTTTGTACCCCATTGTCGCCCCTCTCGCCGCCATGCGTCACCTCCTATGCCACAATCACCACCTCCCCTACCACCTAATCAACCAAGAAGAACCTCCCCTACCTTCCCTTCTCCCTTTCTCTCTCTCCTTCATCCTCCCTCCTTCTCTACCACCTTTGTCCACCACAACTACCACCACCTACGCTACCACACTTGCTGTTCCACCACCAACACCACCACTCCAACCCTCTCGGCCTAGAGAGTCCACCACCACCACAAACACCATCTCACTCTCTCTCTTCCAGCCCCAAAATACCACCTTCTCTGAACCACCACTTCCAACACCACCGCCGCTGCCGCTGCTCTCGTGCGTTGCTGCTGCCATCACCACCTAGCTGCCATTCTCACTTGGTTGTGCCTTATCCCTTCCTAGCCTTTCATATTGTTGTCACTATCATTACCATTACCATTATTATTATTATTATTATTATTATGATTATTATTAAAGTTATTATCTTTATTATTGCTAATATTGTTAATAATATCTTATCATTGACCAATACAACTACCTAAACCTACATTGGCTAATAATAGCATGATTAACCATTTTAGGGGTAATATCCTTATTTTTACTACTAAATCTACTATTTTTATTATTATCCTTAATATTAGGTTATAATAGAGGTGAGTAGAAATTAATGAAAATGTTGATAAGAGGGAAGTTAACCCCAATGTTTCCCCTTTTATAGATGAACCAAGTCCGACCCCTAAGGAGGAGTAGGAGCGTGCTCCAAGCCCTATGTCATTTTAGATAAGGATATGGTTAATGCCTAATATGCGTATTATGTGCTTTGCATGTTATGTGTGATGATATGTTTGTGTACCTCGTGTGATTATGACTATTTACTTGTAGCACAATGTGGAGCTAAGGTGAGTGCATGTGATCTCTTTATGGAATGTGTAAAATGATAATGTATATTGTGCTTTATGTTGCTTATGTGGTATAGCCCTTTAGGACATACATGCTAGGGGGTTTTAAAAGATATATCGTGGGGGTGAAAATTTGAAAGGGATAAAGGAAATTAGTTGACTAGAGGGAAGTAAGAATGACCTAAGCATCTCATGATTAATGGGTGGACAAATAAAAGGATAATATGAATAAAACAAGTGAGTGGTTGAATCTTGCATAGGAGTCTAGGGTTTGCATGGGATGGATAGTCTTTGCATGGGGATGATCCTTACATTGGAAAAGTTGTCTTAGATGTTAAGTAAGTTAAAGGAAAAATTGTTGGGGTGATTGGAGTCCATGGGTGAAAATAATGCGTAGGTTGGTATAAGGGTGCATGAAGAACTTGGCTAGGGTTTAGGGGAAAAACACTAAGTGGATGAGATTGTGGAAGGGAGAAATAATGGAGAGGATTGAAGTGCGGGATGAGAGTGGAATATTATCACATTGACAATGAACGCGTGTCACATGGAAGGGGGAGTGGTAAGTGAGAGTGATGGTGGGACATCATATGAGAAGAGAGAGGTGGCCAACTAGGATTTTGTGGCCACATGTGCAAAATGGGAAGTAAAGTGGGACTCTTGGGGATGAAGTGAGATAGAGGAAGGTTAGGCTATATATGTCAAATTAGGTTTGGAAGGAGGTAGTGAGTTGACTTAGAGATATAGGAAAGGGGGCCTCGACCAATGCATATAGGAGTTGGGTATTCATGGTAATTGAGGAGAAGGGAGAAAAGATGTCTGGATGTATTAGGAGGTGTAGAAGTCTTAAGATATAGGACAAGCCCTTTAGGAAAATAGTAGTAGATGGGTTGTGTGATTAGGTAGTCCAAAGGACATGCATGTCTAGGGAAGAAGTATTGATCGAATAACACACGAATAAGATACTAACCATTTAAAGAGAAAGATTGTTGAGCCAGACCTAAACCGGTCCTTCGCCGAATAATAGTAGCCAGGTGCCTTGTGCCCTAGTGACTGTTCCACTACCGAATAATAGTGGATAGGTGTGTTCTGCCCTATGTGTTTTCTCAGTCCACCGCCTACAATAGTAGAGGATACCGAGCTTAGCAAACTGAACCTAATGATGATAAGCTATGGAAAGATACTATCAACTTATAGTGAAACACCATGAGAGTTGGGGCCAGACTAGTGCATGAGCAAATAATAGTGGCCAGGTACCTTGTACGCTTGAGACTGTTCCACCGGTGAATAATAATGGCCAAGTGCTTTTTGCCCTAGGTATGTTTTGGTCCACTGGCTATAATAGTGGGTTTCACGTATTCATATGGATTGATAATAAGAATGGTATGAAATGGGAATATTGACCAGAGATCTAATAATTAAGTTTAACTGGACTAAATCATGTCTTGTACTATCTATTTTTACTGTATGACTTATTTGCATAGTTACCTGCTTGTGTTATATGTATTTTTTGTATGGCCTTAGCTACATGGTTATCTTACTTAGAATATAGCGTATTGATCACCTGTTTTATAGGTATTGCTCATTCCCACGAGTAGAAGTTCCTTCTGAGTTTGTGCAGGTAAGAGATGCCATTTTCGATGCCTATGACACATATGAGGTGTTAGGCAGAGCTAAGAGTTGACCCTTTTGGGACTTGGCGTGGGGCACAAGAGCAATGTAGATTGGACTCTTCTTGTTTCTATTTTTCTTATTGTGTTGCATCATTTTATCCCCTTAGGGGATTTGACCATATAACCCTTATTTTGATTGTAATGAAGTTTTGGTTTCCTTTTGCTTCTTGAACTTCTAACTGCTATTGATGTGATGTTTGTAATCATGAATGTTTTATGACTATATATTATGAATGTTACTACTTTTTTTAATGTGTGTGTGTGAATTTAGTACAACCTTTGTGATAAAAGTTAATGTTATTGTTGGCCTTTGAATGATATGGGTTACTTAGCATTTTTATAGGTGGCCTTTGATTATGTTCATTAGGGATTGTAACCCTATTATTATATCTCCTTTAACACTATGGCTCAATAATTTAAACTCACACATATGGTTTAGTTTCTTATTACAGTATCAGAGAGAGTAGTAGAGCCAAAACCACAACCACAACCTCAACTGCCACATTTGATACCTATTTAGGCTCAAATTAGCTTAGAGATGTTGAGTTTCATCACACGCTTAATTTTGAGAGAGTTGAGGATCTGATAGTGTTAGAAAGGTGGATTAGTGAGCTAGAGAAGATATTTAGGGCTTCTGATTGCTTGAATGGAAAGAAGTTGGATGCCAATACTTTCTACCTGTGAGGAAAGGTAGAAGAATGGTGGAGAGGATACCAGCTTCGAGATATTGAGCCGGTAAACACTTTGGAAGGAGTTTTGGCACCTTTAAGAGCACAATACCACCCTCTTCTAATGTGTTGTGCAAATTATGTCTAGTTTTGAACCCTACAACAAGGAAGCATGTTGGTTGAGGATTACTTAAATAAGTTCTCCGACTTTCTTGTTTTTTCACCAGAGATAGCCGGTAGTGAGGAAATGGTTTCTCAACACTGTAAGTAAGGTTTGGATCTATGCACTCAAGAGCTATTAGGAGAAGAGATTATAACTGACATACTCATGGTGTATGAGAGAGCTTGTGCTCTAGGAAGGATTCAGGAGGTAAAGAAGTCCCTTAGTGGGACTAAGAGGCCAATAGGAAGTTTTTAATGTCAAGAAGGTGATAAGAGCATTCATTCGAGTGTTCAATAGATCTAACCTAGTGGTGGTTAGTCTTCCTAGTTTTTTAGAGCGTGGTTTAGAAGTAGCCGACCCCTAAGGAACTATCACTACAAGATTTGAAGAGGGAATCAGCTAAGCAAGGACTACTAGGGAAGAATAGTAGAGTGTTAGTAGTTTGGAAAGATGAGACATAGAGGCTTTATATGTTACTCTTCTTGAGTTAGATTTTAGCATCATTATGTATAGTTAGGTGGCAAAACCATCTATCTACAATAATCTTCCCCAACTTTGATGCCTACTAGTAGAATCTTGAGTGTGAGTGATAAAGGTAAGTGACTTGTTTCTCATCCTTATCCACATAGTAGTGTAGGTTAGAATTTAGGTATTGGAGGTACACAAGGAGTTTTGATGGTTAATAGTTTGAATGTGATCAGTGATGTATGGACTTTTAGATTCGTAGACACCAATGCTAGTATACCTTTGTGTTCTTTATTGGGTATAATTTCTTATTAATTGTGTGTACATGGGTGTGATTGATTGATGATTATTCTTTATATGAGTATGTGCTAACTATGTGCCTTGATTATGGTTTATTTCTTTTAAGGGGGTAGTGACCCCCATCTCATATAACCATTTTTTGTGGACCACTCGAGGCTCTAGTGAGTTAATTTTATTTTATTAACTTTAGTGATAAAGTCTCTTTTAAGGGGATAGTAGTGTAATACCCTTTTTCAAGAAACCCTAGTTATAAGAAGGTATTTATGTCTATTAGTTGTAATAATTATTTTAGGATATTTGGTAATAATTTTTTTTGATATGTTTATTATTATTTGGATTTATTAGATATAAAATTTAATTAGGTTAAAATTTGCTAGAGGATAGATATTAAATTTTAAACCAAAGTCTTATTAACGGGTATTCGTTACATTAAGTAAATCCTAAATTTTGGTAACCTAATAATTTTATCCAAATATTTTAACTTGGTTTTTCACCTAAATAATTGGCCCTACCCTATGATAGATTTTTCTTACCTCACCCTACTCCTTCTACCCTGGTACACTTTACTCCCGCACACCATGCCCTACACATTACCTCCCTCTCCCCCACATTTTCCTTCCCCAATTTTGCTCCACATTTTACCTTATTTTATCCTCTTCTTAACACCTTCTTCTCTCCTTTTTTTTGTGCCTTAACCCCGAGCAAGCCTGTGTCATCCCCTCCTTCTCCCGAGCTCCTTCATGTAAAACACTCTTCATATCTCCATTGTTGTACCCTTATTTTCACGATTTTATCTACAATGCAATCCACCATTAGACTCTTTTTGTTTCCACAGGCGAATACCACCAATCCGTCACCCCATACACTAGAAAATCTTGCCAAAACCACCCTAACACCAAAGCACAACCTCACCAAAATCAACCCACCTCCCTCATCTAACCACACTAAAAATTCTCCTTCCCTTTAGCTTTGAACATTTCGACTGAAACCACCACAACACTACTAGCCATCCCTATCATTTGACCCTCTTCTCCTTTGGCCAAAACCATCAGACCTCACTCTTCACCACCAATAAAAATATTGAAGCTGCACCTCCTTCTTCGGTTAAATTTGCAGAAGCTCACCACCTTGCTATAACATTATCCACTAAAGTTTCTACCTCCACCTTTGGTATTTTATGCCACTTTTCCTTCTAACCATGCTTCGCCCTTTCTACATGTCCTCGCCTCCCTTAAACCGGCCATTCCTACGGAAGACACCTCCTAGCAGTGGCTTAAGTTAGTAATGCTCCTCCTTTTCTCCACCACTTTTACTGAGTCCTACTCTTTTGTTTCTCATGTTTTTTTTGGCTTCCTTTACCTTTATTCAACCCGTTAGTAATCCTTGAGATATTTATTAATTTTTGTTTATTATTATGTAATATTAAATGCTAATACATATGTGTTTGGGTGTTAAAATCTTAGGTAATTTTTGAGGATCTTGGAGAAGACTTTTTGAGTGAGATTCAATTAGGTAAATCCAATCACTCATAAGATGGTAGAATTAATGTGCAAGCATGACAAAATGTTTTAGACCTAGAATCATGCTAGGATATTATACTTTTCAAGTATTATGGAATTCAGGATAAAATGATAACATGTTGAATGGATGATGTGTATAATTATTGAAAGTTAAGCTATATGCATGGTAATATATTATATGATTTATATCTGCAAGTCAATGATTTTTATAGGATTTTTATTCTTGTTAAGTTATGAATCAAATTTCATGGTAAATGACACATTATTTCTAATGCATGGTAGTTAGGGTTAGAATGATTCAGATGCAAGCATATATGCACGATTAAGGTTAACTTATGATGATTCCTATTTACATGACCTTGGGTTAGAGATATTTCCCTACATGTATTTTGATGATAATTTCCCTATTTTAATTATGTATTATGCTTAAATTATGTACCTACATGATCCATGGGATATGTGATACGTGAAAGTTACATGATTAGGGTTTTGTAAGTATAACCCACTAGATGCATGAAAAGTGAAAAATATAATTAATGGCTAAAATGTAAAGATCTCATACATGCTAAAATAATATGAAATATTGCTTTTTGCATTTTCATGAAAAATTGCTCATAATAGTGATATTTGGTATGAAATGAATAGAATGATAAAACTAAAGTTTTAAAGGTCATTTTGGTAATTTTAACCTAAAATATTTTTATATGAAAATTCAAATATTAGGATGGCCTTAGACTTCTTATAGGTTAACCTTAATGTTGACCAGGCTTGATATACATCGATGACCATATGGTGTACCTTAATAATTGGAAATAAAAGGGTAAATAGTTAAGTATGGAAATGGAAGTTGTTGTGCAGTATGTGACATCTATGATTACCTCATAAAATATTAATACTTAAAGTAAAATACCTCAAGTTGGGAATGGTTGCTCTCTAGGATAAGCTATCTTATAGATGAGGTGTTAACCCTCATTGTTTTGGTTCACTAATGTGTCATTGTGCTCTAGTAAGGCCCTGTTCTACTCTATAGATGACCTATGAGTCCTATAAGGGGTATCGATACTTAAGAGTTAGGTGACTGAGGTTGGAGGATATTATTTTTCCTTTCTTTGCTGGTATGACCAGATAAACTGTTGTATCCCTAGGTGTGAGAGTAAGGGTATTGTGTCAGCTTTAGGTGCTAATATAACTAGGTGATTCTTAGTGTCCTTAGGTTTATTATATCCCCCTTGAGTAATGCAATATGGAATTGCCTGTTGTGTGAGAAAATAAAAAGGAATTATTTAGATGTGTTGGTTCGATAGCTGCCTTAGTTCCCTAACTTGGAAATTATTTGGATGTATTGGTTTAATAGTTACCTCAATGCCTTACCTTGATATTGTTTTAGATATGCTGGTTTAGTAGTTTCTTAAATGCCCTACCTTGATATTGTTTTGGATTTATTTTTTCGGTAGATACCTTAGTACCATACCTTGGTATCTAGTATAATTTTTTATTTTTTGGTTCTGTAGATACCTTAGTGCCCTACCTTGGTATTTACAATTGTATTTGATATATATTTTTTTAAAAGTTGCCTCAGTTCCCTACCATGGTTTTTTGAAATTTTTTTGATTAATCAGATATATCTATTGTACATTAAGATGATGAGAAGTAAACTAGGATATTTTATTGTTGAGCTTGAGATTAGATGTTTATATATTATTGCATGTGGTTATGGTCATTCTTTGTGCTAAAGTATGCTTTTCAGATTTTGTGTAGGGGAAGGAGGAAAAAGATGAAAAGGAAGTCAACTGGGAAGTTGGGAAAGAAATAAAAGAAAAAAAAGCAATAGGAGAAAAAGAAAAGGACGAAAGGAAAGAAAAATAAGTGTGGTTTTAGAATTAGATTTAGCTAAAAAACATTATGTTAGGGTAATAGGATAATTTAATTAATAACCATTTGGGTTTAGATTTAAATTAAAGAGAAATAAAAAATTTAGAATAAATATTAGGATTAGATTAATATTTTAGATTAAGGAATTAGGGTAAGGAAAAATATAAAAATTTCAAGATTAGAGTATATTTAAGTTATTAATTATTTGAGATTAATATTAGATAAAATTTTGGGTATTACAATTAGTTTCATAACAAGGGATGAGGGACTGAGCAAGGTAAACCATCATAGAAATACCTTAGTAATTGAATTATAAATTCCTAAGTATATAATGAAAAGAGTTCTCATAGACAAGCAATTTAGTTGATTTTATATTTAAATAAGCTTATAAACAACTAGAGTTGCCAAAGAAATGCTTGATAAATAAAATGGTTCCCTTAGTGAGGTTCATGGCCAATACCATAAAATCAAGACAGACATTGGACCATAGATCTTACTATGAAGGTTGGCTGACTTGGAGCGATGAAAAGTGTACAAGTAAATTTCATAGTAGTTGCTTACCCATTAGTATATAATATGATATTAACTCAGCTAGACCTGAATAAGATTTGGACAAACATCTTTATCTCTGGATTGATAATGAAATTCCCTGTTAATAAAGGATGGGAGGCCTTCAAGGCCATCAAAGAGTGGTAAGACAGTGTCATGCTATTGAAGTAAAGGGCACCCTTGAAAGGTCAGACACCAAGAAGCTGTAGGAAATTTTTTTGTTGGAAGATATAAATATAATTGAAGGAGGTATAAAGTCTACTATATAGGCTAAAGAATTTCAACTTGGAAATAAAAATCATAAAGTTATGATAGTAAAATAAATTAGTGAAGCTAATAAGAAAGAGCTGCGAGCTTTTGTCACAAATAACAAGGTTGTCTTTGCTTGGAATGTATGAGACTTAGAAGGAATTCCCCTAAAAATCATCAATAATTATATAGATATAAAGGATGGATTTAAGATAGTGAAGAAAATAAGAAGAAGTGAGAGCTATCAAATTGAAAAACATAAGGCAATTAGAGAAAAAGTAAAGAAGTTACTTTCTTCAGGCTTCTAGAAGTGAAATGCTAATTGGATAGCCAATCCAGTCATGGTGATGAAGTCAAATGAGACATGGAGAATGTGAAATGAAGTTAATGAATTAAACAAATCTTATCAAAAGGATGGATATCCATTCCTTTAGATTAATTAACTAATTGATTCGATGGTTGGGCATAAAAGGTTAAGTTTTATGTATGCTTATTTTAGGTACCATCAAATTAACCTTCCTGATGGAGACTAAGAGAAAACCGCTTTTATAATATATGATGATCTTTAATGTTATAAAGTAATGTAATTTGTAATTAAGAATGTAGGGGCAATCTTTTAAAGTCTAATAAATGTAATTTTATAGGGATAGATTGGAAAGTAGATGGAGGCTTATGTGGATGATATGATCTTGAAAAACCATAATAGGAAACCTACATTAGAAAACTCAATTCATGTTTTGAAACCCTTAATAGATACCGAATGAAATCAAACCCTACTATGTGTGTATTTGGATTTATCACCGACAATTTTTTTTGGTTTAATGCTGTTACATAGGGGTATTGATGTAAATCCAAAGAAAGCTATCGGTGTCCTTAATATGCATCCTCTCTTAGGAAAAGTAGATGTCTAGTAGATAATAGAAAATAGGTTGCTCTGCATAAATTTCTATTCAAATGAGCTTATCTTTTATGAGAGAAATATTGTTTTCAGTGGACAAAGGATTGTAAAAAGGCATTCAATGATTTCATGGCTCCCTTATCCACATTGCTACCCTTACTAATCCTTTATAAGGGGGAGGCATTTTTTATTATTTATTGTGACATTGATATCCATAATCTCCTCTGTTTTATTTAGGAAAGATGTTGAGATAGGAACACAGAGACTTATATTACACTAGTAGGTGCTTAGTGACACAGAATGCTAATACTCTAACTAGAAGAAAAATACTCTATTCCGTGCTGATTGCTTCTAGAAAGTGCAAGCCTTATTTTAATAGTCACTAAAATATGTTTTTAACCAACATTCCTCTTAAGAACATTCTTCATAAGCTAATGAATTCAGGAAAAATGATTGTGTGGGTTGTTGAGTTGAGTATATATAATATCTAATATAATCCTAGAAGTACAATTGAAGTGTAATCCTAGACTAACTTCATAGTTGAATATTTGTTTGAGACTAATCATTATCTATCGTTAAAGCCAAAAGAGCATGGGGAATCGATGATATATGTTGATAGAGCATATAATAGTTTGGGCTCTAGTATAAGTATATTGTTGATCAATCCAAATGTCATAGTTGTCATATATGCTTTATAATTTGGCTTTTTTTCCATATATTGTAACACCCCAAAATTCACTAATTTTTTTTTAAAACGGAAGCAATTAAGATAGAAACACTTAAAACCTGTGAATTCTGGGAATGTTACGGCCACACTTGTACCAGACCGGTTCTCTCCGACCGTTCCAATACCAAGTGCTAAGGCTAAAGAAAAGATTTACATTAAATTCAAATTAACAATTCATAAAAGAATTCGAAGGATCATACAACAAAATCAGAGTACGCATAAACGTTTATTAACACTTGTAACTTCCAAATAGAAATACATTTAAACAAGATAAAACCCGATGGGTCAAATTCCGGATTGCCTACTCACTCAAATCAGGCCTGCCACCCCAAAATAGTCTTTGATCTTAAACCTGCACAAGAGGTCTGCTCCCCACCATCAGTGGATCATCACAGGACCCATCAACCAAGGTAGTATCAGTACGGGTCCAGTACTGAGTAAGGTGACTTGATCACTAAGGCCAACACATAAATACATAAATCATGCAGGACGTAAAAGAGTATATGCATAAATGCATATGATCAACCGGGTAAATGTACAAAGGCCCAATTGTAGTCCAGATTAATCATTTCATTAATCTCTTATCAGGGTTCAATTCACACCATGCCTTTTTCAATCCATGCGAGCATAGGAACACCCCACTATTAAAACCGGTGGGCCGGTTACAATAGAGCATCAAGCCCTAACCACTATTATTACCGGTGGATCGGTCACAATAGAGCATCATGCCCTAACCACTATTATTACCGGTGGATCGGTCACATATAGGGTAGAAACCCTAACCACTATTCCTAACCGGTGGATCGGTTCGGTTCCTCCTCGCATGGTGTTCCACTGTAAGTAATTAGTGTCTTTTATTTGCCTTAGCAAAACTCTGGTTCATTTTTATTGAGATCAGGATCCCCCACTATTATAACCGGTGGGCCGGTCACAATAGGACCTCATGTCCTAACCACTATTATTACCGATGGATCGATCACAATAGGGTAAAACCCTAACCACTATTTTAACCGGTGGATCGGTCGCACATAGGGTAAAACCCTAACCACTATTACTGACCGGTGGATCGGCTGGTCCCGTCTCAATATCTTCCACTTTAAGTAATTAGTGTCTTAAATATTTTATTCAAAGGCTTTCACCATGGACATGCACGAATCATAAATCATAAATTCCATATTCATCATCATACTTTATTCACCAATTACACATGTGCTACCACCAAAACCCTAGACATGCACCACATACCCTAATTGACCCCCACAACCATAGTCAATCACTCCAAACCCTAATTCAGTCACCTCCATACCCTTATAATGTCTTACGTATTATTTTTCACCCAAAACATTCAAACACCCAAATAACTCTTCTATTTCCTCCCTTACATCCCAAATCAACTTTTCACATGTAAATTTCACTTCCATGCAAACACTAATCTTTCCATGAAAACCTTCAAACCTTTTTCATGTAAACCCTAAAATTCCACGTGAAGCCCTAAATTCAACCATGCAAACCCTAATACCACCATACAACCATCAATATCACCATGTAAATCCTAATACCACCATACAACTATAATTACGACCATATAAACCTTAATATCATCATACAAACCCTAATACCAACATACATCCATTAATACCACCAGGTAAACCCTAGATTCCGTCATACAAAACCATAAATTCAATCCAACCAAAACTAAATATTCACCCATACCAAACCCTAAATTCAAACCATAAAGATTCTTCCATACCAAACCCTAAATTCAAGCCATAATGATTCTTCCACATAAAATCATAAATTAGAATCTCCCAAGGAAAACTATAAATTGAATTCCCCCAAGCAAATCATAAATTAGATTCCCCCATATAATATCATAAATTACATTTTCTTAAATAACATCATGAATTAGATTCTCCCAAACAAATTATAAATTAACTCTCCCAATCAAATCATAACTTAAATTCTCCCATATAATATTATAAATTACATTCTCCCAAATAACATCATAAACTAAATTCTCCCAAACAAATTATAAATTAACTCTCCCAATCAAATCATAACTTAAATTCTCCCATATAATATTATAAATTGCATTCTCCCAAATAACATCATAAACTAAATTCTCCCAACAAACCATAATTTAATTCTCCCAATAAATCATAAATTAAATTCTCCCATATAATATCATAAATTAAATTCTCCCAAATAGCATCATAAACTAGATTATTCCTTATAAAACCATAAAATTTAGGTCAACTCACTTCCCTTAGTCAACTTCTTTCCCCATCCTCCTTTTTCATCCTTCCTCTCACACAAACCACATCGACTTCCTCACATACACAACACATATCATCATACATAATTAATACACATACCATGCACAACATACTTCATCTCCAAGTCATACCACAT
Organism: Tamarix austromongolica; assembly: GCA_039764185.1. Taxonomy (NCBI): domain Eukaryota; kingdom Viridiplantae; phylum Streptophyta; class Magnoliopsida; order Caryophyllales; family Tamaricaceae; genus Tamarix; species Tamarix austromongolica. Next base: position 91,830,413 of record CM077811.1, on the reverse strand, counting down.
ATAACATATTTAATTATAATAAACATTAGATACATAACATGCGAAACACATAATATACATAAGCACATAAAAGGCCTTAGCACTCCTTACCTAAAACGACACCGGTCTTGGAGCACGCTCCTACGCCTCCTTAGGGTTTTGACCAAATAACAACTTACTAATACAAATAACATTAATAAAATTCTAACTTTGCTAAAGATATAGAAATAACAGAAATATTATAAGGTTGATAATATAGTGTTAAATACTTTACCCTAATAATAATAATGATACTAAAATAATATCAATGAGAATATAAATAAGAATAATAATAGTAACAATAATAATAACAATAAAAAGGACATTATTCAAAAATAAGGTGAAATAAATGCTTCGGCCCCTTTTCCAAGATAATACTAATAATAAAATAAATAATCAAATTTAGTAGTAGTAATAATAATAATAATAATAACAAATTTAGTAGTATTAGTAGTAGTAATAACAATATATATATATACTTATAATATAAAAGGAAATAGTGCTAAAAACGATAATATATTAGTAATAATGTTAAAATGCTAATAATAGTAATAAAAGGAAAAAGCTACGAGGCTTAATTAAAAATTTAGGTTTCTACGCCTCCTAAAATAATTATACTATTAAATAATTAATTACACTAATAATAATATTATTAATTATATTATTAATAATAATAGTAAACATGTACTAATTCTATTAAATAACTAAAATTCGAGAATAATAGTTTTTCTAACTCAAGAATACTCCCAAACCTGTAAAGAAGATTTAACCATTAGATTACAGTTGATAAAAATAATAATAATAATTATAATAATAATAATTAGAATCGAATTAACATTAAAAATTAGGATAAAAGCATAATAATTATCAATAAATCGAAATTAAGTGTTTAAAAGGTCTAGGGTTTCACCTTGAGTTGGAGGATAAAGGTGGCACCGGCGATGGTTCCAGGAGGTGGCCGGAAAATGGGTCTAAGGGGCCAAAAATTAGGGAAATGGGTGATGGAGAGGAAGAAAATTAAAATAATTATATGGGGCTGTAGAGGATAATTAGTAGGAGTTAATGGTTGGTTTGGAAGGTGTTAGAAGCAGCGCATGTGGTGGTGGAAGGTGGTTCAACGTCTCGGGGTGAAATTTTCTGTCAAAGCAACTAACCAACTTTGTACAATTATGGAGGCTTGTAAGAGATGAATCGAAGGTTGTGGTTAGTTTAGTTAATTAGGGGGTATTGCATGGAAGAGATTGGTAGCAAGAGGAGCTGTTGAAGTTGGCTGGGGAAGGATATAATGGCGTCTGATGGGGCGGTGGCAGGCAGATCTCTCTTAGGGTTTTCGAGAAGAAGAAGTCTCGAAAACATCCATCATTAGGCTATTTATAGAGTTTAGATGGGTTATTAGGGTTTTGGAGGTCAGTAGGATGGGTTTGGGTGATAGGGTTTGGGTGGCCGACATCAGAAATCGGCCGGCGATTGCTTGGGTTGGGTCGAAGGTTCGTGAAGCCAGAGAGAGAGAATGAGCGAGAGTTAAGGATAATTGATTATTCCAAGCTAATTTGCTAGCCGAGAGGAAGAAAAAGAGAGGTGACTCGGCCGGTCAAAGTTGTCGTAGCCGGCGCCGCCATTTTCGGGCTGGGAGTTGCAGGCTGCGTCGACGGAGGAGAAGGGAGGAAGAAGGAAGGAGGAGGGGGCTGGTCCGGTTCGCGGGGAAGAAAGAAAGAAAAAGGGAGGGAGATCGGGCGGTCGGCGCGGGTCGAAGGATAGTTAAACGCAACGCGGCGGTTTCGTGGAGAAACAACTGAAGCGTGGCGTTTCAAAGTCGAGCGAACAAAAGAAAGAAAAGACGGAGACGGGCCGCACGAAGGAGGCAGGCCCAAACGTCGAAGAAGAAAAAGAAAGAAGGAAGGAAGAATTGGGCCGCAGACTGGCCCAATCGGAAAGAAGAAGGAAAAAGAAAAGAGGAAGAAAGAAAAAGAAAGAAAGAAAAAAAAAAGAAAAAGGAAGAAATGAATTAGGGTTGGTATTTAAATTAATTAAAATATTTGGGACATTTAAAAATAATAATATTTAAATAAAATATTTGTTAAATCCCTTTTTTTAGGCTATATTAGGACTTTTAAAAGATTTTCCATAATTTCCATTTTAATTAGTAAAACACACTAAATTTCTCCAATTAATTTATAAAATTATTATTAATTTAAAACTATTTTCTCATTCTTATTTTAAATAAAATAATTTATTTAATTAATTTTCAAAATAAAATGCTTAATGAGCTAAAATACCCAAATTCTCTTCTAATAAAAATACTTAAAAATTTCTTCTTGATTTGCCCTAATTAATTTAATTTAAAAAATAATTTATTTAAATAATTTTTATAATAAATATCCTTTAAATGTAGTTTATACAATTAGAAAATTTTGGGGCATTTCATATATAATGAAGTAGCATATGAAGATTCCCTAGCTGGGCATAGAATAATGAATGACCCAATGATAGAAAAGGTTAACCTCTATAGTAACACATCATTAGTTGTCAGATAATATAATGAGTGGTAGTCTAACATGGAGAAGTATTTGGGAAAGTTGATTGCAGCAATAAAATTTTTTTTCTTTTTTGAAATCACTCAAATAGTGTGGGAAGCTAATCTATTAGCCGATGCACTAGCCAGATTAGTTTTTTCTAATACCTCTTCATCATCTAGGATCGTTAAAATAAAATACATGACAAAAAGGTTGACGTATATAAGGAGTGCCTATAAAGAATAATTTGAGATTTTAGAAATATCAACACCAAGTGATTTGATAAAGGAACTTGTAGATTGCTTGGAAGAGGAGGCTGCACTAACAGAAAAAAATAAAGCCTTTGAGCTAAGAAGAAGGGTTGTGAAATATTTTTTTTTTTTGCCAAACAAACCATGCTGCTGCTTAAATTCTTACCTCTAGAAAAAGGATAGGGAATGTTAGAGAATGCCCACACTAGCATCTGCAATTTGCATCAACATGCTAGATCCCTTTTGACTAAAGCTCTGCACTAGGAATATTACTAAAAGAAAATTTATCAAGATGTTGAGACAATTTTGTAGCAAAGTTAAGCATGTTAAAAATTTACCCCAACATAAATTGTTCCCACTTTCAAGCTGTAGCCTATTGTAAGTTTGTGGCCATTCATTGTCTAGGGTGCCAACATATTTGGTCCACTTAGTGTAGGGAATATGAAAAATCAAAAAAGAAAAATTTGCCAAGATATATATATATATAATATTTCATAAACTAACATATCTAAAGTAGGTATGAGAAACAAAAGATTTACTATTATTGTCACTGACTATTTCATGAAGTGGGTAGAGGTAAGAAGAAAATGATAGAGTTGTTTTAATATATATATATATATATATATATATATATATATAATATGTTGGTAATATTATATGAATAATAGCAGGCCTTAAGAAGATAAATATTTTACGAAGAGAACAAATTTTTTTTTTAATTTTGGAGTATAATAAGCAATTATTATGGATAATAATTGGCAATTTGATAATCATACATATAGACAGTTTTGTAAAAACTAGGGAATTAATTGTAAATTTAATTTTGTAGCTAATCCACAAGTTAGTTAAATTTAAAATTTTTTTATGAATGCTTATTCCAAAGAAGTGGAGTCATTGGGGACATTTTAGTGTAACGGTCATGTCGAGCATGAGAATAAAGAAATATTAGGAGAATTGAGACACCAACTAAATGGAATAGAACAAGCTTGGGTGGATGAGCTTCCTACAATATTATGGGCCATTAGAGCAATGAAAATGAGCCCAATGGGAGAAACTCCTTTAACCTAGTTCTTGGATTTGATGTCATTATTCCAATAGATAAAGATACCAGATCATATAGGATTACTTAGTACTATCCTAAAGAAAACATAGAAGCCTTAAAGATAGATAAGGACTTTGTTGAGGAGTGTAGAGACATATTCCAAAATACAACTTGCAAATTACCAACAAGTAGCCAAGTACTATAATAAGAGAGTGAAGCCCAACAATTTAAAAGAAGGCGATCGGGTATTAAGGAAGGCTGAATTCCAAGGTAATGATCATTGAGGTAATATGGGAAGGTTCATATCAAATTAAGGGCCAAGTTGAGTTGGAGACCTTTACATTAGCTTATCATGATAGAAGATACTTAGCTATTACCTAACACACAAAATAATTATGGAAATATTATTTGTCAAATTACTAGAAATTTTTTTGAATGATAACATTATAACATTTACATCCATATACTTTGCTAGTTTCCTTTTCATTAACACTTTTATTAAAGGAATACATTTAATTTCCTCCCTCATTTTTTTGGTAATAGAAATTTTTTCTATCGTAAATAAGTCCATCAAATAATTTGCACATACACTTCAAACGCATAATCCATGTGAAAAGAGACTATTAACAAAGCAAAGGCTTTAATCACTCTCATAAATAAGTTATTCACAATTTTTTTTATCGATAAGTGAAATGACCCAAAAATTATAATTTTTAAAAATTATATTTAAATAAGATTTTATTAGAGAAATTAATTAAAAAATTATTTTTATTAAAATAAAAGGAAATTAATTAGGGAAAATCAAGAAGAAATTTATAAGTATTTTAATTAGAAGAAATTTGAGTATTTTAGCAAATTAAGGATTTTTTTTAGAAATTAATTTAATAAATTATTTTATTGAAATAAGAGAGAATAAATAGGGCCAAATTAATAGGAATGTTATAAATAATTTAATTAGAGAAAGTTAGAGTGATTTGTTGATTAAAATGAAATTTATGAAAAACCTTTTAATAATCCTAAATTAGCCTAAAAAGGGATTTAAATATTATTATTTTTAAATATCAAAAATATCTTAATGAATTTAATTGAACCTAACCCACCTATTTTTCTTTTTTCCCTTTTTCCTTTTCTTTCTTCCTTTTTTCTTCCTTTTTTCTTTCTTTTTCTTCCTTTTTTCTTTCTTTTTCTTCCTTTTTCTTTCTTCTTCTTTTCTTACCTTCTTCCCCCGAATTGGGCCTGTTGCCCCCAGCCCAAATCCTTCTTTCGTTCTTCCTTTTTCTTCTTTAATGATTGGGCCTGCATTCCATGGCCCGTTCCTTCTTTTCTTTCCTTCCCGCGACCCGCTTCTCCTCCTGCCGCAGCCCATTTCTTTCTTCTTAGTCCTTTGACGCGGCTCGTCCCCTAAACGCAGCGTTTTGATCAATTTTTTTAAGTAATCCATCACCACCACTCAACTCTTCTGTCCTTTCTTTTTCTTCTTTTCTTCCCCGGACCACTGATCCAGCCCCAACTTTCTTTCTTCCTCCTCCTTCCTCCTCCCTCGTTGCCATCGACCTGCAACTTCTTCCCTCACCTACACCTGGTTTTTCGCCATTGATCCAGCCACTATTCTTCTCTCTCTCTCCCACTGACCCGCCTACCATTCAATTCAACCAACTCTCCCCTCTCCTCACACAACTTTTCTCATCCTAGCCAATCACCTTCCTTGCTACAACCTGGATTTTCATTAGCCATATGACGCCGCCGGTGAACCCTAACCCTACATGCCCTATTCCCTCGTCATCTCACAGACCTCACCCTATCATTTAAACCCTATAAATACCCCAGATTGAGCTATTTATCGAGCTTTGTTTTCTTTCCCAGAAAACCTACCTTGTGCACCACCGCCATTTTAGTTTCCATTTCTGCCCCCTCCAGCCAACAACACCTCTCGTTTTGGCCACCCGAGTACTCCCTACATGGCCCTCTAACTACCCAAACCTCCCTCATCCCTCAATTTTCCCTGCATAAGCCGCCCTGGTTGTGCAAAGTTCCCTCCCTAATCAACCCTCTCTTCCACCTCCACTGCCCTTCGAACCACCCGTAGCCACCACTTCCCCTGCTCCTTTCACCTCCCAAACTATTCTACAGACCCTCTGTAACACCCCCAAAATTCACTACTAAAAAATTTTGTTGATTAAAGGAAGATTGGCGGAAGCAGATAAATAAAACGTGAACTTTGGGAGTATTACCACCACACTTAGTACCAGACCGGTTCACTCATACCATTCCAGTACCAAGTGCTAAGGCTAAGAAAATGAAATATAATTCGAAAGACATTCAACATGCATAAATCAGAGTAAATTGCAAGCTTCAACATATTTAAATCAGAGTAGCGCATCAAATCGTTTTCAGGAATAAAATCCACCAATGGTGGTTACTTTAACAACTTTAACATTTAAAACCAAGAATTTAAATGAGAAAGAGAAAAGCCATGATACCGGAAAATTCCTTACTCTCCTTCCCGTAATCCACTTGAGTAGCACCTGAAAATACCTGCAAGGGCACTGCCCATTGAATAGGTAGGGGCCCCATAAAGGGAATCCCTTCGGTACTACGGTACTGAGTAACCCTTTAATACCACACTTAAAGACAGGCCCACATACAGTACATAATGCAAGTCACGCACATGAATAATGAGAGGTGCATACGTAACAATAACACGTAACACAAGTTATAATTCACGATCGATATCTTTGGGCCTTAAGCCATGTCATAGTGTAAGATCAGTACATTTTGGCCTTAAGCCATTATTCCATCATCATTCGATCAATATCATATTTTATATCCATGTGAGTGCGAGAAACCCACTATTATAGCCGGTGGACCGGAAAGTATACACTTAGGGCAGAACGCCTCTGACCACTATTATTGCCGGTGGACCGGAAGATAAACACACAGGGCAGAACGCACCTGACCGCTATTATTTGCCGGTGGACCGGTCTGGCCCCGACTCACATGGTGTTCCACTATAAGTTATTAGTATTTTTCCATAATCTTATTCACATACATAACCGATTTTATTGAGCTCGGGACCCCCACTATTATTGCCGGTGGACTGGAATATATATGTAATCATCATCCAGGGCACAACGCTCCTGGCCACTATTATAACCGGTGGACCGGTACTCATAATCACATACCAGGGCAACACGCTCCTGGACCACTATTATATCCGGTGGACCGGTACTCATAATCACATATCAGGGCAACACGCTCCTGGACCACTATTATATCCGGTGGACCGGTACTCAATATCACAATCATCTGGGCCCGGCTCATTAATATTCCACTTTCAATAATAGTATCTTTCCTTTCTTTAATCAGCACATCAATCATATTTATTTGCCTCGAATGGGAGATCGATAACCCAGGACACTAAGGTACACCGGTCGTACCGGTGCATAACAGCTACTCAGTACCCTTCAACCATGAACCCAAGGACGCAAAGGTACCCTGGTCGTATTGGTGCATACAGCTAACTCAGTACCCTACCGACAAGGACATCCATAAGTATGCATACCCCCTAACTAGGTCCGTAGAGCTAGGAAGAGTAAGATATAGGGCCTGGTTGGGGCACAAAGGCACACCAGCAAATACTAGAATAATCGTGGACTAAACCACGTCCTTAGGGTAGCGACCCCTAAGGAGTCACCATTCCCGATCTCGAGGTCTTTCACTTTAAGTAATAGTGTCTTAATTAAGGTGATCACAGAAAGCACGATAATCCGATACTTATTCACTTTCAATCGTTTCGATATCATTAATTGTTTCTTATTCAGAGGATTATCCAGGATGTCACAGAGAAACCATCAAGGCCATACTAATCATTAGATACTCTTACTTGGTTAATCAACATTATTTAATCATATTAATGTTCCACAATCTCAAGGACGTGTTAGGTATAAACTACTCATTTGCCCTTTACTTATATAATTGTTATGTATCCATTCCTTACTTGATAAATTACCACATTACCCTTAAGGTTGCATAATTACCAAATTACCCCTTGTCCACTTTAGATTACCAAATTGTCTCCTACACTTTTTAGATCACCATTCACCCTTCATAATTACTATACTTATCATATTTCCCTTTTGGTTGGTTATATTACCAAATCGCCCTTCTCCTTTATTATAATTACAAAACTGCCATTGAGTTGGATAAATTACTAAATTACCCTCCTTCATTATCATGATTACTATTTTGCCCCTTTAGTTGGTTAAACAATTATCACTTTACCCTTTTATCGGCTAAATTACCAAATTGCCCCTTTAGTTGAACAAATTACCAAATTGCCCTTCTCCTTTATCATAATTACCATTTTACCCCTCTCAATTATTTTAGTTGCCATTTACCCTTTTTAATCATTATAAATTCCAAATTAACCTTCCTCATAATTAATTTACCCCTCTTCATAATTACAGTTACCAATTTTACCCTTCTCCATATCTAAAATTACCATAATGCCCTTTAATTGGTTAATTTACCAAATTATCCTTCTATAGCATCATACTTATCCAATTGCCCTTCTACAATCATAATTTAATTTCTAAATTACCTTTGGTCGTTATCATAATTACCACGTTACCCCTTACTCCCAAGTTTACCATAATATCCTTTTATTTATAAAATTACCATTTTACCCCTTACATCCAATTTTACCAATATATCCTTTTATTTATGAAAACTACCACCATACATCTTTTACTTTACAAATCACTATTTTACCCTTTCACATCCAAGATTACCATCTTTATCTTTCCATACATAATTACCATTTTGCCCTTCTTTTCCAAAATTACCATATTACCCCTTTACTTATAAATTACCACTTCACCATTCACTTATAAAATTTACCATATTACCCTTTACTTATGAAATTACGATTTTGCCCCTCTACCTCCAAAATTACCATAATGCCCTTTTTACTTGAACAATTACCATAATGCCCTCCTTCATCCAAAATTACTATTTTACCCCTACTTCCAAAATTACCATTTTACCCTTCTTTCTCACAACTTACAATTTTATCCTTTACTTGTAAATTATCATTTAACCATTTAATCATACAATTTCCATATTGTTCTTTTATCTCAAAAATTACCGAAATACCCTTTCCACTTATAAAATTTCCACTCAACCCCTTTATTCACCATTTTTATGAATTTACTAACACTACATAAAATAATGATATTAATACTTCATTTTTATCATCTAAGTCCACCAACTTGTCATTTTTCAACATAATACTCATTAGCAACTACACACATTGATTTATATACCTCATAAGCATAATTACTAAAATACCCTTAAACAATAACATCATTCATGCATTAACAACATGGTACATCATAAACAAGTATTTAACATTTCTATCCATATTCCAACTCCTTCTTCATTTAACATACCTACATATGGCACAAAAGTTATCATGCTTTTCCTTTTTAACAAACAATATAAGAAACCATAAACATATCATGCTAAGCATACAAAACATGCATAAAATCATACTAAACCCTAAATGTGCTAGCATGCATTTTTCCATATATTTAAGGGAGGATTAACGGTTACCTTAATCCCGCAAAATATCAAATCTTACCAAGCATAATTAGCAACTCAACACCTAAAAATAATATCCATCATATTTATGTTAGAAATAAGAATCCAAGTATAAAACTTTATAAATTTTAATTAATAAAACACTTAACATAAAATACCATTATACCTTAAAAATTAGCCAAATAATTTTTAAAATGAAGGGGAGCTCACGCTGCATGGGCAGCGTGAGTTTCATGCAAAACCCATGGGGGAAAAAGGCTCAAAGATGGTGAAGGAAGCAAGATACATTATTTTCGGGTTAGGGTATTTAGGCTAGAAAAGAAGGTGGTTGGGGGAGGTTCTAAGGCAAGTGAATGGTGCAGAAGTGAAGAGGGGGTGTAGGTGGAGGCTAAGGGTGGTTTCGAGGCGGCTCAAGGCGGCGGAGAGGCGGCGAAGGTGGCTGCAGAAGTGGGTCGAGGGAAAGGGGCTGTGAAGGAAGGAAAAGGAGAGGAGGAAATGGAGGGGTGCAAGAGTTGGTTTCGGCCAACTAAGACATGGCGGTTGTAGAGGGGGTTGCAGGGTGTCGAACGGTGGGCTGGGTGGTGGCAGAGGTTGCCGGAAGGCGGCGGTATAGGCGGTTGCAGGTGGCTCGGCGGTAAGGGGAAAAGTTGGGAAGAAAAAGGAAAAGGAGGAGAAGGGAAGAAGTGTAGGGCTCGAAGGGGCTGTGTGGTGGTGCAGGGTGGTAGTAGGCAGTGGCAGAAGGCGGCGCAAGGCTGGGCTTGGTGGTTCAGGCGGCGGAGGCTGGCGGTGACAAAAAAAACGAGGAAGAAAAATGGGGAAGAAGAAGGAGAGAGGAGGGAGCTCGGGGGGGAGAAGGGATCGAAAATGAGGGGAATGGAGGGTTGGGTAGATGGAGAAAAAGAAGAGGGAGAAGAGGGGGGCAAGGATGGCCGGCGAACAACGTTGTAGGTGGCAGGTGGTGGTCGGGTGGCAGGGGAAGACGGGGAAGAAGAAGGAAAGAAACAAGGGCACGCGAGGCTATGGTCCAGGGCTGGTTTGGCTCGAAAAGGGAAGGAAAACGACGGGGTAAGAGAGAGAGGGAGAGGGAGCAGGTGGTGGTGGCAGGCGGCCGCAGTTGCAGGCAGCTCGGTGGTCGGGCATGGCGGCAGGTATGTGATGAGGACTGGTCGGGGTGATCGAAGAAGAAAGAAAATAGGGGGAGGGAAGGAGACCCGACCGGCGGAGAAAAAGAAAAGAGCCGGCCGGTCCAGGGGGGAAAAAAGAAGGAGGTCGGGCTGGGCGTGCGTCAGGCGTGGGGGGAGGAAAGGAGGGCTGGAGCGTGTAGGGCGAACAGGCCCGTGGCCCAAGCGGGGGAGAGGGGCGGTGCAGGCCGGGCGGACGGCCCAAGGAAGGGGGAAGAAGGAAAAAAAAGAGAAGAAAAGAAAAAAGGGTAAAAGAAGGAAATGGAAAAATAGGAAAAATAAATTAAATTAATTTATAATTCATAAAATGTAATATTCTTGATAAATTATTTAATTTAATAATTTAATTTATTATAATCTAATATTTTAGTTTAAAAAGGATAAAGTTGGTAAAATATTAGTTTTGGAAAATTATTTAAATAAAGTAATATGATAAATAGAAAAATATTTATTTTTAATTTATTAAATACTTTTATCCAAAATTACATACCCTAAAATCTATAAAATAATTAAAATAAATAATTTTACAAGCTAATTTTATTTCAAATAAAGTTATTTATTAAAATATAAGTTTTCGAAATTTTTGGGGGATTACACCCTCCACTATCTCCCCCTACCTTTCTTTTCCTCTTCCTCTCTTTCCTCCTCTCTTTTTCTTCTTCTCTTCATTTCTGCTGCCACCACCGCCGCGTCGCCACCCTCATTCAACTCATCTCCCTCTAGGCAGTCTCAAACACCCTTACTTCCACCCTCATTATTCCTATTTTGTTCCTAGCCTTCAACTTTTCCCCTTTTCTTTTCTTTTTCTGGCCATCGCCGTGCACCACCACCAGTGTCGCCTGTCACCACCAGCCCAAAGTTGAACCCTAGACCCTCTCAACCCTTTTACCCTACTTTTACAAGCCTTAATCTATTTTATTTCATTTATTCAAAATATATTATTATTATTATTTCTATTATTATTTCTATTACTATTATTATTATTATTAATGATTTTATTATTATTTTTATTGAGGGACGAAGCCATATTATATTTTGATTTTAGTATTATTATTCTTATTGTTTCTATTATATTTATTATTAATATTAATATGTTATTATTACTATTATTATTATTATTAAATTATGTTATTTATTTTACTAATGTTATTATTAGTATTATTTTGGTAAAGGGGCCGAAACCTCCTTTTTTATTATTATTGTTACTATTATTACTCTTATTCTTATTAATATTATCATCATTATTATTTTTAGTATATTTTCTATTATTATTTTGGTATCATTATTATTATTATTATTAGGGTAAAGTCTTCAATCTTGTATTATTAACTTTTATGAGATTACTATTAATTCTTATATTTTTAGCCAAATTTAGTAACTAGTTAATGTAATTTTTATTAATATGTTATTATTTTATTAAAAACCTATTTTTAGAATAGATTAGAAATAATGGTATTTTTGGTAGGAGGGAATCTAATTCTAGTTTTTCCCTCATATAAGCGAGACTAGTCAAAGCCCTAAGGAGGCGTAGGAGCGTGCTCCAAGACCAGTGTCGTTTTAGGTAAGGGTGTTAATAAGGCCTATTGTGTGTTGATGTGCATTATATGCTTTGTATGTTATGCATCCTATGTTTATCATTATATTGATTTCATGTGTGGTATGGCATGGAGTTAAAGTGTGTTCATGTGTTGTTATATGGCATGTGTACTATGTGTATGTGATGATTGGTTTGTGACCCTTTAGACATGCATGTGAGGGTGTTAATGTGGTTTTTTTTGGGAGAACGGATGAAAAAGGAGAATGAGAAAAGAAGTTGACCAAAAGGGAAAGAGGTTGACCAAGGGGAGTAAGTTGACCATGGGATGTGAGTTGACCTAAGTATTTTAATGATCCATGAGTGGAAGAATAAATGAGAGAATCTAGGGTTCTGTATGGGGGAATTTATGGTGGTGCATGGGAGAATCTAATTTATGGTTTTGTATAGAAGAATCTAATTTATAGTTTTATATGGGAGAATCTAATTTATGGTTTTGTATGAGAGAATTATAGGAGAATCTAATTATGATTTGTATGGGATAATTTATTCTACGGTTTTGTATGGGAGAATTTAATTTATGGTTTTGTATGGGAGAATCTAATCTATGGTTTTGTATATAGAATTTAATCTATGGTGTAACATGGGAGAATCTAATCTATGATGTAACATGGGAGAATCTAATCTATGGTTTGTATAGATTGAATTTAGGGTTTTGTATGGAGAAACCTTGGGCTTTGTGTGGATTGAATTTAGAGTTTTGTATGAAGGAATCTTGGGTTTTGCATAAAAGAAATTAGGGTTTTATATGGCAGATTTTATGGTGTTATATGAAGGAATCTAATCAAGGATTTTGTATGGATTGAAATTAGGGTTTTGTATGGATGGACTTAAGGTTTTGCATGGCAGATTTTATGGTGTTACATGGGAGGATCTAATCTATGGTTTTGTACGGATGGATCTAGGGTTTGTATGGTTGATTCTAAGGTTTTTATATGGGAGCTTAGGGTTTGCATGAAAAGTTCAAAAGGTTGCATAGGGTGTGTAAAGTCTGCATGGGAGTGAAATTTACGTATGGAACGTTGATTTGGGATGTGAGGAAGGTAATGTAAGCATTGTTTGGGTGTTTGAACACTTTGGATGAAAAATAGTATGTGGAGCAATATAAGGGTACATAGGAAACCGAGCTAGGGTTTGTGTGGATACTTAGGGTTTGGTGTGGCTGCTTAGGGTTTTTGCGGTATCATGTGTATTTGGCGATTAAAGTGTAATTATGATGGTGGAATTTATGACTTATGATGTGTGGAGTGTTAAAATGATTGGGGTTGTGTGAAGTGGAATAAGATGGGCCACTGAGGCCTAAATTAAGGTTTCTGGGGAAAACACCACTCACCACCACCAACCACCAAACATCATTGTTTATTTGAAAAATCAACCACCACTACCATCCGATCATCCCCCCTTATCAACGCCCCACCATCACCATCCTACACCATCTCTTTTTCCCTCTCCTCATCATTCTTTTTTTCATTTGCATTAAGGTACATAGCCATGAACCCTCACAAACCTTAGTCATGCCTCTCTCATATGACACATGCATAGATTTTGGTACAACCCATGCACTCCTTTTTTCGTCGCCTAAGCGCTTCACATACCGTCATGTGCACCATGCACCTCTTGCCTATTTTTTTTCCACACTCTCGACTTGAGCATGTGTTGCATGCTTTGCCTATGCTCCTCTGACATACCTTAGCACATTCACAGGTCCATCCTCACACACCCCATACTTTAATATTGTACCACCTTACATTCCATTATACTCCCACATAGTTTGAGCTTCTCCACTTGTTTTTTTATCCTCATTTACACCCTCATTTACTTTAGATTTTCTTTGGTTGCATTATTAAGTTCTACTTGTGCTTTATTGTTATTTTTTTAGGTGATTTTATAGTAATCTAAGAGGACATAGGTTAGGCTTACATGCTTAGAGATTGATGTCAATTTTGGTAAGGATACATGTCATAGTTAGGGCATGTATTTGCAATGTGATATTCTATTTGGTAATTTTATATGTATAATGTTGATTACGATAATGCTATTACATGATATCTTAAAAGTGAGTAAAATGTGAAATTATACATTTGTGTTTATTATTGGTGGCATGAATCTAGATACATGATATTTGTATATAATTTGGGTTATATAGTTTAGATAAATATTAGAGGTTGAAATGCATTAATATTGGTATTCTTAAGGTATTTAGGAAAATATAAGTGTTTTAGCTATTGTAAGGACATTATGGCCATTTAATGACAATATAGGAAATATTCATGATATGATAAGTTTTGAGGTTATAATCAATAATTTCATAAATAATGTAATTAAATAATGTTTGAGTAAGAAAAAAGTTACCTAATATGAGATTATAAGGTTTTCGATATGAGAAGAGTATTTTGGTTAATAAGGGTTTAAATAGAATTTTTGTGATTTAAAAAGAAAAATAGACTTTAAATATGTAACACCTCCAAATTTACTACTGAAAAATTTCGTTTAAATCAGAAGGTTTAGCGGAAGCGAAAGAATTAAAACCATAAACTTGGGGCTATTACCGCCACACTTAGTACCAGACCGGTTCACTCCTACAGTTCTGATACTAAGTGCTAAGGCTAAACTAAACAATCGTTAAGTAAGAGTCATCAAAACATAGGTCCATAGTTAACATAGACCATTCAAGAAAACCACGAGTCAACAACAGTTAAAATATCGTTAAGATTACAACTTAAGAGTACGGTTTCAAAACAAGAAGCGTAGTACAAAATATAGCTAAATGAAACAGATCCCAATGGACCAATATCCGGATTGCCTACTCACTCAAGTCAGGCGTTCCACCCCAAACAATATACAATCTAAAACCTGCACAAGAGGTCTACTCCCCACCATCGGTGGATCATCACAGGACCCATTCAACAAAGGTAGTATCAATACGGGTCCAGTAGCGAGTAAGTCTCGCTACCTTATCATATAGGAGGGATATAACTATACATCAAGTGCATATTAAATCTTGGTACAACACATTGATACCATATCATACATATTCACATCCCACAGCATGTATCTTGCCATACACCCATAGTAACATATAAAAACATATGTAACATCCCATTTAACATATAAGCGTGGTATAACTGAAATATACAGTGGCTCATACGCCTCAGGTAGGAATGATCCGTATTATTAAATCTCAATACGTGGCATACTCACGTAAGCAGCATGTAGTAACATATAATAAAAGCCGGTCGTGGTCTATTTAGACTTATTCTTTATTCTCATTAATAATATGTTCATTCCACACATTCTTCAATAGCCCATGTGAGCACGGGAGCCCCACTATTATAGCCGGTGGACCGGAAGATATACGCACAAGGCAGAAAGCCTTTGATCTACTATTATAGCCGGTGGACCGGAAAATAAACGCACAGGAAAAAACGCCTCTGATCCACTATTATAGCCGGTGGACTGGATCATGGCCCCGATTCACATGGTGTTTCACTGTAAGTACTTAGTATTTTCCCATGGATTACTTCATTCATTTTCATTCAAAGCATTCTTCATTAATCCATGTGAGCGCGGGAGCCCCACTATTATAGCCGGTGGACTGGAAGATATACGCACAGGGCAGAATGCCTCTGATCCACTATTATAGCCGGTGGACCGGAAAATAAACGCATAGGGCAAAACGCCTCTGATCCACTAATATAGCCGGTGGACCGGATCATGGCCCCGACTCACATGGTGTTTCGCTTTAAGTACTTAGTATCTTTCCCATGGATTAACTTATTCGTTTGGTTTGTTGAGCACGAGATCCCCCACTATTATAGCTGGTGGACCGAAAAATAAACGCACAGGGCAGAACGCCTCTGATCCACTATTATAGCCGGTGGACCGGAAAATAAACGCACAGGGCAGAACGCCTCTGATCCACTATTATTGCCGGTGGACCGGATCACGGGCTCGGCTCAACATCTTTCGCTTTACGTAATTAATGTCTTATCCATGTCTTATTGAATCACATCACACCCTTGACATGCATAAATAATTCTCTTTATACTGTACACATCACAACTAATAAAACCCACATTCATAAATACACTTTAATCAATAAATACACATGATAACACTTACAACTCTAAGCAGCCATAACCAACCCTAATTGTCCACACCAAACCGTGGTTACCCACTCTTAACCCTATTTTACCATAAAAACCATACTTAGTCATCCCAAACCTTAATTATCCTCAACAAATCACAATTAGCTACTCCAACCCTACTTAGTCACGACGACCCAGAGTTAATCACTCCAAACCCTAATTCTGTCTCCTCCATACTCTTATAATACTCCACGTACTATTCTCCGTCCAAAATAGTTAAACACTCAAATCATACTTGCATTACCTTCCTTACATCCCAAATCAACCTTTTCACACATAAATTTTGCTCCCACGCAAACGTTACACATCTCATGCAACCTCTCAAACTTTTCATACAAACCCTAAATCCCATACAATCATTAACTCCCCTGCAAAACCCTAACTCCACCATGCAAACCCTAATACCCCCATACCAACATTAATACCACCATACAAACCATAACATCCCCATGAAAACCCTAATACCACCATAAGCCATTAATACCACCATGAAATCACTAATACCACCATACAAACCCTAATACCACCATGCAAACCCTAACACCACCATGCAAACCCTAATACCACCAAAAGCCATTAATACCACCATACAAATATTAATACCACCAAACCATAACACCACCATACAAACTTCAAGACTCTCATGCATGGTTCCCAACTCTCATTTATTTCGGACATTCCTCCCACTTAAATATTCTCTCATAGATCATGAGGTACTTAGGTCAACCTCATATCCCCCTTAGTGGTCTCACCTCCCATTTATTTCCGGTCATCCTTATATTCCCAACTCATATTACCATTTACCCTAACATGCATATCCTAGAGAGCCATAACATAATACATCATAAACATCATACATATACATGTCACAACTTGTGGCACATCCACATTAACACGTAACAAGAGCGATCACACAGGCATACCTTGAATCCAAATTGTGCTACACATAACAGGTAAAGTAACAACATGTAAAACACGACATATAATCATATGAGGCATCCAAGGCATACAAGTCACATAACACATAGGGACCTTAGCCACATCCTTGCGAAATACCCATAAGTAGAGGTAAGTTGAGACTTACCTGGATCCAAAGCTAGCTAAGCGAGATAAGAGGGAGAGAGATCCCTAGCTCGTGGATCCACGAGAAAGCTTTCCTAGATCCGATAAAAATCAAAAAACTAAATTAGAAAATATCCTATCAATCAATAATTCACATACTCTAATTAAATAAACACAAACAACCCAAATGATCTTTCTTAGAATGTGTGACCAAAAATTAGAACTTAAAAGCATAGCTTTATTAAGATTTAAGGTTAAAGCTAAATCACAACGGATTAATACAATTATCACTTGGGACATTTCAACTTAATTTGGAAAGCCCGAGAAAGAATAACCGATCATAAGTTAATTTATCGAAAATAACTTATTTATTAGGTTTTACAACTAAATAGGCAACCTAACCATTTACATAGAACCAAATCCAAACCGATTAGCTTAAAACAGAATTTAAATGATTTAAAACCCAAAGATAGAATTCATTTAGATAAAATACACATAGCAAAATCAATTTTATAAGATCATCCCCAAAAATTAGGGTTTTAAAGCCCACGACACAAACTCAAGTAATTCAATTTAATCAATTCAAATTAAAGGTATTTAGAAGCAATTAATACCATTTCAACTATTTCTATACATTCAATTTTAGGAAAACAACAATACAAGTAATCGATTTCATAATTTCACTTGAATTTTAGGGTTTTAGGCCCGAAAATACAATTCATCAAAATTCTATAAATTTAACCAAATTGAATGTTTAGAAATGCAATTAAACGCATTTTATAAAATATCAAGTAATCAATTGCTCAAAACCAATAAAAGAAATACGCAATTTAGCACAATTACGGTTTTTGAGCCCGGAACACAAATCCGATCAATTCCTCCCAAAACATATAAATTGACGGTTCGGAAATGTAATTAAACATATTCTTATATAATTCATATAGTCAATTAAATAAAATCACCCGATTACACAATCCAATTTAAACCCGAGGGAGTTTTGACCTAAAAATCCAATTCCGATCAATTACGCACAATTTTCCCAAATCAACACTTCCAATATAAAATTAAATACATTTTAAACGATAATATAAAATCAATTGAGCGGAACGACTCAATTATACGACCCAATTTCATTACACCAAAAATTTGACCTAGGAATCAAATTCCGATAAAACCTGCATAAATTTCTCAAATTGACGGTTCCAAAATGAAATTGGATACATTTTAAAACATATTGTAAAATCCATTTGTCCAAAATCGCTAAAACGGATGGATCCGAAAAATTTGGCCATAACCCGGCCAAAAATCCAATTTTTCCAAAATCTCAACATAACCACACAATTAACCTATCCAAATCATTCTCACATCACATATATACATAATCAAACAATCAATTTATCTTTTTATAAACTAAATCACACCCAATTAATCAAGATAAGGGTTAGGGTTTTTCGGAAATTATACCAACGAAATCAACACAAATCGGGACAAGAAAATGCCGGAAAAGCTTTGTCGGGGAACGACGGTGGCTCGTCGGTGGTCAGCAAGGCTCGCCGGTGGCCGGGCGGTGGCGTGAGTTGCGTGTTGCTGCTGCTGCTGAATCGGCTGCTGCGCTGCAATTGTCGCCCGCTGCTGCTGCGGATGTTGCTGCTGCTGGTAGCTGCTGTGGCGGTGGTCAACACAGCAACCGGTCATGGCCAGCGAGGAGGTTGGAGTGGAGGAGCAAGGGAGGAGGTGAGGGAGGTCGGCTAGGGCTTCGGGTTGTAGAACAGGGGCGCACGGGAGAGGGGTCGGGGTAGGGAAGAGAAGAAAGAAAGGAAAAGAAGGGGGGCGAGGCACGCCAGGGTGCGGGTTTTTTTTTTTTTTACAAATACACATAAAATAAAATACTAAAAATATAAAAATATTATTGGAAGATTTTATATAAAATTTATTAAACAAAAATTTATTTCGAACGGATCCGAAGGCTTAAAATTAATAAAAAGCTATATAAAGAATTTCGGAAACATTTTCGGAAGAATTTACTAACGAACGTAAAAACTTATATTATTTATGGAAATACATTATAAGACCCCGAAAAATTATTTGAAACATATACTAAAATATTTAAGTCAAATTCGGATAAACCAAAACTAATTTAAATAATTTCCGAAATCGGTTTTCTGCAAACTAAAAAGCGTAGAACGGAAGAAAATTAATTTCAAAAAGAAATTCTTAAATAAGTTCCGAAAATATTTTTAATTTAAACTTTCCGAAAATATTACATTCAATTAATTTAAACATCGATAAAATATTACTTCCCGAAAATGATTAATTATATTCAATTATGAATTCAAAATCGTCGATAAATCCATAAAACGAATCAAAATTAAAATAATTAATTGTTTACATCAAATTACGCTAATAAAATCATTAAACTTAATAACTCTGGATTTTAAAAATACGGGGTATTACAAAATAAGCTAAGTATGATACACAAAATATTCAGGATAATGATGAGTGGCATCAGTATAATAAAATGAGAAATTATACTCATCTTGTGAAATTTTGGGTTTCTTAGGGGAATTCTGGACTTTTTCCTTACATTTTTATGTTTCATTTGTTTTCAATCATGTGTTGTGAATATTTACACAATTCTTGCATGATGAAATTATTAAAAACAACTTTAAATAATATACTACTCTTTTAAAGTGAAAGATAATATGAGTTGGGCTGAGGTATTTTTATCATTTGTTGCACTAGATGATAATAGCATCCCGGAAGCATTTTGTCCTAAAAGGTTCATCAGTCTATTCCACCAGATTAATAATAATGGAGCCCTAAACTCAACATGAATAAGAATATGATTATGACTTAAGTACTAATGGATAAGACATACTGTAATACCCCATTATTCAAAACCATAATTATAAATTTATAATCATATACTTAATTATAATTATTATTTTAGGAGGTTTAATTTTTAAAGTGTTATTATTATTTTGGTATTATTTTGATGGTTTAATTATAAATTTAATCAAGCTAAAATTTTACTAGAAATTGGATTATTTAATTTAATTCTAGTTATACTCCTAAATCATATTTTAAATTATTTTATTAATAATTTTTTGATCAGTAACCTAAAAATAATTTTCTAAAAATTATTTGTGATTATTTTAATTTTTCTAAACCTTTTTAAACTTACCCAAATTCCAATAATTTTTCCCAAACTATTTTTATATCTGATATTTTAGTCTATCTAAATTAAATAAAAATATAAATAAATAAATTCCTACCCTATACTATTAATCTATCCCCCTCTACAGTTACCCCAAATATCTTTCCTTAATATTTTCTGTCCCCTTGAGAGATTTTATACACATATAAACACTCTACCATCACCTCCCCCTCTCGTCTACCATTTATACATACATACATACTCTACATATACACAGCACACACAATCTCTCGCAGCACTCTATCCCCTCTCTTCCTATGCTCGACAAAACAAACAACCCTTTTCCCCTACTATTCATACCAGCAACCTCCTATCATTATACATATACACACGCACCATGCACCGCATGCATACAGAACACAGTACAATCCCACTGCAGCCTCACTTCCCTTCTCATCCTGCTTGGCTCGAACAACCACAATCCCATCTCTCCTCCACTTTCGTCCAGCCCCAGCCTTCTCCCCTTCTCTCCTTCTCCCTGCCACTTCCATCGCCCTTCCCCCGTCGCAGCCTGTCGCCCAACTTCCTCCATCCTAGCACCACCACACCCTTTCTTCTCCTCCCGCGCCTTTCGACACCCAGCCTCCCCATCCAGCATAGCCTCGACCAAACACAACCCTTACTCCCAGCTCCCTCACCGCACACTCCACCCCAAACACCCTTGACCCAGCGAGCCCAACACCCAAACAACCCCCTCTCTGCATACATATACATGAACGTATTTAACCTCATCCCTTTGCTTGTCTTCATCCAACAAACCCTACCTTCCCCGCACCCCCTATTTTTCCCTCACCTGGCAGCCACAGCATCAGACCAGCCACCATTCTCCCTCTCGACCCAACCGTCCTTCAACCTCTCTTGTGCACCACTCTGCTCGACCAAACACAGCACACAAGTCCTTCCATATCCTCCCAACCTTCGACCACCGATCCCCTCTCTGCATGCTCATCACATGCAGCCCCCTACCACTTCCTTTCTCTACACCTTCCACCATCGTTCGTAGCCCCTGCTCCCCTCCATTTTCGCCCACCGCCAGCCATCGAGTAACCTAGTGAGCTAGCACCGATCACCACCACCTCCACTTCCTCAAGCAAACCCAACCATTACTCGACCGCAACCAGCCCTTATAGTCCCCCGGTTGTGCATTACTCACGCTACACGCATGTAGCGTGAGTGAGTGTGTCTTTTAATAACAACTTAGGATATATATTAAATGTAAGGGTATTTTAGTAATTTTTGAAAAAAATATTTTTATATTATAATTATTATTTTATCTAATAGATATTAATTTGATAATTTTAGTATTATTTTTAAGTGCGAAAGGTTGATATGTAGGATCCGATAACTTTCGTAGGATACCGCTATTTTTACGTTTTTGCTGGAATTTAGGTAACCGTTATATCTTATTAAAATTATAAGTATTATGTGATAGCAAATTAGGATTTTTAGTGGATGAAATAAGTTAAGCATGATTTATTTTGATATAATTATGTGTTAATTATTATCGTCATGAAAACAGATAAAACGAGCATGTTATCTGATATAAATTATTTTGGGTATGAAAGTATGATTAAAATGATTCTAATGATGGAAAAATAAATTGTATGATAATTATGTATAAAATAATAGGTTGACCATGTTTAGATATAATTATGAAATAATTATTATGGATGTGTGCCCTAGGGGTAATTTAGTCATTTTTATGTTTTATGATATTTATCTTGAAATTCATGTCTAATATGTATTAGTTGTTGTTGAGTATGTGAGTATGTAGTTTGGATGGATTAAAGGTGTGGAAAATAATTTTATGTGCAAAATTATGTATAAGGGAAAAATGGTCATTTAACATCTCTGATAATTTAAATTGTGTAATTAATAATTTAATTATGGTGTTTTAGCCTTTTCATGGCAAATGAATAAATAAAATGGAATTATTATTTAAATAGATGATAATCTGGAAATGTTGGTCTTGAGGGTATTTTGGTCTTTTTCGATCTAAAGTATCCAGATGTGAATAATTGAGCCTAGGATGGCCTTAGTGTATTTTAAATGTTGGCTTCAAACTTGACCTTGATTATTGTTGTCTCGAATGATTGGAAATAATTAAGAACAGTTAAGTGTGAGAATTGAATTTATCTGTATTATATGTAATTTCGTGGTCACGTTAATAAAATACTAATATTTAAAGTGAAAGACCTCGAGATCGGGAATGGTGGCTCCTAGGGGTCGCTACCCTAAGGACGTGGTTTAGCCCACGGTTGATAGAGATTTTTGCTGGAGTGCCTTAGTGCCCCAGTGAGGCCCTATATCTTACTCTATTTTGTTCTGCGGACTAATAGGGGGTATGCATACCTATGAATTATGTGTCCTTGTCAGTAGGGTATTGTGTTACCTTCGTGTACCAGTGCGACCATGGTACCTTTGCTTCCTTGGGTTGATAGTCGGTAGGATACTGTGTTGCCTTGTTGTAGCGGTATAACTGGAGTTACTTTGTGTCTTCAGGTTGATTGATCTTCCCATGAGAAAGTAAATAAAAATGGAAATGATATGATTTGATGGAAATAATGATTATAGGATTATTGGATTATTTGGTAGCAGCCTTTGTGCCTACCTGTGGTTTTGGTAGCAGCCTTCGTGCCTACCTGTGGTTTCGATAGTAGCCTTTGTGTCTACCTGTGGTTTTGGTAGCAACCCTCGTGCCTACCTAAGGTTTTGGCAGTAGCCTTCATGCCTACCTGTAGTTCGGTAGTAGCCTTTGTGCCTACCTAAGGTTTTATGTGTTTTCGATAGTAGCCTTTGTGCCTACCTGTGGTTTTGGTAGTAGCCTTTGTGCCTACCTGTAGTTTGAGTAGAAGCCTTTGTGCCTACCTGTGTTGGTTTTATATCTATGAGCATACCTATGGTATTATGGATCTTATTATGCTATACTTATAAATATACTTGTGATGTTATGGATTTATTATGTTGTACCTATAAGTTTACCTGTGAGGTTATGGATTTTATTATGCTGTACCTATAAGCATACTTGGGATGATATGAATCTTAGTAAATTATACCTATGAACATACCTGTGATGTATGTGATTGTTTGGGATTTATGCTGAGATATGAATTATGCCGAAGTTGGGTTTTAATTATTACTTAGAGAGTATCTCTGGGATGTTCAATAATAAGTTCAATTATTTCAGATGAATGAATATGAGTAGTACTTCACCTTGATTGAATTTGATTATCTAAGTGATTATTGTATCTCAATCGTCGTATGTATATGTATATGTGTTATACCATGTTAATTGTATTCCTTGCATGTGTTCCAGCTAATTTATCATATTAGTTTGGTATAAAGAGTTGCTCAGTACCGTAGTATTGAATGGTTCATTTTCGTTGGCGCCTGCCTATTCAATGGGTAGTGGACTTTGCAGGTCAGCCTCTGAGCTTAGTCAAATGCTGATAGTTCAGATTTGGGAGCGTAGGACTATCCGGTGTTTCTTTCGTTGTCTTATGTCCGCTTGTATTTGGACCCTTGTGTCCTCCTGTAATTTCTCTCTCGAGTTTCGTAAACTGCTAATGTCGTTTTTAATTAGCAATATTTATCTAATGTTCTCTCTATCGTGATTTCTGTAATCATGATATTAATTTAAGTGGATTAATGTTTTTAGCCATAACACTTGGTATGAGAATGGTAGAGGAAACCAGACTTGTACTAAGTGTGGCGGTAACACCCTTTGTTTTTATTATTTTAGCTTCCGCACTTAACTCTGTAAACAAAATTTTTTAGTTGTAAATTTTTGGGTGTTACAAGTTGGTATTAGAGCTTTTGGTTGTTGAGAATCAGGTTTCGATTAGAGATTCGGTTCTCATGATCCTAAATGTTTTAACCAAAAAATGTTTTTATCTTCTTTCAGTGATTTTAAACTCAGATTAGTCTTGTGAGTATTCGAGTGTGGGTAGACTGAGTGGTAATTAAATTGTGCTTATGTGTTATGTGCTAGTAAGATAGGATCTTGCTTAACATGTTTTCTATTTTATAGCTAGTTCAGCATGACCTTAAGTGGACGTGTCGGGCATTAGGAAAGAGCATTTGAGGCTTTCATGGAGTTCGTTCAGCATTCGCCTCAGCCTCAGCCTCCACCAGCTCCATATCACCCACAGGAGGGTATATGTAACACCCCCAAATTTCACTCCTGGGAAAAAAAAAATTGAAAGAATAAAGCGGAAGCCAGGAGAGAATTCGGGAAATGTTACAGCCACATCTAACACAAGATAAATGTCAACCATCTATCTCATGTTAGATGCAAGGCTAAAACGTGTCAAAGAATTACATCTGAATTTTAAAAACTTATCAGAGTACGAGAAGGTTAAAAGACAATTACAACACCATTAAATTTTATATACAATACTTGAAACTTCCAAAAATAAATACAGTTAGACCAGACAAATCCCGATAGATTAAATTCCGGATTGCCTACTCTCTCAAGTCAAGCCTTCCACCCAAATACAATATCCGATCTCAAACCTGCATAAGAGGTCTGCTCCCCACCATCAGTGGATCATCACAGGACCCATTCAACCAAGTTAGTATCAGTACGGGTCCAATACTGAGTAAATCCCAATACCCTCTCTTATAGGAAAGACGTAAACTATAACATCAAGTGCATATTGAATCATGTTGCATTACGTTGATACAATAGTATGCCTACTCAATACCCACATCATAAGCCCTACCATACACATATAATAACATGCGAAACATATGTAACATCTTAAACCGATAAGAAATTCAGATAAACCAATCAGGAATTTATAGATAATGTTAAACCAACCAACCGGGCATTTTTGGACAACACCAAACCAAACCAAGACGAATCGAGCATTTATCAAGCGGGCATTTATGGGAAATGTTAAACCAACCAATCGGGCATTTAGCCCCACGGACATTACTTAGGGACATGTCCAGCCCCGAGCATTACTTAGGGACATGCTCAGCCCCGATCGAGTAGACTCATTCTTTAGATCTCTGGTAAATATAGTTTATTCACATCATAGTCTTTATCAATTCATGTAAGTGCGGGAACCCCCACTATTATAGCCAGTGGAACGGTCTTGAGGGTCATGCCCTGCCACTATTTTAGCCGGTGGACCGGTCATGAGGGTAACATGCCCTGCCACTATTATTCGCCGGTGGACCGGTCTGGCCCCGACTCACATGATGTTTCACTGTAATTACTTCGTATCTTTCCAATGTCTTATCGTTATTACGTTCAGTTTGTTTAGCACGAAATCCCCCACTATTATAGCCGGTGGATCGGTCATGAGGGTAACATACCCTGCCACTATTATTGCCGGTGGACCGGTCATGTAGGGCACCCCAGCCCTAGCCACTATTATTCGTCGGTGGACCGGTCTGGGTCCGGCTCAACATCTTTCTCTTTAAGTGATTAGTGTCTTAACATATCTTATTTGAAAGAATTTTGACCCTTGACATGCATGGCTAACTATATCCACACTTATCCTCCCAAGAGGGCCCGTCCCATATCTTGGAACTCTCGCGCCTCTTATCACACCTCGATATCCATTCCCCTTTACACTTACACATTATGAAAGCCAACTCTTAAGGGTGTGGGTTGAAGACCAAAACCTTGTGAAACCACACTCCACCCACTATCACTCTCTAGGGTTTCCCTTGAAACCCTAATTGGACCTATGTGGCCCAATTTCCTCTTGCCTTACTACCATTAATTCATTTATCGTCAAACACCTCATCTCTTTTAAGTTCAATCCCAAATCAATCACTACTTTCTCCCAAAACCCTAATCGAGTCCCTTATACCCCTTACACCAACCTACGTATTATTTTCATCCCAAGTCTCTAAACACTCCAAAACTCTCCCCTTATCTTATTTACACTTTAATACCACTTTTCTCACGTAACGATCATCCTCATGCAAGCTTTATCCAACCCATGCAAACTCTCGAAGTTCCCATGAAAAGCCTAGAATTTTCCATGCATAGCTCTCATCCCTTATTCAATTTGGTCAACCTCATACCCCTCTTTAGCAACTCACTTCCCATTTATTTCTTTTTATCCTTTCATATCCATGTCATAATAATAATCACCCTAGCATGCATGTCCTAGAGGGTTGCATCATGCCACAACACACCATAATCACCACATATGGATATCACATTCATATCATAAGAAAAACACATACCACACACCTTAACTCCAAGCTGTGCTACGCATAAAACACGTTAAGGACAATCAGGTGATACACAACAGGACATGATATATATATATATATGCAAAGAATCCAAGGCATATAAGTCACATAACACGTAGGGGCCTTAGCCACATCCTTACGAAACACCCATAAGGGGAGGTAAGTAGAGACTTACCTGGATCCGAAGCTAGCTAAGCAAGATAAGAGGGAGAGATCACTAGCTCATGGATCCATGAGAAAACTTTCCTAGATTACATCGAAAACTAAGTTAGAAACTATCCTATCGATCAATAATTTCAACTATTATAATTTAATCGATACCAGAGACACAAACTATTTTTCTTGGAAAACATGTCCAAAACTTAGGACTTAAAAGCATAGCTCTATTAAGATTTAAGGTTAAAACTAAATCAAAACGGATTAATACAAATATCACTTGGGACATTTCAACTTAATTTGGAAAGCCCGAGAAAGAATAATCGATCATAAGTTAATTTATCGAAAATAACTTATTTATTAGGTTTTACAACTAAATAGGTAACCCAACCATTTACAAAGAACCAAATCCAAACATATTACATTAAAATAGAATTTAAATGGTTTAAAACCCAAAGATAGAATTCGATTAGATAAAATACACATAGAAAAATCAATTTTATAAAATCGTCCCCGAAAATTAGGGTTTTAAAGCCCATGACACAATCTCAAATAATTCAATTTAATTAATTCAAATTAAAGGTATTAGAAAGCAATTAATACCATTTCAACTATTTCTATACATTCAATTTTAGAAAACAACAATACAAGTAATCAATTTCATAATTTCACTTGAAATTTAGGGTTTTAGGCCCAAAAATACAATTCGTTACAATTCTATAAATTTAATCAAATTGAATGTTTGGAAATGCAATTAAACACATTTTATAACATATCAAATAATCAATTGTTCAAAGCCAATAAAAGAAATACGCAATTTAGCATAATTAGGGTTTTTGAGCCCGAAACGCAAATCCGATCAATTCTTGCCAAAACATATCAATTGACGGTTTGAAAATGTAATTAAACATATTATAATGTAATTTATATAGTCAATTGAATAAAATAACCCGATTACCCAAACCAATTTAAACCTGCGGCAGTTTTGACCTAAAAATCCAATTCTTATCAATTACGCACAATTTTCCCAAATCAACACTTCCAATATAAAATTAAATACATTTTAAGCAATATTATAAAATCAATTGAGCGGAACGGCTCAATTATACGACCCAATTTCATTACACCCAAAATTTGACCTAGGAATCAAATTTCGATAAAACCTGCATAAATTTCTCAAATTGACGGTTCCAAAATGAAATTGGATACAATTTAAAACATATTGTATAATCAATTGGTCCGAAATCGCCAAATGGGACGAATTCGAAAAATTTGGGCATAACCCGGCCAAAAATCCAAAATTTCCAAAATCTCAACATAACCATACAATTGACATATCCAAATCAATCTTACACCACATATATACAAAATCAAACAATAAATTTAGCTTTTCATAAGCTAATTCATACCCAATTAATCAAAATAAGGGTTAGGGTTTTTTTGGAAATTATACCAAACAAAAATCGATAAATCGGGGCAAAGGAAGGCCGGGAAAGCTTCGCAGGGGGTCGGAGGTGGCTCGCCGGTGGTCAGCAGGGCTCGCCGGGCACCGGGCGGTGGCGCGAGCTGCGTGGCTCGTCCCTGCTATGGTCGCTTGCTGCTGCCCCTCCTGCGCTGCTTTGATGGCCGCCGCTGTGCTGTTACCTACTGTGGCGGCGTCGGTTGCAGGTGATTGGATGTCGACCGTGGCTGGCAACAGTCGACGAAGGGGAAGGGAGGAGCTGGGGAGAGGTGGCGGCTAGCTAGGGTTTGGGCGGCTGTTGGCTCGAACGGGAATAGGAAAATAGAGGAGAAGGGAGGAAAGGAAAAGAAGAGGGGGGTGTTGGCACTGACGGGTGCTGCGAGTTTTTTTTTTTTTTTACAAATACACATATATATAAAATAAAATACTAAAAGTTTAAAAAGTATTATCGGAAGAATTTTACCTAATATTTATTTAACAAAAATTTGTTTCGAACGGATTCGGAGGCTTAAAATTGATATACAAGCTATATAAAGAATTCCGGGAATGTTTTCGGAAAATTTACCAACGAACGTAAAAATTTATATTATTTACATAAATAAATTATAAGACCTCAAAATAATATTTAAAAACATATAAGAAAATATTTAAGTCAAATTCTAATAAACCGAGACTAATTTTAATATTTTCCGAAATCGGTTTTCATAAATCAAAAAGCGTAAAATAGAAGAAAATTAATTCTGAAAAGAAATTCATAAATAATTTCCTAAAAAACTTTATAATTTAAAACTTCCAGAAAATATTAAAGATTTTCGAAAACGAATAAATTTAAAGCCGGAAATTTTTTCTATGGGTAGAATCATTAAAATAACTTTAACTATTTAAATAAAAATTCTATAATTTAAATAATATATTTCGTCAACAAAATATAACTTCAAAATAACGTCGTAATCACACGACGAAGTTAAAATTAAAAACGAATCTAAAATATTAAAATTCAAAATACGAGAAAGAATGGGAATATATATTTTTAACCGAAAATCAAATTCATAAGAATATAATAAAATCATTGTCGTGAACGAATTTATCTAGAATGGTTCGTAATGACAACGATTAATTACATTCAAATATGAATTCGAGTCGTCGATAAACCCATAAAACGAATCGAAATTTAAATAATTAATTGTTTACATTAAATTACGCTAATAAAACCATTAAACTCGATAATTCTGGATTTTAAAAATACGGGATACTACAGTATAGGAGAGGATTGGCTCCTAAGAGTTTCGAATCATCATCCGCCGACATACGCCGGAGAAGAAGACCCTGTTATCCTAGAAGGATGGATTCGGGATTTTGATAGGACATTTGAGGTAGTCGATTGTCTAGAAGAGCGAAAGGCTAACATATCCGCGTATTTTCTCGGAGGACCCGCAGACACCTGGTGGGTAGGCTTTCGTGTTCAAGGAGGACCGCCATTATCTTGGGAAGACTTTAAGACAACTCTTCGTTCACGTTTCTACACTGAGAGTCTAAAAAGGGGCAAGCTCAAAGAGTTTATGTAGTTGACTCAGGGAAGTCTGACAGTTCGAGAGTACCATGCTTGGTTTACAAAGTTGTTGATGTTTGATCCAGGCATAGCCGCTAGTGAGGCTACTATTATCTTCTAGTTTGAGCAAGGACTGTATTTCAACATCCGAAAGATGATGGGTGCAGTTGTTTTCCATGACTTGGCTACATTGTATGAGTGGGCATGTGTCGCTGCCACTTCGGTTCAGGAGCAGACTTCGATTTTGGGTAAGAGGAAACCCGATGTGGAGGATTCCAGAGAAAAGATTCAGCACCATAGTGCCAGAGTTTCCAGCATTAAGCATCAGACTTTTAGTCGTCGCCATAAGCATCAAAATGGTTCCCGTAACAGAGGTAGTCAAAGATTGACCCGACACTACCATTGTTGCCATTGTAGATGAAATCATCCAGGCAAGGATTGTATGGGAAAATTGATTCAGTGTCACGACTGCAGTCAGCTCGGGCATAAGATCTTTGAGTGCTACAGTGCGCCTCGCGACAGAGTTCAGCAGGACCCGATGTTTGGAGCTATTCAATTGGCCAACCCAGAAGAAGCAGATCAACAGATGCTCGATCCCGGTATTTCTCCTTCTGGTATGCCTGTGCCTCTTCCTCGGTCGATTCAAGTTGTTGGTTTTATGCTTTGTGTGTTTTCGTGGCATTCTCTCATTAATAGGGTTTTCATTTCTTTTTTAAGGGGGTAGTTGCTCCCCCGGGTACCTTGTGTTTCCTAGTGCGTTTTCGAGTAGTTAGGCGTAGACTTCGGGGACGAAGTCTGTTTTTAAGGGGGTAGTGATGTAATACCCCGTTTTTCAAAACCATAATTATAAATTTATAATCGTATAATTAATTATAATTATTATTTTAGGAGGTTTAATTTTAAAAGTATTATTATTATTTTCGTATTATTTTGATGGTTTAATTCTAAATTTAATCAGGTTAAAATTTTACTAGAAATTGGATTATTTAATTTAATTCTAGTTATACTCCTAAATCTTATTTTAAATTATTTTATTAATAATCTTTTGATATGTAACATAAAAATAATTTTCGAAAAATTATTCCCGATTATTTTACTTTTTCTAACCCTTTTTAAACTTACCCAAATTTTAATAATTTTTCCCGAACTATTTTTATATATGATATTTTAGTCTATCTAAATTAAATCTAAATTTAAATAAATAAATTCCTACCCTATACTATTTATCTATCCCCTACTACGGTTACCCCAAATATCTTTTCTAAATATTTCTATCCCCTTGGAAGATTTTATAAACATATAAACACTCTACCATCACCTCCCCGTCTCGTCTGCCATTTATACATACTTACACACTCTACATCTACACAGTACATATAATCTCTCGCAGCACTCAACCTATAACACCCCAAAATTTACACATTTTTTTTTAAAACACGATACTTATAAATTAAAACCGTAAATTTTCAGGGATGTTACCGCCACACTTAGTACTAGACCGGTTCATTCCTACCATTCAGGTACCAAGTGCTAAGGCTAAGAAAACGCTACCAATAACAACATAATAATCCAATTATAAAAACAAAAGTCAAAATACGCGTAAGTCTTTATATAATTTGAAGCACTAGCTATCGTTTTCAGATAATAAATGAAAAACATTAATAAAATTGTTTATGCAACTCAAACAAAATAAAAAGGTAACATGAGTCATAATTTTAAAACGGAAAACAGCCACGCTGCTCCAGGAACTGATCCAGCCCAAACATCACTCAGCCCCTCCCAATGTCCCATACATATCGATAGCATCAAAGTAAGTGTCTCCTACCTGCAATAAGTCAGACGAGCCTTCTGCTCGTGGGAATGAGCAATACCCATGAAATGGGTGATCAGTACGCTACGTACTAAGTACGGTAACCGAGTACTAAGGCCAACACATAAGCACATAAAATCATGCATAAGAATAAAAGAACAAAAAGACCATCATGATAATATAATGTCGAACAATCATTCGGGTACATACGTAAAAGTCCCATTTATAATCTGGATTCATTTCTTAATTTATCCCTGCTCAGGAATTATTTTACACCATACTTTTTATCAAATCCATGTGAGTACGGAAGCCCCCACTATTATAGTCGGTGGATCGGAGGCACATAAGGTATCATACACTAACCACTATTATAGCCGGTGGATCGGAGACCCGTAGGACTATGCATCCTAACCACTATTCCTAACCAATAGATCGGCTGGCCCCGACTCACATGGTATTCTATTGTAAGTAATTAGTATCTTCTAGGCATTTTAGCAAAACTCGGGTTTGTGTTTGTTGAGCTCAAGAACCCCCACTATTATAACCGGTGGATCAGTTTACGCATAGAGCATCCTACCTTAACCACTACTATAACCGGTGGATCAGTTGCACATAGGATAAAAACCCTAGTCACTATTTCGAACCAGTGGATCGGTATGTCCCGTCTCAACGATCTTCCACATTAAGTAATTAATATTTGAAGTATTTTATTCACAAGCTTTGACCCAAACATGCATGGCTACCTTCTATACTTCTCATCCACCAACCCTAGTTAACCTACACCATACAAGTTAACCATGGCACACCCTAACACCCATGCAACCCTAATTATATGCAAATCCCTACTTCCACATAGACCACACTTCCATGCAAACCCTAACTCCACGTAAACCACACTTCCACGCAAACCCTAACCCCCACGCAAACCCTACTTTATGTAAAACACACTTCCATGCAAGCCCTAGCTCCCATGTAACTACACGTAAACCACACTTCCATGCGAATCCTTACCCCCACGAACACCCTAAGTCCACGTAAACCACACTTTCATGCCAATCTTAACCCCCGTGCAAACCCTAACTCCACGTAAACCACACTTCCATGCAAACCCTAACTCTATTACACTCCCCATCATTATTTTACAACCCTAACATGCATGTGTTAAGGCCACATCATACAATAATAGTAACATGATTATACACATAATTCTCATGCCACAATTTATCCACACCAACATACTTCAACTCCGTAATCATGCTGTATTATTAAAAATTATACAATATTCACATGAAATACACTATAATTCATATCACATGGCATGCATAGAATAAAATCACATAATACACATGTGGCCTTAGCATCCCTTAACTAAAATGTCACCAGTCTTTGTGCACGCTCCTACTCCACTTGAGGGTTTTGATTGGGTTCACCTATTATGGGAAAAATACTAGGGTTAAGTTCTCTACTAAAAATTCTATTATTCACTAACTTATCCTAAGACATGGTTTTTAATTAAAATAATATTATACTATATTTAACTATACAAAATACTACTAAAAATACAAATAAATTACTATTTTAATTCGAAAAGAGTGGTGATATAAGGGTTTCTACCCTTCACCAAAAGAGTGTTAGTAATAGCAGTAGTAGTATTAGTAGTAGTAGTAACAATATTAATAATAATATTAATATTAATATTAATATTAATATTACTCTTATCAGTAGGATATTAATATTCATAATAATATAAATCTTAAAATTACATGATGGCTTTTGACACTACCCAAAATAATAAGAATGCTATTCTATAATAGTAATAATAATACATATACTTATATAATTATAATATAAAAGTTAATAAAGATAATAATAATATTAGTAGTAATAATATTAAAAATGCTAATAATAGTAATAAAGATGCAAGGGTATGTGACCTAATTAAAATTTAAGGTCTCGGTCCCCATTAAATAATTATATTATGAAATAAATAATTATACTAATAATAATAATATTAATAATAACACTAAACTTGTCATAATTTCATTCAATCCCTAAAATTCGAAACTAATAATTTATCTAACTCAAAAATACTCTCAAACCTACCAAAAAAATTTATCAATTAAGTTACAGCTGATAGCAATAATAATAATAATTATTATAATAATTAAAATCAAATTAACACTAAAAATTAGGATAAAAGTAGAATAATTCTCAAAAAATCAAAAGGAAGGGTTAAGAAGGTCTAGGGTTTCACCTTGAGTTGGTGGGGATGGGTGGCTCCGGCGGTGGTGCACGGAGGTGGTCGAAAAAGTGATCTAAATGGGACGACAATGAAGAAAAAGAGGGAATAGGAAGGAGAAAAAGGAAAAGAAGGTTATGGGTCCGTGGAGGAGAATTAGCAGGAGTTTTTGGGTGGTTCAGAGGGTAGTAGAAGTGGAAAATGCGGTGGTGGACGGTGGTCTAAAGGTTTCGGGGTAAAAATCTAGCGAGAGGGATAGGAAACTTTGCACGGTTACGGTGGCCCGTGCGAGAATAATTGAAGGTGGGGAATGGTTTAGTTAATTATAGTGCGTTGCAGGAAAGAGTTTGGGAGGAAGAGGCAGTGGCGAGGTTGGATAATGCTAGAGAATGGTGAGTCTAAAGCTATGGTGGTGCACAAACTTGCACTTAGGGTTTCAGGGAAAAAAATTCGAAATCAGGCCATACGAGGGGTATTTATAATGGTAGAGGGTAGGCTCGAGTTATGGAGGTTAGCAGGAGGTCAAAGCCAGTGAGATAATGGGGTGGTTATGGCCTTTATTGGTCAGCACAATTTCAAATCGTGCTCGGCCTTTGCGAGAGAAAATGGGGCAATTGTGTGGGAGAAAAGGGAAGTGGGACAGTTCATGCTGGAATGTGCATCGTAGGGAAGAGAATGGGTAGGAGAAATGCCGATCACGACACGTGTGGCCGGCGGTGCCATTTTCGAGGGTGGAGGTTGTAGGTTCAGTGATGGAGGAGAGGGGAGGAAGAAGGAAAGAGGTGAGCTGGCGGTCAAGGGAAAAAGAAAGAAAAGAAAGGGGGGGGGGAAACCGAGCCGATTTGGCTGCGGTTATATGTCCTTTAATGAAACGCGGCATGTCGGGTATACAAGGCATGAACCGCAGCATCACGACGCCGCAGTAAGAAGAAAAAAGAACGGCGCTGGGCCGTGGAGGAAAGGAGGAAGGAAAGTGGATCTAGGCTGTGTCGAGGCCCAATCTGGTGGGGAAGAAAGAAAGAGGAAAAGAAGAAAAGAAGGAAAAGAAAGAAAAAGGAAAAAGAAATTTTAAGTGGTTTGGGTTTAATGAAATTAATTAGAATATTTTGGGTAATTAGAATAAAATATTTAATTAAAATAATATTAAATTTCCTTTTTAGACTAATTTAGGGTTTTTAAAAAATGTTTCTCTTAAATCCCTTTTTAATTAGAAAAAAGCCCAATTTTTCCTTTATAAAAATATTTAAAAATCATTATTAATATGCCCTAAGTAAATCTTTTCTTTTTTTTCGAGAAGTAGAATTAGTATTAATAAGAGAAAATGAAGTTACAACTGTGCATTAGACGCAATGACATCTAACAAACCTAGCCACTTCCCAAAGGCACCAGAAAGCTTAGAGTTAACAAAAATTCTAGAAACTTGCAAGAGAATACATTTTAAAAGAACAGCCAATGATCTAGTCTTATGCTGGAAAACTCTGAGATTTCGCTCATGCCAAATTGTAGCAATATAAGCATTAAACAAAGAACCCAACAGATACTTCTTCTTAGACGCCTGCCTTGTTCTTGTGATCAAAGCCTTAATCTCTTGATCCCACCCTATAATAGGATCACTCCTGCCAATCAATCTTCTAATTTCCTGCCAGATGCGAGCTATAACAGGACAGAATAAGAAAATATGATCTCTAGTCTCCTCCTGTTGCTGACAAAAAATACATAAGGTGTCCAATACCATACCCCTCTCCTTAAGACGTGCTCTAGTCAAAAGTCTATTTCTGCAGGCAAGCCAAACTATGAATTGTACTCTAGGAATAGTACCTGGTCTCCATATTAATTTAGCCCATCCACATTTAGCTTGGTGGATTCTGAGTATCTCATACGCTGATCGAATGGTATACTCCCTCTGCTTGGTTAGACAATCCAGAATAACCTCCTTCACTATACCTCTGCTCTGAAGAATTTTGAGAAAAAGCCAAGAATTGTAAGATGAAGTCGCACACTCCCACAAAGTACCTTGCTTGATGTACACTGAATGAACCCACTTAACCCACAAAGTATCCTTTTTACTAGCTATATTCCATAATAGCTTACCCAAAGCACAAACGTTCCATAGCTGTAGGTCTAAAAAACCAAGACCTCCTTCCTGCTTTGGTGAACACATAGATTCCCAAGCCACAAGAGAGTGCTTCTTGACACTGAGTTTGCCAGACCACAGAAATGTTCTGCACAAACTAATAAAACAATGCAAAACTTTCTTGGGCAGAAGAATAACTTGACTGAAGTAAAGTTGAATACCATAAAGCACAGATTTAATAAGCTGAACTCTCCCAGCATAAGACAGAAATAAATTACTCCAATGCCTCAGTCGAGCTGTCATCTTTTCCAAAAGTGGCTGTAGGAAAGCAGAGGATAACCTTGCAGAAGATAATGGTAAACCCAAATATGTAATAGGAAAAGAACCTGCAGGGTATCCAAGATGAGCCAGAATACTGTGCTGGGTTTCTAAAGAAACTCCGCCAAAGAATACAGCACATTTAGTAGGATTTACCATAAGCCTTGAGACTGCAGCAAAATGGTGTAATACCTCCTTCAAGCATAGAACACTCTGCAAAGTTCCTTTAGTAAACAAAAGGACATCATCTGCAAAATTTAAATTGATGAGCTGGAGCCTCTTACACCTAGGATGAGCTTGAAATCTTGGGTCACTCCACAGCTTCTTCATCAAACCAGAGAAATAATCCATAACCAGCACAAAAAGATAAGGAGAAAGAGGGTCACCCTGCCTCAACCCTCTCTTTCCAGGAAAAGGAGGGGTTAAAACACCATTAAGATATACAGAATATGACACTGAAGTAACACATGCCATGATCAATTTAATAAAATGATGAGGAAAGCCATAAAGATTCAGAATCCTCTGGAGAAAATCCCAATTCACCATATCATAAGCCTTTTTGAGATCAACCTTAATCATACATCTTGATGAGATACCCTTGTGAGAATACCTCCTTACCAATTCATGGGCCAATAGCACATTTTCACCAATACTTCTACCTTTTATGAAAGCATTCTGTGAAAGATCAATCAGTTGAGACATAATGGGTTGCAATCTCTGGACCATGACCTTAGCAATGATTTTATAAAGCACATTACAACAAGCTATAGGTCGAAAATCACTAACTCTAGATGCAGCAGCATGCTTAGGAATGAGAGTTAGAGATGTAATATTTAATCTGTTAGGGAGAAAACCAGATGAAAAGAACTCTCTCACAGCCCATACGACTTCTGTAGCAATAATAGGCCAAGCAGCTTTGTAGAATCCAGCAGAATATCCATCAACGCCTGGGGCTTTAAAATCCCCCATAGAGAAAACTGCCTTTTTAACCTCCAGATGAGAAACAGGAGCAGAAAGATCATCATATAAATGAGAAGGTACCTTACCGCAATCAACTAAAATAATATCTTCCTCCATATGAACCCTTGTACCCAAGAGCTCCTGATAATAAGAATTAAAAGCTTCATGAATCGACTTTGCACCTCTGATCTCTGTATCATTAGAATCTATAATCTTAGTTAGAGTCTTTCTCTGCTGTCTTTCTTTGACCTTGGCAAAAAAATACTTGTGATTAGAATCTCCACAAGAAAGCCAAGTATTGGTAGCCTTTTGCTTATAAAACAGCTCCTCACAGTGCAATAAATGTAAATACTTCTTCTCTTTCTCCTGCAATAACAACCGATTAGCCTGCTGCCCATTATGAGCCATATACCTTGCCTGCAAACATTCCACTTCCTCTCTAGCAACTGTGACTCTATGTGAAATGGAGCCGTAATTATCTCTATTAAACACTTTCAAATCTTGTTTAAGAAGAGTCAATCGTTTAGAGATTTTGAGCAACAAATTACCTCCCATCTTAAGCCGCCAGACATTTTGAACCATAGGTAAGAAAGCTTCTGAACCTGTCCAAAATTGAAAAAATTTAAATGGTTTAGGTCCAACCACACAATCAGCATTTAGATGAGTAATCACAGGACTATGATCCGAGAATAGTGGACTCAGAAATTCCGCAACAGAATGCGGAAAAGTAGAAAGCCATGATAAGTTAACCATGGCCCTATCCAATTTACACATGACTTCCTCATCTCCCCGTCTATGACTAGACCAAGTATAATGGCATCCTTGGCTCTGCAGATCACAAATTTGAAGATCATCACAACATATCCTGAAATCCTCCACATCAGATACAAGAAGAGATCGACCTTGAAATTTCTCAGAATCCTTCATCACCACATTAAAATCCCCCATAAGTAACCAAGGTTCCTGCCCCGGGGAGTTGTCTTTCAGCCACTGCCACAAGACTCTCCTATCTCTTCCTGAATTAAAAGCATAAATAAACGCAACCCAAAAACTGACATTTGAGGGAGCATGAGTAACATGACACAAAACAGCCTGCCCATGTATTTTATGTCGACCCATAATCCAAATAGAAGGATTCCACAAAACCCAAATCCTACCATTAGGATGGTGGGAATAATTATGCATGAAATCCCACCCTTGAAACATCTTCTGGTAAACAGCATGAAAATTTGATTCCTTAACTCTAGTTTCCAACAAACCTACCAAACTTACTTTATTTCTAGCACAAAACCTTTTGACTTCCTTGTGCTTAGAAGTTTTATTCAGTCCTCTCACATTCCAGGAACTAAGCATGTCGAACATGATCAAGATAAGGAGCATCTTCTCTTCGATCATTTTCCCCTACATGAGTACGGTTCACAAGATCCTCCCTACCATCTGTTACGCCCATGGCATTAGCTCTCAAACGAGTAAGCCTTGGCTCAGAAAACCGAACTTGCTTCATCACCTTCCTGCCTCCATTGGTTTCGAAAGAGCCATCCATAATGTCCTCACCACTAGCAGCCCTTACAGCACCAGATACGCCATCCTCAGTAGCCACACCAAGCACTGAACCATCACGAGAAGAACAGGGAGCTGCACTACTAGCAGGCGCACATGCAGGAGCTGTAGATAAACACCCAGCAGTAGTATCAACCACCGAATCCTGGTTAAGCATATCACAAGGAATACCACCCTTATCAAAGCTATCATTCGCAACATCTGCAGCAATATTATCCAAAGACAAACCATGAGCTGGACCAATAGCAGAAGCATCCATAGCCATCTGAGTACGCATCCCCGTCTGCTTCACACCTTCCAACTGTGTATTAGTTGCCCGAGAGACATGCCCATCAACAAGCGGACTCTTGCCCTTCCTATGATCACGAACAACCCTCCATTCACTTTCCCCTAAAGAACCAGGATTATGACTATTTTGTAACTGCATACATCTCTTTTGATCATGGCCATAACAATCACATATAGGGCAGTAAAAAGGTCTCCACTCATACTCAACTTTTTGCTCAACCTCAATCCCTTCAGGATCTAGAATAATGAAAGACTCCAAAAGAGGCTTCTTAACATCCACCTCAACCAAGATCCGAGGATAAGAGGCCCTATCTCGAGAAGACGTAATCAAATCAGTACACAATGGCCTACCCACAGCACTAGCTATCTTACCAAGAGCACTCTTAGACCAATATTCCAAAGGAAGATTAGGGAGCTTAATCCAAAGTGGCAGCATTTGTAACTCATCTGGATTAAACTTCAATCGCCTATGCCACCTTCTAAGAAGAAAGGGCCTATTAAAAAACATCCAGTGATGACTCAAAACCCACTCCACATCCTGCTGTGATTTGAACTTAA
The DNA here is from genome assembly GCA_039764185.1 of Tamarix austromongolica. Taxonomy (NCBI): domain Eukaryota; kingdom Viridiplantae; phylum Streptophyta; class Magnoliopsida; order Caryophyllales; family Tamaricaceae; genus Tamarix; species Tamarix austromongolica. Next base: position 91,790,593 of record CM077811.1, on the reverse strand, counting down.
ACAAGAAGTAACCTGCCGAATGAAGAATAACTTGAGGGATCTCACAAACCTGCCAATGCTGTCGAATAAACTGCTGCATCTGTGTGAAAGTTGGCGATTGGCCGAAGACAAAACCAACCAGTGTCGTTGCCCAGCAAGATGCTTCTGCATCAACTTCATCTTTTTCCAGCGTGACAACCACCCTCCCGTGCTCAAAACGAGGGTGCTGATAATCCAGAGTTTGGCCATGCAAAGTACTTCTATTACCAAGTAAATCTTTTCAATTCCAAATAAATAAATAAATAAATAAATTTCTTAATAAATCCTTATTTAATTAAATATCATAAATTAAAATTTCTGGGGCATTTCAACACTACCCCCTTAAAAACAAACTTCGCCACCGAAGTCTCCTACAGCTCTCTAGGGTTAGGGTTAGGGAATTCTAAGCAACTATAATAACACATCACTAACTACACTTAAATCAACTACCTTTTCAGGGACAAACTAGGTAAAACGATTCTAACCTGCTACGAAAAGTTCCGGATATGCTTCTCGCATATCTTTCTCTGCCTCCCACATAGCTTCCTTAGTTCCATGCCGGCTCCATAAGACCTTAATAAGAGGCACCGAACTTATACGAGTCTTCCTCAGCTTAGTGTCAAGAATCCACACTAGTTTCTCCTTATAAGTTAGTGAATCGGCCAACTCGACTTCATCTGGCTGAATTACATGTGACGAGTCAGCAACATGCTTTTGTAGCTAAGAAATGTGGAACACGTTATGAAATCTTGCCAAATCTGGAGGAAGAGCCAATCCGTAAGCAACTTTGCCTACTCGATCTAAAATCTCATATGGACCAACATACTTGGGGCTCGTCTTGCCTTTCCTTTTGAACCTCTGCACCCCTTTAGTAGGCGAAACCCTCAACAACACTTTATCTCCAGGTTCAAAATCACCATCCCTACGCCTTTGATCGGCATAACTCTTTTGTTGGCTCTGTGCTCTTTCATTTGATCCTGGATATGTTGGATATGGCGGGTCATATCATCAATCATTTTTGGTCCCAACACGATCATCTCACTGATGTCGCTCCAACACAAAGGAGTTATGCACTTCTGTCCATACAATGCCTCAAAGGGAGCCATCTTAATACTAGCATGATAACTATTATTATATGAAAACTCTACTAGATGCAAGCGCTCCTCCAAGAATCCCTAGAAATCTAGTACGCAAGCCCTCAATATATCCTCCAGAGTCTGAATGGTCCGCTCTATCTGTCCATCTGTGGTAGGGTGAAAATTTGTACTCATCTTCAATTTGGTTCCCAACACTTCCTACAGCTTCCCCTAAAATTGAGAAAGGAACCCCGAATCTCGATTTGAATCAATATCCTTCGGAACCCCATGACGGCTAACCACGAACTTCATATATGTGCTTGCCAACTACTCCATACTCTAGGCGGACTTCATAGGAATGAACACAGCTGACTTGGTCAATCTACCAACAAGAACCTAGATAGTATCACAGCCGCTTTGGGTCCTTGGTAACCCACTCACAAAGTCCAACGAAATGGATTCCCATTTCCACCCTGGCACCTCCAAGGAGTGAAGTAATCCTGTTGGTCTCGGATGTTTGATCTTGACCTTCCAACACACCAGACACCGGTTAATGAACTCCGCTACCTCCCACTTCATACGGGGCCACTAGTCCACCTTTTTGAGGTCCTTGTATAACTTAGATCCTCCTGGGTGAACCAAATAGGGCATCTGATTTCCCTCCTCCATAATAAGACGTTTAAGATCCGGGCAACTCTAGGGCACACACCAATGGCCTATGAATCAAATATTGCCATATTCATGGACTTTGAACCCCTTTCCTTTGCCTTCTTACATCTTTTGTCAGATCCTCTCCAACTTAACATCTCTAACCTAGCCGGCTTGGATCTCTTCCAAAATAGTCAGAGTGAGCGTCAAGGTGTTCATACGAGCTTCAAGGTCTCCTTGCTGAATCATCTCGATCTCTAGATCTGATAATTCCCTTATAGTCTGATCAGCAACAACACAACATAGCGTAGAATATGCAATGTTCCTACTTAGAGCATCGGCAACCACATTGGCCTTACCCTCATGGTAGGTCAACTCAATGTCGTAATCCTTTACCAGTTCCAGCCATCTTCTCTGCCTCAAGTTGAGCTCCTTCTGTATGAAGATATACTTGACTCTTGTGATCTGTAAAAAATTTACACTTTGCCCCGTATAGATAATGTCTCCAGATCTTCAAAGCAAATACAACAACAGCTAACTCCATATCATGCTTGGGGTAATTATGCTCATGCTTCTTCAGCTGTTGTGAGGCATAAGCTATAACTTTACCCTTCTACATCAGCACACATCCCAACCCATGCTTGGATGCATCACTGTAAACCTCAAACTCTTCAGTCCCTTCGAGTAAGGTCTGCACCGGTGCAGTAGTCAACCTCTTCTTCAGTTCTCGGAAGGCCTCTTCATAAGCCTCGTCCCAATAGAACTTCGTTGTCTTCTTCAAGAGGTTGGTCAGCGGTCTAGCGATCTTAGAAAATTTTTGCACAAATCATCTATAGTAACCAGCCAAACCCAGAAAACTCTGAACCTTCAATATGTTCGTAGGGGGGTTCCACTCTATGATGGCCACAATTTTAGCTGGGCCCACAACCACTCCCTTAGTCGATACAATGTGGCCAAGAAATGCTACCTCCTGGAGCCATAACCCGCACTTCAACAGTTTAGCATACAGATGATGTTCTCTTAACGTTCTCAAAATAGCGCGTAGATATTGCTCATGCTCCTCATTTCCCCGAGAATACACCAGAATATCATCAATAAATACCACTACAAACTAATCGAGGAGAGGTCAAAATATTCTTGTCATCAGATCCATGAACACCGGAGGAGCATTTGTAAGTCCAAAGGGCATCACCGTAAATTCATAATGCAGTCTTCATGATATCGGCATCAGCGATCCTCAACCGATGGTACCCAGACCTCAAATCTATCTTGGAAAACACCGTGGTAGCCTTCAACTGATCAAACAGATCATCTATTCTCAGAAGCGAATACCAGTTCTTTACCATCAATTGATTCAACCCCCGGTAGTCAATGTAGAGACGGAGACTACCATCCTTCTTCTTCACAAACAATACCGGTGCTCCCCACGATAATACACTAGGCCGGATGTAACCATTCTCTAACAGTTCCTCCAAATAGCCTTCAACTCTTTCAATTCCACTGATGCCATTCTATAAGGTGCTTTGGAGACAGGCTCAGCTCCCGGCACTAACTTGATCTTGAAGTCGATTTCCCGAACTGGAGCATGCCTGGTATTTCTTCTGGGAACACGTTTGGAAACTCTTTAACTACTAGGGTGTTGTCTAATGTAGTTAGGTCCTTGTTTAGCTCCTACACACTGCATAAATATAGAGGATACCGTTTCTAGATCAAGGCGTGCAATGTAACTACTTACATCACTTTAGTGGTCGGTTCAGGTTGAGTCTTCTGGTATGAAACCCTAGTCCCCTTCAGGCCTCACAGAATCACCCGCTCTTGGGCACAATCAATAATCGCTTTGTACCTCTCCAACATATCCATGCCCATAATCACGTGAAAATCTTTCAGATCCATCCCGACCAGATCTACAAGAAAGTCTACCCCTCCTATATCTAAGGCTACATCGGGAAACATCCGACTACACTCCATCTTATCCCCTGACGGAAGCATAACAGACAATTCTACTCTAGAAGATGATGACAATCCGGCCTTAGCAGCAAATGCAGAGGAAATGAAAGACAACGTGGCACCTAAATCAAATAGAACATATGCAGACAATGAATAAATTATGAACGTACCGGTAACGACATCTAGCTGTCGGTCCGCCTAGGCCAGACTGATGACGTTCAAGCGCCCTCCTGACTGGCCTCCTTTTTGAGCATGAGGCCTAGATCCTTGTGGTCTTCCCTTGTCTCTCAGGCTGGGGCACCAAATGGAGTAGGTGCTCTCTAATAGTACTACTGGGATAAATTCTGGCGGTACTGCTGGTAAGCCTACTGCTGTGGCATCTGCGCTCCTCACTACTGATATGATCGGTTCTGAATCTACTGAAAATGAGGGGGCCTCCAACACTCCACTGCTCTATGACCCATCTTCCCACAGTTTAGGCATTGATCAACTTGCCTGCAGAGGTTCTACCGGAGTGGGTTCGGCCACACTTCCTACAAACTAGGCCTCTTAGGGGCCCTTGGCTCCCGCTGCTATCCTTCAGTGGTGGTCTCCTAGACTCTCCGACCCTAGGCTGGGTCTTACTCCCAAAATTTTTAACCTCGGGCTTCCTCTTCCCAAGGATGGTGGCCTGCTCGTGGACCAGCGTGTCTGTTGTGCAGGCACGCTCATACAAGGATGCTAGATTTGTGAACGGCACGTCACCCATCATGCGGGGATGCTGAAATTTAATCCCTGTTCAAACTGAAATACCACCGTGGACTCGTTGGTGGCGATCCCTAGAGCAAATCGGAGCAGCTCAATAAACTTAGTGTGGTATTGACGAACTGACATCATCCCCTATGTCAGCTGAATGAACTCCCAAAGCTTGTCCCTTCTGAGACTCTCGGGAAAAAAATCTGGTAAGGAGGGAAATCTTAAATACCTCCCAAGAAGCCGGAGGGCCGTCGTTAGCAGAAAACTCCTCCCACTAGGCATCTGCTACGCCACGAAGAAAGAATGCTGCAATACTAGGTTGTTGGTCGGGTGGGAAATCTACGGCCTCAAAGGTGTGATCGAGATCGCGGATCCACCCCTCTAAAACCATCGGGTTCTCCTCCCCAGAGTACGTCGGTGGGTGATGTCCGGTAACCCTCCTCAACCAGTCTTCCCCAGCGCCATGAGACCGCTGGGTGAACTCTAAGGAAGCGGTGACTGCTTCCTCTACACGGTCGATTCTACCATTGGCTACCATTTCTCTACAACAAAGAGAAACATTTTAAAAGCGAACCCATTGGTTTGAAATTACTTTAACAAAATTTCCTATTTCCAAGGGAAAACTCTAATCTAGCCCTATACTTCTCATTGTGGCCGACTCCAAAACTTAAAATAGAAAGAGTTTTTGATTAGGGCGGAAATTCTTTTCAAAATTCAAATAAACCTTCCAAAATCAATTTCATTTTCCAAAAACAAGCGTGGTCAACAAGACCGACCGCTTTGATACCAACTTGTTACACCCCAAAAGTCACACATTTTTCTTTTTTTTTAAAACACGATACTTATAAATTAAAATCGTAAATTTGTAGGGATGTTACCGCCACACTCAGTACCAAACCAGTTCACTCCTACCATTCCGGTACCAAGTGCTAATGCTAAGAAAACGTTACCAATAACATCATTATAATCCAATTATAAAAACAAAAGTCAGAGTACGCGTACGTCTTTATATAATTTGAACCACTAGCTATCGTTTTCAGATAATAAACGAACAACATTAATAAAATTGTTTCTACAACTCAAATAAAATAAAAAGGTAACATGATTCATAATTTTAAAACGAAAAATAGCCACGCAGCTCAAGGAATTGATCCAGCCCAAAAATCACTTAGCCCCTCCCGATGTCCCAAATATATCGATAGCATCAAAGTAAGTGTCCCCTACCTGCAATAAGTTAGACGGGCCTTCTACTCGTGGGAATGAGCAGCACCCATGAAATAGGTGATTAGTACGCTACGTATTGAGTAAGGTAACCGAGTACTAAAACCAAAACATAAGCACATAAAATCATGCATAGGAATAAAAGAACATAAAGACCATCATGATAAGATAATGTCGAACAATCATTCAGGTACATACGTAAAAGGCCCATTTATAATCCAGATTTATTTTTTAATTTATCTCTGCTCAGGAATCATTTTACACCATACTTTTTATCAAATCCATATGAGTACGAAAGCCCCCACTATTATCGCCGGTGGATCAGAGACACATAGGACTATGCGTCCTAACCATTATTCCTAACCGGTGGATCGATTGGTCCCGACTCACATAGTATTCTACCGTAAGTAATTAGTATCGTTTACGCATTTTAGAAAAACTCGGGTTGGTGTTTGTTGAGCTCGGGAACCCCCACTATTATAACTATAGATCGGTTTACACATAGAGCATCTGGCCCTAACCACTATTTTAACTGGTGGATCAGTCACACAAAGGGTTAAAACCCTAATCACTATTCTGAAACCGGTGGATCTGTTGGTCAGGTCTAAATGATCTTCCACTCTAAGTAATTAATATCTTAAGTATTTTATTCACAAGCTTTAACCCAAACATGCATGGCTACCATCTATACTTCTCATCCTCCAACTCTAGTTAACCAACAAGATACTAGTTAACCATGGCACACCCTAACACCCATGCAACCCTGATTCCATGCAAATCCCTAGTTCCACATAGACCACACTTCCATGCGAACCCTAACTCCATGTAAACCACACTTCCATGCAAACCCTACTCCACGTAAACCACACTTCCATGCTGACCCTAGCTCCCTTACAAACCCTAACTCCACGTAAACCACACTTCCATGCGAACCCTAACCCCAATGCAAACCCTAAGTCCATATAAACCACACTTCCATGCAAACTCTAACTCCACGTAAACCACACTTCCATGCAAAACCTAGCTCATATGCAAACCCTAACTCCACATTGTTACACTCCCCATCACTATTTTACAACCCTAACATGCATGTTTTAAGGCCACGTCATACAATAATAGTAACACGATTATACACATAATTATCATGCCATAATTTATCCACACCAACATACTTTAACTCCGTAATCATGTTGTACTAATAACAATTATACAATATTCACATGAAATACACTATAATTCATATCACATGGCATACATAGCATAAAATCACATAATACACATGTGGCCTTAACACCCCTTACCTAAAATATCACCGGTCTTGGTGCACGCTCCTACTCCACTTGAGGGTTTTGACTGGGTTCACCTATTATGGGTAAAATACTAGGGTTAGGTTCTCTTCTAAAAATTCTATTATTCACTAACTTATCCTAAGACTTGGTTTTTAATTAAAATAATATTATATTATAATTAACTATACAAAATAATACTAAAAATATAAATAAATAACTATTTTAATTTGAAAAGAGTGGTGATATAAGGGTTTCTACCCTTCACCAAAATAGTAGTAGTAGTAGTAGTAGTAGTAGTAGTAGTAGTAGTAGTAGTAGTAGTAGTAATAAATATTATTAATAATACTCTTATTAGTAGGATATTAATATTAATAATAATATAAATCTTAAAATTACAAGGTGGCTTTTGAAACTACCCGAAATAATAAGAATATTATTCGATAATAGTCATATAAATATTAATAATATATACATATATAATTATAATAGAAAAGTTAATAAAGATAATAATAATATTAGTAGTAATAATATTAAAAATGCTAATAATAGTAATAAAGATGTAAGGGTGCGAGACCTAATTAAAATTTAAGGTCTCGGTCCCCATTAAATAAATAATTATAATAATAATAATATTAATAATAATAGTAAACATGTAATAATTCCATTAAATCCCTAAAATTCAAAACTAATAATTTATCTAACTTAAGAATACTCTCAAACCTGCCAACAAACTTTATCAAAGAAGTTACAACTGATAACAATAATATTAATATTAATTATAATAATTATAATTATAATCAAATTGACACTAAAAATTAGGATAAAAGTAGAATAATTCTTAGTAAATCAAAAGGAAGGGTTAAGAAGGTCTAGGGTTTCACCTTAAGTTGGCGGGGATGGGTGGCTCCGGCAGTGGTGCACGAAAATGGCCGAAAAAGTGATCTAAATGGGACGACAATGAAGAAAAAGAGGGATTGGGAAGGAGAAAAAGGAAAAGAAACTTATGGGTTGGTGGAGGAGAATTAGCAGGAGTTTTTGGGTGGTTTAGAGGGCAGTAGAAGTGGCAGATGCGGTGGTGGATGGTGGTCTAAAGTTTTTGGGGTAAAAATCTTGCAAGAGGACTAGGAAACTTTGCATGGTTATGGTGGTCCGTGCGAGAAGAATCGAAGGTGGCGAGGCTGTCTAATGGTGGAGAACACTACGTCTAAAGCTGTGGTGGTGCACAGACTTGCGCTTAGGGTTTTCGGGAAAAAAACTTGAAATTAGGCCATACAAAGGGTATTCATAATGGTAGAGGGTAGGCTTGAGTTTTGGAGGTTATCAAGAGGTCAAAGCCGGTGAGATAATGGGGTGGCTATGGAATTGATTGGTCAGCACGATTTCAAATCATGCCCAACCTTCGTGAGAGAAAATGGGGCAATCGTGTAGGAGAAAAGGGTAGTGGGGCAGTTCATGCTGGAATGTGTGTCGAAGGGAAGAGAATGGGTGGGAGAAAGGCCGGTCACGACACGTGTGGCCCGTGGCGCCATTTTTGGGGGTGGAGGTTGCAAGTTCGGCGATGGAGGAGAAAGGAGGAAAAAGGAAGGAGGCCAGCCGACGGTCGAGGGAAAAAGAAAGAAAAGAAAAAGGGGGAAATCAGACCAATTCTGCTGTAGTTATATGTCCTTTAATGAAACACGGCGTCTCGGGTATAAAAGGCGTGCAATGCAGCGTTGTGACGCCGTAGTAAGAAGAAAAAAGAACGATGCTTGGCCGCGGAGGAAAAGAGGAAGGAAAGTGGATCTGGGCCACGTCCAGGCCCAATCCAACAGGGAAAAAAGAAAGAGGAAAAGAAGAACAGATGGAAAAGAAAGAAAAATGAGGAAAGAAAAGAAAAAGGGAAAAGGAAAAAGAAATTTTAAGTGGTTTGTGGTTAATTAAATTAATTAGAATAAAATATTTAATTAAAATAATATTAAATTTCCTTTTTAGACAAATTTAGGGTTTTTTTTTATATTTCTCTTAAATCCCTTTTTAATTAGAAAAAAGCCCAATTTTTCCTTTATCAAAATATTTACAAATTATTATTAATTTTCCCTAAGTAAATATTTTCTTTTCCAAATAAAATAAATAAATTAATTAATTAATTAATATCCTAATAAATCCTTATTTAATTAAATCTCATAAATTAAAATTTTTGGGGCATTTCACTACCCCTTCTCTTCTTGTGCTCGACTAAACAAAAGACCCTTTTCCCCCCACTATTCCTACCAGCAGCCCCCTATCATTATACATATACACACACACCATGCACCGCACGCATAAACTACATAGTACACTCCCACTGTAGCCTCGCTTCCCTTCTCATCCTGCCCGCCTCGAACAACCACCATACCATCTCCCCTCCATTTTTATCCAGCCCCAGCCTTCTCCCCTTCTCTCCTTCTCCCTACCACTTCCATCACCCTTCCCCCATCGCAGCTCGTCACCCAGCTTCCTCCATCCCAACACCACCATACCCTTCCCTCTCCTCTTGCGCCTTTCGACACCCAGCCTCCCTGTCCAGCATAGCATCAACCAAACACAACCTCTACTCCCAGCTCCATCACCGCACACTCCACCCCAAACACCCTTGACCTATAGAGCCCAACACCCAAACACCCCCTCTCTGCATGCATATACACGCACGTATGCAGCCTCCTCCATTTTCTTTTCTTCATCCAACAAACCCTACCTTCCCCGCAGCCCCTATTTTTCTCTCACCCAGCAGCCGTAGCATCACACCAGCCACCATTCTCCCCCTCGACCGAGCTGCCCTTCAACCTCCCTTGTGCACCACTCTGCTCAACTAAACACAGCACCCAAGTCCTTTCATCTCCTCTCAACCTTTGACCACCGATCCCCTCTCTACATGCTCATCGCATACCGCCCCCTACCACTTCCTTTCTCTACCCCTTCCACCACCGTTCGCAGCCCCTGCTCCCCTCCATTTTCGCCCACCGCCATTCATCGAGTAACCTAGTGAGCCAACATTGGTTACCACCATCTCCACCTCCTCGAGTGAACCCAACCATCACCCAACCGTAGCTAACCCCCTTAGCCAACCCTTGCAGCCCCTAGTTGTGCACTACTTACGCTGCGTGCATGTAGCGTGAGTGAGTGTGTGTGTGTGTGTGTGTGTTTTAATAAAATTTTGGGATATATATTAAATGTAAGTGTATTTTAGTAATTTTCAAAAAATAAATATTTTTATATTATAATTATTATTTTATCTAATAGATATTAATTGGATAATTTTGGCATTATTTTTAGGTACGAAAGGTTGATTATCGGGATCTGATAACTTTTGTAGGATACCACTATTTGTACGTTTTTGTAGGAATTTAGGTAACCATTATACCTTACTAAAATTATAAATATTGTGTGATAACACATTAGGATTTTTAGTGGATGAAATATGTTAAGCATGATTAATTTTGATATAATTATTTGTTAATTATTATCGTTATGAAAACAGATAAAATGAGCATGTTATCTGATATAAATTATTTCGGGTATGAAAGTATGATTAAAATGATTCTAATGATGGAAAAATAAATTGTATGATAATTATGTATAAAATAATAGGTTGACCATGTTTAGATATAATTATGGAATAATTATTATGGATGTGTGCCCTAAGGGCAATTTAGTCATTTTTATGTTTTATGATATTTATCTTGAAATTCATGTATAATATGTATTAGTTGTTGTTGATTATGTGAGTAAGTATTTTGGATGGATTAAAGGTGTGGAAAAGGATTTTATGTGCAAAATTATTTATAAGGGAAAAATGGTCATTTGACATATCTGACGATTTAAATTGTGTAATGAATAATTTAATTATGGTGTTTTAGCCTTTTCATTGCAAATGAATAAATAAAATGGAATTAGTATTTAAATAGATGATAATCTGAAAATGTTGGTCTTGAGGGTATTTTGGTCTTTTTCGGCCTAAAGTATCCAGATGTGAATAATTGAGCGTAGGATGGCCTTAGTGTATTTTAAATGTTGGATTCAAACTTGACCTTGATTATTATTGTCTCGAATGATTGGAAATAAGTAAGAACGGTTAAGTATGAGAATTGAATTTATCTATATTATATGTTATTTCGTGGTCACCTTAATAAAATACTAATATTTAAAGTGAAAGAACTCGAGATCGAGAATGGTGGCTCCTAGGGGTCACTACCCTAAGGACATGGTTTAGCCAATGGTTAATATAGATTTTTGCTTGTGTGCCTTAGTGCCTTAGTCATTCCCTAGATCTTACTCTATATTGTTCTGCGGACTAATTGGGGGTATGCATTCTTATGGATTTGGTGTCCTCATCTATAGGGTACTGTGATACCTTTGTGTACCAGTGCGACCATGGTACCTATGCGTCCTTGGGTTGATAGTCTATAAGATATTGTATTGCCTTGTTAGACCAATATGGCTGGAGTACCTTTATGTCTTCAGGTTGATTGATCTCCCCTCCAGAAAGTAAATAAAAATGGAAATGATATGATTTGATGGAAATAATGATTATCAGATTATTGGATTATTTGGTTGCAGCCTTTGTGCCTACCTATGGTTTCGGTAGCACTCTTCGTTCCTACCTAAGGTTTCGGTAGTTGCCTTTGTGCCTACTTGTGGTTTCGGTAGCAGCCTTTGTGCCTACCTAGGTTTCAGTAGTAGCCTTCATGCCTACTTGTGGTTCGGTAGTGGCCTTTGTGCCTACCTAAGGTTTTATGTGTTTTTGGTAGCAGCCTTCGTGCCTACTTGTGGTTTGGTAGTAGCCTTCGTGCCTACCTAAGGTTTTCTGTGGTTTCGATAGTAGCCTTTATGCCTTCCTATAGATTTGGTAGCAGCCTTCATGCCTACCTGTGTTGGTTTTATGTCTGTGAGCATACATGTGATATCATGGATCTTATTATGTTGTACCTGTAAGTATACCTGTGATGTTATGGATTTATTATGCTGTACTTGTAAGTTTATCTGTGAGGTTATGGATTTATTATGATGTACCTATAAGTATACATGGGATGATATGAATCTTAGTAACTTATACCTATGAACATACCTGTGATGTATGTGATTGTTTGGGATTTATGCTGTGATATGATTTATGCCAAAGTTGGGTTTTAATTATTACTCAGAGAGTATCTCTGGGATGTTCAATAATAAGTTCAATTATTTTAGATGAATGAATATGAGTAGTACGTGACCTTGATGGAATTTGATTATCTAAGTGATTATTGTGTCTCAATGGTCGTATGTATATGTATATGTATTATGCCATGTTAATTATATTCCTTGCATGTGTTCCATGCTGATTTATCATATTAGTTTGGTATAAAGGGTTGCTATGTACCGTCATACTAAAGAGTTCATTTTCGTGGATCCCTACCTATTCAATGGGTAATGGACTTTACAGGTCAGCCTCTGAGCTCAGTGAAATGCTGATAGTTCGGATTTGGGAGCGTAGGATTATCCGGTGTTTCTTTCATTGTCTTATTTCTAATTGTATTTGGACCCTTGTGTCCTCCTATAATTTCTCTCTCGAGTTTCATAAACTGCTAATTTTGTTTTTTATTAGCAGTATTTATCTAACATTCTCTCTATCCTGATTTCTGTAATCATGATATTAATTTAAGTGGATTAATGATTTTAGCCTTAGCACTTGGTATGAGAATGGTGGAGGAAACTAGACTTGTACTAAGTGTGGCAGTAACACCCTTTGTTTTTATTGTTTTAGCTTCCGCACTCAACTCTATAAACGAACTTTTTCGGTTGTAAATTTTGGGGTATTACACATACTTAAAGCAAAAGATTACATGAATCAGGATTGAGATGTTGTGTTTGATCTACCAAATGATAATAATGAATCAGGTGTCTTTTTCCTCAGGTGGTACTTTAGACAGTTCCGCTGGTTTAAGAATATTGGTTAGGAACATGTTTTCCTTGTATATGTTGGGTCCATTCCACCAAATGATAATAGTGGCTCATGTGTGTTCTGCCTTGACAGGTGCTTTAGTCTATTCCACTAGATTAAGAATAATGGGGTCTCTAAAATCAACATAAATAAAAGCTAGGATCTTATACACATCTAATAATGAGTTATATAATTAGATTTTCCCTTACATTACACATTGTTAATTTACATGTATGCTTATTCTCTTTTATAACCTTGCTTCCGCTATATGGTTACCGTACTCAGTATACAACATACTATTCATCCTCTTCATAGGTGTTGCTCATTCTTGTAAGTAGATAACCCAAATATTTTTTTATAGGTTAATGAAGACCATTTGGATGATTTATCTATATATGATGCCTTATGTGCAAAGTGGTGATTCTTATATATTGAGGATATGCATAGAGTTATGTTATCCTCTTGTTAGCTTTCAACTAGATATGTTTTTGGACTCTTTGTTCCATAGGATCCCTTTCGCTATACTTTGATACTGTGCTCAAATTTAACCTATAAAAATTTATCTATTTTTATGGAAAATATCTTATTCTCTATTCATCATGTCTTAAGTCTTAAATAGTCTACCTTATATTTGATGTAAGGATAGTATGGTAATCTAAACTTATATCAAATATAGTGATAATACCCAAATAATTTTATACTATACACTCGCTAAAAATGAAACTTTTAGGAACAATTTTTGGGGTGTTATAGAGAAAGCAACCATAATACATTTTTAATAATTAGATTAGGATTGGTTTGATAATTGGCTACATCAAATAAATGCCATGTTGTGTGTGAAATGGGATTTGTTAATATCTTGTAATTGTTGTACAATCTAGAGCATCTCTTTCTTGTGCCCTTGAAAGCGTTTTGATTGGATTAATATGGCTGATTGAAATGTGGAATCATATTATTTAGATGTTTTTATTGCATTTCATTGTATTCTAATGGAAAAGTTTTTTTAAATTGTATGTTAAGCACAATGTGGGCATGCTTGCTCTCTAGAGGTGTTGTGATTTACTCAGTACAAGGAAGTCATGCTAGTATTATCACTTTCAGGTTGTTTTAGGTTTCAATGGAATCTTAGGTTCGGGTCAAAGAGTTAGGGTTAAATCTAATGTCATTGGTTAGAGTTTTATGTTTTGTTCTTGAGGTCCATTTGGAGACATCAAGTGTTGTATAACCTTTGCATTCAATTTAAAAATCTTTCTATTTTATTTTGGTTAGTTTTTGTTGGCATTGGTCTTGACCTTAGATTAGGTGGTGACAACACCTAATCATTGTATATGATTTGTTTTAGCCTAACAACTAGCACAAGTTAGGTATTGGTCATACCTCTATCTATGTTGGTTGTGGTATAACACCTGATATTTTATATAAGTGGCTCAGCTAAAAAAATTAATTTCTAAATTTAGGGGTGTTATAGTTGGTATTAGAGCTTTTGGTTGTTGAGAATCAAGTCTCATAAGATTTAGTTTTATTAATCTTAAATGTCTTAAACATTTTACCCAATTTTGTTTGCAACCAGGATTAGCCTTTGTGAATAGTGAGATTGCAATTTTTTGTAGTCCCGATCTTTTCATTTGAGTTGATGATGATGCTTATGGTGGTAATGCATGTTTTTAGTTGTGGGGTGATTTTTAGTATACCTTGAATGGTTTTAGCATTTAATATGAGTTAACTTTTGATAATGTTGAGCTTTTAGGAATTCTTAAGATATCCCTAAGGGGGTAGTATCCTTATTTTGCCTCTTTATGGTTCTCAGCATTATTGTGTTATTTAGACGATGTTGGAATTATTTGACTCTTTAGATGGTTCAAATCAGGATTTATGGTATTAAGAAAATGGGTTGATCTTGATTTCATGATATATATGTTTGATTTTGCTTGAGATTTGTTTAGAAGAGTTTTGTGCTTGGTACAAATATTACGGTGGGAAAGTTTTTGAAGTAGCTAGTGAATTCTGTTAGAGTCAGTAATGATTTAGACCATTATAGGAATTTGGGTTAGGGAGATTGTTAACTGGCTAAATTTTGTGAACCTAGGTTAGGATTTATGAGGAATAATTGTGCTAATGTGATGAATTATACAGGATGTTTGAATTATTATTTTATGATGAATTTAAGTGGGGTGTATGTTACGTCCTATAGGATCCCTATTTGTGTTATACCTTAACTACAGTTTAGTGTCTTTTAAGGTGGTCGTAACCCCCAAAGCATAAAACCATTATTTGTGGGTCACTTGAGGTTCTAATGATTCAGTTTTATTTTGTTAACTTTAGGGGCAGAGTCTCTTTTAAGATGGTAATAATATAATACCATAGTTATAAAATTTATAATTTAGATAGCCAAATTATTATTATTATTATTATTATTATTATGTATAATTAATTATAGAATTATTTTAGGTTTGGATATTCAATTAATGTTCATATTACTATATTTTTTTAAATTTATATTAATAAACAAAACTAGGATATTCATATTTAGAGGAAGGATAATACCAACAACAATAACAAAAATAATAACCATAATATTATTAATAGGTGTAGCAATAATAATAATATATGATGATGATGATGATGATGATGATGATAAATTGGCTAGGATTTTCCTTTTATGTATTTAATGACCTCTTAAATTTATTAATGTTATTTATTTATTAGTTAATTAATTAATTAATTATAACCTAAAATCCTTTCTTACTTTTTTGTCCCCAAACTCAACTTAAACTAAAGTAATTCCTCTAATTCCAACCGAATCTCCATTTGAACACCCTTATGTTCAGCTTTCCTCTCCCTCCTCCATTCTTGCAACCTTTTTCTAAACAAGGCCCAAGCCTGCACTAGCGTCGTCTATTCGCACACCTCTATCAGCATAAGTTGTACCACTTGTTTTCTACCTTGTCCATGATCCAGTTCATTGAATCACCATCTCCCCTATCTGACATTTCATCCCATCAGCCAACCCCTCAACCTAGCCAGTCCATTTACACATGATCCTTTGGTTGCTCGACATCATTCTCCTCTTGCTCAAGTTTAACAACCAAAAAATATAGGATTGAAAAAATTGTTTTAAAAAAGTTAGTTGCAGAAGCTAATACGCAAAATATAAGAGTGTCATGTTACATCCAACATAGAGGAAGATGCATAATGGAATGATTTTTTTTTTAATTTTCTAATTTATGTAATTTTATAATCATAAATGAATGATAAATTATAAACTAAGGATATGGATGAAGGATCACACGAAGGAATTCTTCAAACTAGCTTTGAAAGCCTTACACAGATAACACTCAAAGGATCTCTAATGAAGATACACACAATAAACGTCACCAAATAACTCTATACAAAGCCACCAAGAAAAAGGTATAGAGGGTTTCTAAATTATCACTCATATAGATATGATAATTTGAAAAGAAATATATTTTATGACCCATATTAATAACATAAATATAGAACGAAGAAATTCGTATAGGGTTTCAACGAGAGAAAACTATATTTTATAACTCCATTCAACTTTTCTCCTCAAATAATAAGTTTACATGGATATTTATAGGATAATATCAACCTCCTCATGTAACCTCCTCAAGAACAAGAAAAACTAAATCTAAATAATATAAAAACTAATTAAATTACTTTTCACCATACTATTCATATGAATAGTAATATGCTTTGTTAATAATAATTAAATCCTAATAAAATCTTAAAAAGATAAAATACATCATAAGATGAAAGATAAACCATATCTAATTTCTTAATGATTAAGGAGATAATTTAACTAAATAATATCCAAACATAAGTATCAAGTAATTCAATAACAATATAGCTACAAAATATGAAAGGATAATGGTGTCCATGATGCTATTTACAACACTTTGTGTGGAATGCAAAAATTTAGTTCGACTCACATATGATTAAATAGTTATAACTTTGTGTGGAAAACTTAGATTTTAGTTCCAAAAGATACTTTGGACTCCTAATTTAATAAGCTTTATAATGATATACATAATATAGGGTAAATAATTATCTTCAAATGTTACCCTTACTTCCTTCTATAGTGATTCATAAGATAATCTTCAAAATCTTAGAATATTTTTGCATCATTCTCCCTTTGTTGTGAAAATTTTGTCCTCAAATTTTCTCTTGAATCAATCATGTTGAACCTTTGAATTAATGCTGGAATCATAAATCAATTGACCACTTGGATCATTAAAGTTTTTGGAAGATCTTCAAAATTGAGCTATAATACCAATTTTATGTGTAATAGAATGATTTTTTTTCTTAAGTTTCCTATTTTATATGACTTTATAATGATAAACAAATGATGAATGCTAAAATAAGGAAATGGATGAAAGATCAAAAAAAGTAATTCCTTAAACTAGCTTTGAAAGCCTCAGACATATAACTCTCAAAGAATCTCGAATGAAGAAACACATACTAAACTTCACTAGATAACTCTATACGTAGCCACACGAGAAAGGTATAGAGGGTTTCTAAATTATCACTCACACTAATAAGATAATTTAGATAGAAATATAGTTTTGAACTCATACAGATAACATAAACATAGAACAAAGAAACTCACATAGGGTTTCAATGAGAGAAAAATTGATTTTACACCTTTGTTCAACTATCCTCCTCAAATAACAAGTTTCCATGGGATATTTATAGGATAATATCCACCTTCTCATATAACGTCCTCAAGTATAAGATAAACTAAATCTAAATAATATAAAAAATAATTATATTACTATTCATGATACTATTTATGTGAATAGTAATCTTCTTTGATAATAATACTAATTTCCTAACAAAAGCTTAAAAAGATAAAATACATCATAATATAAAAGATAAACCATATCTAATTTCTTAATGATTAAGGAAATAAATTAACTAACTAATATCCTAAAATAATTATCAAATAATTCAATAACGAAGTAGCTAATAAATATGAAAAGATAATGACTTCCATAATGCTAATTACAACACTTTATCTATTAGCATATAAAAATTTAGCTCGACACATATATGACAAAATCATCATAACTTTGTGTAGAAAATTTGGACTTGAATTTCAAAAGATGCATTGGACTCCTAATCTAACAAGCTTTCTAATTATATCCATATTATAGGGTAAATAATTATCTTCAAATTTTAACCGTAATTTCTTCTATCGTGATTCATAAGACAATCTTCAAAATCTTAGAATATTTTTATATCATTCTCCCCTTATTATGAAATTTCCGTCCTTAAATTTGCTCTTGAATCAACCTTGTTGAACCTTTGAACCAAATCAATTGAACTCTTAGATCATTGAAGTTCATGGAAGATCCTCAAAATTGAGCTTTGATACCAAGTTTATGCGTAACGAAATGAATTTTTTTAATTTCCGATTTTATATACTTTTATAATGATAAACAAATGATGAATCTTAAACTAAAGATATGGATGAAGGATCACACATATTAGTTCTTCAAACTAGCTTTGAAAGCCTCACACAGATAACTCTCAAAGGATCTCTAATGAAGAAACACATAGTAAACTTCATCAAATACTCTATACAAAGTCATGCAGGAAAGGTATAGAGGGTTTCTAAATTATCACGTACACAGATAAGATAATTTAGATCAAGTCTAATTTATGAATCATACAGATAATATAAACATAGAATGAAGAAACTCACATAGGGTTTCAATGAGAAGAACTCAATTTTATAACCTTATTCAAATATCCTCATCAAATAATACGTTTACATGGGATATTTATAGGATAATATCCACCTCCTTATGTAACATCCTTACTAATAAGATAAACTAAATCTAAATAATATAAAACTAATTAAAATACTGTTCATATGAATAGTAATCTCCTTTGATAATAATAATTAAATCCTAACAAAATCGTAAAAAGATAAAATACATCATAAGATAAAAGATGAACCATATATGATTTCTTATTCATTAAGGAAATAAATTAACTAATTAATATCCTAACATAATTATCAAATATTCCTACAAAAATGTAGCTAATAAATATGAAAAGATAATGGTATCCATAATGCTAATTATGACACCTTACCTATTAGCGTGTAAAAATTTAGCTCGACACATATATGGTAAAATAGTCTTAACTTTATGTAGAAAACTTGGGTTTAAGTTCAGAAAGATACGTTGGACTCCTGATTTAATAAGCTTTCCAATGATGTCCATATTATAGGGTAAATAATTATCTTCAAATTTTACCCTTACTTCCTTCTATCATGATTTATAATACAATCTTCAAAATTTGAGAATATTTTTGCATCAGAAGAGGCACTCTGTATGCCTAATATATGTCAAGTGCAAGAAAAAAGTAATGTCATACCTAGAAATCAAATGTGGGAAACATTTGATTCCACCATGATATGGGATATAAAATGGAGAGAAGGAAATATATAATGAAAAAAAGACTAAGTATATATAGAGAGATAGAGATCTCTGAATAACTATATCTTTACCAATTCAATTAACACTCACTAAAAGCAAGCACATTAATAATTGAAATTAGCAATCTAACCAAATAAGTCTAATATGTTGAATAGCACCCTTGAATAGGGTAATCAATATGCTATATACTAATGTAAAGTAATAATGTAGCCATAACTAGGTACACATAACATAAATCATACAAAAGCATAAACAAGCATGTTACAAAAGGTAAGATAATACTAATTCAAGAAATTCATCATTAATTACAATCATAATCTATAGTTTTAGTACGTTAAATTTAGGGACTTCACTATTCTTAATCGGTGGAACTATCATAAGCATGTCTCAAGGACAATACACCTAATCCACTATTATAATCTGATGAAATGAGACCAACACCTTTTAGGGAAAAAATCACTTGATCACTATTCTAAAAGAGGTGGAATGCTTCACAGTAACTATTATGAAAAAAAAACACCTGAGCCACTATTATTTTCTAATTGAATGGACCTAACACCTCAGCCCTAACTCGTGTAATCTTCCACTTTAAATTATTTATATCTTATTCATTATGCTTTTCTCAAGATCATGGTATAGCTTACATTGAGCCCAAGAACCCTTTTATTCTTAAGCTTGTAGAACGGTTTAGAGCATCTCTTAATAAAAAACATGCTTGAGCCATGATTACCATTTGATGTAACTAGTATACAACACCTTGACCATGGCTCATGTAATATTTCACCTTAAATAATTAGTACCTTATTCAATGTGGTATTTAGCATATGTAGGATTGTGAAACACATAATATATCAAAACATACTCATTTGAAACATATAGAGCACAACTACGTGAAATCTGGCACACTTCTATAAATAAAAGGTCACACCCATCTTAAGAAACCCTAATTTTCACATGGCATTCATAACTTCTACCTTGCTAATAATTTTATCACCAAATTCAACCATCCTTAAAATATTATTATTAAATAAATACCTACAAATTAAGGTCTAAATTTAGCTTCTTATTCATGTGATAATACCCTAACTTTAAGGTCATTATTTATATTTTCTATAAAACTCAATTTCATGATTCAATTATTCATTTTTCCAAAAATCCATACAACCACCAAATTTAGTATACATTCCCAAAATATTACTATTAACATTATTTATAAGAATTGAGGTCCAACTCCCACATCTTACATATGCGATGATAGCCTATCTTTAAAGTTACTATTCACCTTTATCATAAAATCCTAATTTCACAAATTCATCATAATTTTTCTCATAAGACTCATATAACTACCAAATTTAATATTAAAACCTAAAATTCCAATATTAACAGCATATCAATATTCTAAGCTCAAATTCCAACATTTCACATGTATAATAACAATTCCACCCCCAGAGTTACTATTCCTACTTAGAACCACGTTCTTCATTTATTAAACTTTAAACTATTCATATTCTACTCCAAATATTCTATACATATAATTAACCTATTTTGAACCATTTGCCACATCAAAATTTCTAATGTTCTATTTTTAACCTATATTGACCAAAATGCCCCTAAATTAGCTAAAACATCCATTTTCACAAAAATTGATGGATCACAATATGGATGATTCCCAAATTCCATTATATAATCATTCCATACCTAGACAAACCATATTGAAACAAAATAGGTAACAAAATCACACTAAAGGTTACAAAGCGAGATTACCGCAACAACATGTAAGCTTATACTTTTCACATATTCTCACTTTACATTGATTTGACACCAAATCATGATACCATAGTAATATCAACATAAAATTATCATTATAATAATATCAAGTATGATATATCATACAACAGTACACATTACACATACAAAAACCTAGTTACAATATATATTCTCAGTAAATCATCTCTGATCTCTATGTAACGTATAACCTAAGATACCCCATCTAAGATCATAGGAACAACACCCAAAAATGAATAAAAATAAAACATTACAAATCATTGAATAAAAGGAAAATATGAGGCAAAGTTGTGTGGAAGGAGGAGAAAGAACCAAACCAAACCAAGGTGAGGCTATAATGGAAACGGTGCACCTAATAGAGGGAGAAATGACACTTATTGTCATTTATATGGAAGGGGGAATTGTGGTATCAAAAAAATATTGGGCAAAAAGCAGTGATGGAGGCTATAGCTAAGGGGGAGGCAACAACAGTGAAGTTTGAAGTGGAGGGAAAGGTTACAGTGATGGTTGCCAAACGTGAGGAGGTGTAGTGGTGGTGGATGCCAAAGGTTAGGATTATAACAAGGGTGAGGGGCATTGCCAAAGGGGGAGAAACAGATATAGAGGCAAAAGAAAGGGGGGAGGGATGATGGTGAGTAGCACGGTTAGCTAGTATAGAGTTTTTGGCGAAGAGAGGAAGGAAGGAAGAAAAGGAAGAAAGAGAAGAAATGAAGAAGGTCAGTTGTTATTGTTCATCGATAAGACAATTGACACGAGGGAAGGAAGGAGAAGATGATGGCTTATATGGTTCAAAAAGGTGGAAGGTGATAAATTAGCCTAGAGGTTGAATATTGGTGGAGAAGGAGTGGATTGATTTTCTATGAAAACGTCAGGGAGAATGGGACAAGTTGGTGGTTTAGGGTTGTAGGGAATAGGTGGTTGGTGTAGAGATAGTGTAGGTACAGAGGTGGTAGTGCATGGTCAGGAAGGGTGAAGAGGAAAATGACTTGAACTATGCAAAGAAAGACATGCATAGCCGAAAGTGGAAAGAGGATGACAGATTGATTGGGTTGGGGAGAAAAATGGAAAAAGAAAGAAAAAATAAAGTTGGGTTAGGTTTAGATTTGAGTTTAGATTTTTTTTATTAGGGTATTAACATTATGCCAAAATTAATGTATTAAATTTTTAAGGTTTGGGTTAGGTTAAAATATAAGTGATTTAGATTAAGGTTAGAGTTAGATTTAAGTTCAATAAATTTGGGTAATATAAAATGATTGATTATACAATATTAAGATTATGTTAAAGTATAAATTAATTAAGTATAGGATTAGGTAAAAAAAATAGGTATTACATCAATCCCTATAACTAGCTTTCTTCTTTTCCTGTTCATCCCCTTCTCTCCCTTCTTCCTTTTCCTTCTCCTCACACACCTTCCCTAGTCCATTCTACTTTACCTGGCCATTTTTCCTACCTTTATCATCCTTCTTCTCCTTCCTACTATATGCTTGGTTACCTACATTTTTTTCTTTTTCTATTTATCCTCACCCTAACCCACAGCTCGATGGACTTGAAGTAGTGAATTTGTATCACCTTGTTAGCTTCTAACTCTATGGCAAACTAAACCAAGTCCATAAATAGATTATAGAACTCCTCGATGGATATGCCCTCTATCAAAGTGCCATTAACTCATTGTACTTCTTCGTCGGTAGGTAGCTTGCAGTGCCTCCAAGAATGGCCCCCTACTAGTAGGTTCTCCACCCCTCTACTGAATACTCTACCACCATGAGTCTCTCCTTCCTCTAAAGTAGTAGATAACTATGTCTACCCTCCTATCCCCTTGTAAGCTACAAGTCATGAAAGTATTCATCATATCTCAAACCCACCGATCGATGATGTCGAGGTCCTCCTAACCTTTGAAGATGGGTGGGTGATGATGCCCAGCATGCCTAAGCCAGCCATCTGGAGTTGGTGTAGTTACAGGCACCGGTGGAGGCTGAGATGCTTAGATTTGGCCCTCCACATACACTTTGATGGTCCCCATGAAGCCTTTGATGGTTCGTAGGGGCGATTAGCTAAGGACAAAAGGAAGTTAGGATGAATTTTAGGCTACTAAGTACAAAGACTTGCACAAAAAACACACACTAACTACAGCACATGCCCAACCCAACTCTCACTTATAGACATCTAGGCTTGAAATATTGAAGTTATCTAAGAAATGAGAAAATAAATCCAGTTCAAGGCTAATACCTTCCTATGGTATCAGCTCAAAATTATTTGTAGTGTAAAATGCCTTAGTGAAATGCTTTGATGCCAACTTCTGGTATCACCTTAATAATTCTTAAAAGTAGAATTTTTTTAAGAAAAGATCTTATACCAACCTGTAACACCCCCATTTTTCACTACTAAAAATTTTCATTAAAAACATGTTTTAGAAGTAAAAAACAATATGAAAAACTACATTTTACAACTTTACCTGACATAAGTTAGACATCCACTGCCTACCCCATATTAGATACAAGGTTAAACCAACATAACACTAAGGCAATGATTCCAAAATGTCAAATCGTTACTAAATACATATTAAAAGTGCAAAATTACAAAACATGGGTTAGGGCATGAGGCTTAAAACAAATGCCATGTTACTCCATGGACTCCTTGAAAACCTTCTAGATGTTGTCCCTCAAGGGCCCCAACCCATATGAGGTAGGCCCTTTACTCGCCATCCCCAAAAACTTGGACAAGGTCCTCTACTCGTGGGAATAAGTAAGTGACCAAGCAAATGGGCACATTAGTACACTATGTACTAAGTAAGCTAAGTTGCTCCCTCAATATACACAAATATAGAGTATAGTATGCATCATGATAAGGCCATATATATAAAGATAGATGTATATGATGTCATATTGTCATGCATAATTCCAACCAGTAGCAACTTCATGCATGGCAAGGAGAACTAAGCAACATCTTGGGTTGATACCAATTAACAAAATCCTCTGGTTATAGCATTAGTTCATCCATGTACGAGATAAATGACTCAACCCTTCAATATTCCATTTTATAATCAAGTAGTCAGGTTAACCATTAACCAAGTGTAATAACCAGCTTTACTCATTTTCGACCAATCATACCATTACTTCCATTCCTGCTAAATATTAGCCATTCTCTTAATCATCATTTATCTTTGATCAATTACTTCACAACCATATTATATTATTATCAAGTGGTGAACTGTTCATCACCCTATGGTCCCACATACCATGGAAGGTTATCGAAAAGGGACATAAAGTCCATACCAAAGCCTACCACCAAGTGGACGTAAGTTTAGGTCAAAGCTAATCATAAAACTTACATAAGTCCAGGTTGAAGCCAACTACTGAGGTAACTAAACCCTTTAGTATCAATACCCCCTAGAACATCATCAATGTCTAGAGTAGGTAAGGTACTGGGACCTCTTTGGATCCTACCCTAAGGCAAAGCCAGAAGGCACCAAAATCATCCAAAGGAAGACTAACCATTTGTTGCTAATCAAGGATTAGGAAACCCAGACCCATACTCAACTCGAATTTCTTTCTCTTTAAGTGATTATTATTTTATTCATAAGGATAAGTGAAATGCCCCAAAAATATTTATTTTAATAAATATAATTAAATAATAATTTACTAGGGAATTAATTTAATTATTTATTTTATTTGAAATGGGAAGGATTTATTTAGGGAAAATGAATAAGGAAATTAATTACCCAAAATATTATTTAGGAAAGTTTTATTCTATTTGCTAATAAAAAAAGGAATTTAGGAAAAACCTTTTAAAACCATAAATTATCCTAAAAGGGAATTTAATATTATTTATTTAAAATAATTCTTTTTTAATTACCCAAAATATTCTATTTAATCTATTTGACATCAACCTACTTTAATATTTCTTTTTCCTTTTTCCTTTTTCTTTCTTTTCTTTCTTTTTCTTTTTTTCCTTTCTCTTCTTCTTCGGCCGAATTGGGCTCGTGACGTGGTCCAATTCCCTTTACTTTATTCCTTTCTCCCGCGGCCCAAACGGCCCGCTTGCCTCCTTCTTGCGGCAACCAAGACGTCGTGTATCATGGCCTTTTTCCATGTAACGCCGCATTCCATTAAATGTTATAACCGCAACCGACCGGCCTGGTTCCTTCCCATTTTCTTTTCTTTATTTTTCCCCTCGACCACCCAGTTCATCTTCTTCTTCTTCCTCCTCCCCACTTCTGTCGATCTGCAACTACCTACCGGCTAACAATTTTGCTAGCAACTACGCACATTCACTGCCCGCTTTCTCCCCCTCTCTTCCACGAGGACTCGTCAACCACACATGTCTTCCCACTTTCCCTCTTCCCTCGCACGATTTCCCTCTCCCCTAGCCACTCGTAGACCACGAACGGAGAGTGCGCCGGCTGCCATCTTCGACTGGTTCCCACTCTTGCCTACCACTCTCCCACCTTCCCTTCGACCCCAACTTCCCCTTTAGTCTATAAATACCCCCATAACAGTGTTGAGCTAAGTTTTTGGCTTAAGTTTAGAAAAAACCCTCCTTTGCACCACCACAATTTTAGACACTCTTTCCTCCACCGTTGGCCAACCACACCACCAACTCCACCCACTTAAGCCTTCCCTGGACCGTCCTATAGCTAACCAAACCTCTCATACCCCTCGATTCTTCCTGCATAGGCCACCCCGGCTGTGTGAAGTAGCCCTCGACCAACCCATTCTTTGCCTCTGCCGCCCTTCGAGCCACCATTAGAAACCACTTCTGTCGCTGTCGCCGCTCCTTTCACCTCCCAAATTGTGTTGCAGACCTTCCCTTACCTTTATTTTCCTCTCCATCCCTCTCCTCTTCTCTTTCTCTCCTTATTCCCCATTCGGCCGCCATCTTGGCCGTCGTGTGCTGCCACCCCTCGCCGTGCCACCTCCCTCACTTTACTCCTCTTAGCCTAGGCTACCACCAACACCTCAGCCTCCACCATCATTCTCCACCCCTTCTTCTCAAACCCCAACTTTTTCCCTTTTAACCCTCTTTTCCGGCCACCACCGCCACCATCGTGCACCATCACCGGTGCCACCCATCTCTCCCAACTCAAGGTGAAACCCTAGACCTTCTCAGCTCTTCTTTCCTATTTATTTTAATTTATTCTATTTTTATTCCAATTTTCAATGTTTATTCGATTATTATTATTATTATTATTATTATTATTATTGGATGTAATATTAATGCTAAATTATCTTGGCAGGGTTGAGAGTATTATTGAGTTAATTAGAGTATTAGTTTCAAATTTTAGGAATTAATAAAGTATTATAGGTTTTATGATCAGTCTTATTATTCTTATTATTATTATTATTATTATTATTACTATTATTATTATTATTATTATTATTATTACGATTGTTAATTATTTAAGGAGGGCCGAGGCCTTAATTTATAATTAGGGTTCGCATACTCCTATTCAAATATTATTATTACTATTTTTGCTATTATTAATATTATTAATATTATTATTATTATCTTTGTTATTTTTTAATATTATTATAATTATTGTATGTTATTAATATTATTATTACTATTATTGAATAGTAATTTCATTATTTGGAGGTAGGGTCAAAAACCCTACCTTGTTTTATTTAAGTTTATGTTATCCTCATCATCATCATCATCATCATCATCATTTTTATTATTATTATTATTATTATTATTATTATTATTATTATTACTATTATTATTATTATTACTACTAATATTTTATTATTATTATTATTATTATTATTATTATTATTATTATTATTATTATTATCTTTACTAACATTATTTTGGTGAAGGGTAGAAACCCTTATATCACCATTCGTTTTAAATTACATTAGTATTATTATTATTAGTATTTTTAGAAGTATTTTGAGTAGTTAATTCTAGTATAGTATTATTTTAATTAAAAAAACAAGTCTTAGGATAAGTTAGTAAATAATAGTATTTTTAGGAGGGAACCTAATTCTAGTATTTTTCCCATAATAGGTGAGCCCAAACAAAGTCCTCTAGAGGTATAGAAGCTTGCTCCAAGGCCGGTGACATTTTAGCTAAGGGAGTATTAAGGCCATTGTGTAATTATGTGTTTTATAAGCCATACATGCCATGTGATGTGAAATATAATGTGTTTTATGTGTATTTGTATATCTATCATATGTGCAACATGATATAAAGTTAAGGTAAGATTGTACATTAATTTGTGGCACGTGTATTATATGTTGGAGTTGTGATATCATTTTATGGTGTGGCCCATACTACATGCAAGATAGGGTTTGTAAAAATAATGATGGGGAGCGTAATAATGTGGTGTTAGGGTTTGGCATGGAGTTGTGTGTTGCATGGTGGTATTAGGGTTTGCATGGTAGTGTTAGGGTTTCATATGGTGGTATTAGGGTTTTGCATGGTTGCATGGGAATTAATGGTTGCATGGGAGTTAATGATGGCATGGGAGTTAGGGTTAGCATGGGAGTTAGGGTTGTTATGGTTACCATGGCTTGGTGTGGTTAACTAGGGCATAGAGGATAAGAGTAGTGGGAGTTAGTCATGCATGTCTGGGCAAAGTTTTCAATAAAATACTTAAGACACTAATTATGTAAAGTGAAAGAGTATTGAGTCGGGTCCCACCAATCCACCGATTAAAATAGTAGTTAGGACGCATAGTTCTATGTGCCTCTGATCCATCGGCAATAATAGTGGTTAGCATGCATAGTCCTATGTGCCTCCAATCCACCGAATTTAATAGTGGCAGACTCCGAGCTCAATAAACCGAACGCCTAAGTAGCTAAGACATTTAAAAGACACTAATTACTTACAGTAGAACACCATGTGAGCCTGGGCCAACCGATCTACCGGTAAGAAATTGTGGTTAGGGTAAGATACCCTATACGTGACCGATCCACCGGCTAATAATAGTGGGTAAGAGCATTGCACCCTTCTTATCTCTGATCAACCGGCTATATTAGTGGGGGCTTTCATACTCACATGGTTTTGATAAAAGGTATGGTATGAATCGATTTACGATAAGAGATTAATTAAATAATTAATTTGGACTACTTGGGCCTTTATGTGTGGGCTTGATCATCTATAAGTGGTATAATTTCCTTCATGACCTTATGTACAACACATGTGGGTGGAATGCATTAGTTGAATGTTTCTCTACATGATTTTATGTGCTTATATGCTGGCCTTAGTGTTCAATTACGTTGTTCAATACATAGCATACTGATCACCCCATTTATGGGTACTGCTCATTCCGACGAGCAGAAGGCCCGTCTAATGTGTTGCAGGTAGGAGATGCTTATTTCTATGCTATTGATGTCTATGGGACATCAGGTGGGCCCAAGTGATTATTG
Organism: Tamarix austromongolica; assembly: GCA_039764185.1. Lineage (NCBI taxonomy): Eukaryota > Viridiplantae > Streptophyta > Magnoliopsida > Caryophyllales > Tamaricaceae > Tamarix > Tamarix austromongolica. The sequence goes on along the minus strand of CM077811.1, from coordinate 91,762,102 downwards.
GGATGGGTTCAATGTCTAAGGAGTGGCATATTCGGTCTTTCCTTTAAGATTATTATTCGTGTTATCTTCTAATTATGTTTGAGCTTGGAGAAACAATTTTATTATTGTTGATATTTTTATTCTCTGAAAAACAATAGCTAGTATTTTTAATTGTGTAAAGACTTATGCGTACTCTGATTTCTGTATTCATGAAGTTGAATTATTAAATAATGTTATGTGTAGTTTTCGTTAGCCTTAACACTTGGTACTGGAATGGTAGGAGTGAACCGGTCTGGTACTAAGTGTGGCAGTAGCATCCCTAGATTTTACGGTTTGAATTTATAAGTCTTGCTTAAAAAAAATGTGTAAAATTTTGGGGGTGTTATAATAGGTGATCATATAAGGCCCGTACAAGCAGGTAAGGTGAATCCCCATACTAAACCATATTGATCCTTTTTATTTCCATTTTCCCCAAACATGTGGGTTTACCATTTATCTAATGAAATTCATATCCATCATATGGTTTAATTCATTCCCTTACTAATTTCTGTTACTCTTACTCCTATCTTTTCACTTATTATAAGTGAATAACACCTTTAGCCTTTACATTACCCATAATTTATGCCATAAACTATGATCCATTTTAATCCTTAATTAGGCCAATATTCCATGTAAAATTTACATTTTATCCCATTAATAATCATGATATAGTCCCAAACACAACCCTTAAGTATAACCGAACCACAAGGAAACAAATCATGTAAACAAATCTAACCACTCGATTGATCTAGCCTTACCAGTCGATCATTTTGGGTCAACAAGTCGATTGAGTCAACTCAACCAGCTCATGCTTTCTTCAAATTATTTGATTGGTTTGGACAAACTAGTATACTATTCATAGACCAATTGATTAGTTTTACCAAACCAATTGATGGATTTAAGTAGAGAGCAAGACTAAGTTCTCTATAGGAGAACTAACCAATGGGTTGGGTCAACCAATTGAATGTTCTAGGAACCATTCAATTGATTTGACCTAACTGATCAATTGGTTTACCCTAACACAACATTAATTCAGAAATTTCATGCAAATTCTTGTGTGATAATAATTTTTAACTATATTAGAACATGCATCAACATCAACAAACATATTCCTAATAATATTAACATGCATTTCTTTGCCTAAAATCATCATAGCCTATGTTATCCATTTTCATTCTCTTTCTCCATTCTATGTCATTTCAGCGTGCAATTTATCCATACAACTACATTTACCTTATAATAGCGTTATATTCCCCAACATTTTAAGAGCACAAATAACTTACTTGATGTAGGTTATAAATCCCCTTAAAAATATAATTTTTAAGTCTATAAAACCTTCAACTCTTAAAACCTTAAAAAATAAAATATTAACTTAGTTATTATAATAAAACTTCATCAAATTTCAAGAAAGAGAAGAAAAGGGAGATGGATATACCACTAAGACAAAACTAAGAAAAAGTCAATGTGACCACTTAAGCTTTTCCCAAAAATCTAAATTTTCCTTGCTTAACAATTGAAACAAGATAAAGCTAGAGATAGAATGAGGAGTGTGTGTAAATAAATTGGCAAGTGCTCGAAGTGTGGAAGGAAAAGAAGAGAATACAGAACTAAGAGGAATTTTGGTAGCTAAAAGAAAGTGTAGTGCAAGGAGGATTGGGGATAATTATAGCAAACCAATCGAAGGGAAACATAGAGGGTTCAAAAGGCAACTTAAAACTCTACTTGTGACCATTTGTATTCAATCAAAACTGATGAATTTGCTTGGGCTGACCTAGTCTCCTAAGCTCAATTTGTAACTATGGGAAACTCAGGTTAATCAGGCTAGACTTTTCATACATAAATAAAGAAGGGAGGTTAGCGTGGAAGGAATCTTTCAGCTACTTAGAAGCATTCCTAAGGTTAAAGCAATCAATTTCATAATTGGCAAAGGAAAGAGGAGGAAGAAGACAATGACTAAGGTAACCTCTCTCTCTCTCTCATGCATCTCAATTGACATCTAGAACAAATCAAGGTAATATTTTGGGTTAAATGAGTCATGAAAATGGTTAGGAATCTCTTATATAAAATTGCTATGAGTTAGTAAGGTTCAATTTTAGTGTAAGGTATTTTTCAGAAAAATCCAACTAAAAAAATATAACCAACTAGACAAACCAGAAGATCAGTTTGGTTCTACAACTCAACTATTCATCCACCAGCCAATTGGTTTCCTCCAACCAGTAGATCATGTTGGGAGAGGAGCTCAATTTGGCTAAAATGGCAAATCAGTCGATCAGTTCATACAACCAATCAATAGGTTTGCCTATAAAACTTAATAAACCTCATTTTTCAAAATGATTCCAAATCAAATCATAATATTGAATTAAATCAAAGACACAAAAATTTGTCAAAATTACCCATTTATCCATTATACAAAAGTGTGGGGCATTACACTCTTTTCTTTCTCTTTCTTTCCTTTTTAACCAAACCGAGCCTTTATATTTTCCCCTTCCTTTTCAATCCATCTCAACCATCCTTCTTCTTCCCTTTCTCTATTTTAGTGACCCCAAACATTTCTTTTTCTGTCCACCATCACACTATTTGTCTCATCACCATCTTAGTGAGCCAACATCCAAACTCCATAACTCCCTAATTCCCCTCTATTCCTTAACTTCCTTTTCTCCACTTTAGTTCTTCTCTCATCACTACCTCATAGATCATCATATGTCAACATCTTAGGAGCAAAGATTCATTGTTAAATACATTCCTATTGAGTTCCTTTGTTGTTGTCACTAGTTCAACCTCTTCCATCACTCTACTTCATTCGGCTATGCTCTCCAACGTTGAGAACCACCATCACCAAAATTTCTCTTCTCCTTCAAGCCTCATTGATCAAACTCTAGAAACATCGACATCATGCAAATTCTACACATGTTTAATCCAACACCATAAACCTCTCATTTTCTTGTTCCTAGACCATTGTCTTCTTGCCTCGACAAATAACTCAAAACTAGACCTCCTTATGTGCTAACACCATTCCAACATCCAACTCCATTGAACCTTCTAGCATGTAGCTCTGACTTGCATTTAAAATAAGCCCTGAATAATTTCCCTATACATGTGCGGTGCATATTGGATGCATGGTTGTGTCATGTACCCATGACCCTTAACCTCAAATCCTTAGAATTATCTTAGCCTTAGCTCCCATTAATATGTATATATTTATATTATCTAGTATATATACTAATACATGTACATATTTTTTGTGGGCTATATTGTTGATTTCAAGTAATCATATTCCTGCTTAAGGTGGCCTTGGAAGAGACATTTTTAGGGTACAATTTCTGTGTCTTGGAGATAAATCCAATTATTCTATAGATGATGGAAATATGGGTTCAAATTTATAGATTACGTTTTTAGAATAAAATTCATCATAGGTTAATGTTATTAGAAATGTGATATTTTTGCCAAAAAATGAAAGCATATGATATTACATTTCTATGTAAAATTTTATGACATAAATAAATATATATTTTTCCAAACTAGAAATTAATAGTACACGTATGCCTTGGTAATATTTTAAAAATGGGGATGCATGAATGTGTTAATATACAACTTATATCTAGAAATAATATGCATATATAAGGTTAGGGTTTAATCATGATTTTTCCATGCAATATGCTGGATATACTAATGAGTTAATATAGTCCTTGTATATTTTATATGGATTTAGACATGTAGCATGTTAGTTTTAGAGAATAAATAGGATTAAATTTTGCTGATTCTATATTGTATGTTCTAAAGATAGAAATATAAAATTTTTGTGTATCATATTTCGTATCGAAAATTATTATGTGGAATTAATGTGAAAAATATGATCTCTTAGAAAGGTATTCTAGGATTCTATATGTGAATTATGTTATGTCCACATTTAAGGGACGTTATATTTTTTCATAAGGTGAAATTTCTTTATATGATAAATTACATTTAATTATTGTACTTTAGCTTTCTCATGACAAATAACCTATAAAAATGAATATGAAAATAAATTGGAGAAAAATGTGGTAATTAGGATTTATGGGGCATTTTGATCATTATGACAAAGATGTGCCTTAAGGTGAATAATTGGACTAATTGGCTTAAGAGTTAACCTTGGAATAATATTGAAAATAATTGAATGAAAGGATTGAATTGAAAGGAATTGGATAATTGATTAGGGCTATAGCATACAACCTAAGCCTATATCATGATGGCTTAATAATTTTGTGACCCTCATAGTCCTTTGATTATATTGATTGATGTTTAAATTGTTGTAGGATTTAGATCCTAGTATCCTTGGTTAATAATATGGAGTTGAATAAAATACTAATCACTTAAAGAGAAAGACTTAAGTTTGGAAAGGGATCTCATACCTTAAAATAGGCCCCCAAGTGCATAATTTGACTTTCACATCAAAGGGCCCACTTATGCTCTATATTTATTCCATATATCCTATAGAGGGTGCGCATACTTAAGTACTTGAGTGTTAAGGTTTAATAAGGGCAATTGATATGTCATGTGGCTTTCATGACAAGCTTTACCCTAGAATTGAGTGATTTTATTTGGTAAAACTTCCATGATGATCATTGTGTTGCATATAAGATTGTATTTTTCTCACGATTTCATTATTGATTGGTATTATTGGAATAGACATCTACCCTAATACATCTATAATAATAGGATTAGGATTGGCTTGACAATTATCAAGATCAAAAAAATACCATGTTGTGCACGTAATAGGATTTGTTGATATCTTGTAATTATTGTAAAACTCAGAGCACGTCTTTATTTTACCCTTTGATAGTGCTTTGATTGATTAATATCATTTAATGAAATGTTGAATCTTATTATTTAGATGTTGTTATTTCATGCCATTGTATGCTTCTAGTATAATTTTTAAAATATTATGTTAATTGAAATACGGGCATGCTACCTCTCTAAAGGCATTTTGATTTACTCGGTATAAGGAAGTCAAACAAATACTATCATTTTCATGTTGTTACATGTTTTAGTGGTAGCTTGGGTTTATGTTATAGAGTTAAGGTTAAATCGAGTGTCTCTTGTTATAATATTATGTTTCATTCTTCAGCTTCCTCTTGGAGACTTCAACTTTTTTAAAACATGTGAATTTTATTTAAAACATATAGTGAATAAAATGACAAATTACAAAATTTTAAAAAGTATACAATAAAATAAAAAAATCTACACAAAACTCTAAGTATGTCATATATTGAATAATCACATGTAATCAAGCTTTGTGTCTTATAGCCTTATCTTCCATGCAACTTTGTAATCTTTTTAATGCTATTTTCTTGTACATCACACATCTTTCATGGATTAATATTCTTGCAAACATATATAATACCTCCAAGATCTACTTAATAAAACACTAGAAGTGTTAGGATATTTAAGAAAAAATGGTATCATCTCTAAGTATGTTAATTCTTGCTCTTCAACATTAGAAGAGTAAGGTTGACGAGATGCTCCTAAACCATTCTCCCTCTATAAAGAAGAATTTATCCTCAAATTAGCATCACTATAGTAAGGAGACAAATCATCAATATTGAAAGTCCTAGAAACTCCTCCATAGTGTTAAGTTAATTCTAATTTATATGCATTATTTCTAACTTTTCTTAAGATTTTAAATGATCCATTAGCTTTTGGCATAAGTTTTTTTTTCTTAAGTTTGGAAATATTTCTTTTCTTAAGTGTAACAAAACCAAATATGCTAGTAAAAACACTTATTGAATTTTATTTTTATTTACTTGTGTTTGGTATCTAGCATTATATTTTTCTATGTTGTCTTGAATTTGGTTATGAAGTTTTTAAAGAATTCAATTCTTTCTTTAGCATCATAAATCTTAAGATCTCTTTTTGTAAAACCCCATCCCAAAATGCTTCAAATTGTATTTAGAATTATGTTCATATAAAATAAATGAGTTTTGGTTTTGAAATGGGCTTGAAATTCTTATAAAAATGTGAATTTTAAGAGTAACAATTGACTGGTTTACATAACTGATTGACTAGAACACTAGGAAAATTTATAACCTTGTTCTAGACAAATCAATCCACTAGTTTACCCAAACTAATTGACTACTTTGCCTACGATTTTCAATCTATTTATAATTTTGATTCAAATTTCCATCCAATAATTATGAACTTTTTAATTGAGTTTGATTATGCTAATAAGCATGTTGAGTGTTCTGGTATCATTTTCATATTAATTGAACCATTACATGATTTTAATTAGCAAATTTTTTCCTAAAATTTACTTTTAAAGGTAAGCCTCCCTTCTCCGTTTTCCTCACCTCTCCTTCTCTTTTACGGTGGCTAGGGAAGTGATTATTAACTTTGGGGACTCTCCCCTAACTTGCTAACCGACTTGCATACCCATCTTTGACTGCACTCAACCGCTCACCACTAGATCAAGTTATCCTTCACTTTTTTATCTTGCCGACACTCAACCTCACCTGTCTTATCCCTCTTTTTCTTGTGAATATCAACTAGCTTGCTCTTATACCACCCATTCTACTAATCTATCTTCATTCCGCACTTGTGTTCTTATTCTTTTCTCCCTTCTTCTTATGAGAATCTCAATAACCGTTGAACTCTTTTTCATTTTTCCCCTATTCTACCTTTTGCTGAGAAAAACAAAGATCCTCTTTGGTATTCTCCATTGAATTGTGTTGGAATTATGTTCTTTTCTCTTCTTCCAATCATGGTTTTAATTCTCTCTTAATTTCCATAATGAAGTAAGAATTAAGGTTGAGAAAAGTTGGAGATTTTAGCTTCTCTATAAGCACCCTATTTTGAGTAAAAAGGTAGTCTTTTGTGTGTCTGTTCTTATTCTGATTTCTTTATTTTTAATGAAATTTTGAAAGGTTATGTTAATGGTATTACTTTGATTCTCTTAGGAATCAAATTTGCACTAGATAGGTCATTTAGTAGGAGTTTTTCTCTAGAATAATTTCTTTAAGGTAAAGCATTCTTATCTTTAACATAATTAGGTATATTGGGATTCCATGTGTTAGTGCTTATATGAGTATGATATAATTGTGTTCCATGGTATAAGCTTGTGGTATAAATCATTCTAAGTAACTGTTATTGAGTTTCCTAATTTTAAGCATGAAATTGATTGTTGAGCATGATTTGGTTAAGTGTGTAGAAGCATGTATTATTACGTGTTTTTGGACATAGAAGCATGCTAAGATTAATATGTTAAAGTGTGGTAAAGTTTAGTGTGTGTTTCATAAATTTGGGTCATGTTTTACCTAGAATAGTTTATCAGTTCCTCGAACTAATCAAATATTTTTGGGAGCAATCGAATGGTTTGGAGTTTTGGATCGGTTGGTCATGAGAACAACCAATCAGTTTCGTGAACAAGTCAACTGGTTTCAATAAATAGTTGATCGATTGGTCAAACCCATCAATTGATTTTTCTACAAGCTAGAATAGTTTGGTTTCTACTTAGATCAAATGACCAGTTGGACCAAACTAGTTGACTAGTTCTCATGAACAATCAACGGGTGAGTCCAACTAGTTGACTAGTGCTCTAGTTCTGTTTTATTCTAGGTGTGATATGAATAGACTAATCAACTGGTCTGAGGACCAATAGACTGGTTCCACTAGAAGCCGCCTATTTATTTATGATTAATTATGTTTCTCTCTATCCCTTTTATGTTGAATATTCCATGTATTTACAATATTTTAATTATGATTTAAACTATGATTGACCTAAGTTAATATGAACTAATATGATGGTATTTGAGACTTGATTTTGGTTTAGCTTGGTGTTATCTTTAAACATCCAATTGGTATGATGAGTTTGGTAGTATCTTTAAAGACCCATTTAGTGGCTTAAATGCCTTGTGTGAGTTTGGTGTTATCTCTAAACACCCATTTCATGGCTTTAATACCTTGTGTGAGTTTGGTGTCATCTCTAAACACCCAATTTTGTGGCTTGTATATCTTAGTTAGTGTTTAGTGTTAACAATTAAAATACCCAATTGGTTTGATATGTGGAATTTTGATCATAATATCTTAGAGGCCTTCCTGGTATGTACATTTAGGGATTGGTTATCTTTTGTACCCCTAACCTAGGTGTCTAAATAAGGTAGATGTTGAAGATTCCTAATAAAAGACCCTTGGCACTAGTGTTAGTGTGGTGGGTGAAGTAGACCCAAAATTGAGCGTATGCCCCCCACCCAAGTGTCCAAGTAAGTTAGATGTTAAAGATCCTTGAGAAAAGCCCCTTGGCACTAGTGTGATGCGGTGATGGGAATTACAGTCGTATGTTAGTCCCATCATGGTATATTAGCATTGTTTTAATTCTATGACTGTGTACTTCAGGTGAGGTAGACCCAAAATTGAGCGTATGCCTCCTCACCTAGGCTTCCAAGTATGTTGGATATTGAAGATCCCTAAGAAAAGCCCCTTGGCACTTGTGTGATGCGATGGTGGGAGTTATAGTCTTACATGTATACTATCATGGATATTGACATTATGTGTTTTACCTTTATATGGATTGTTATGGAAAACCATACCTATGTGCAATTGTATATGTAATACCCACAAAATTTACTACTGAAAATTTTTTTTTGATGATAAGTGTTGAACAAAAGCGAGATGACAAAACTATAAATTATGAGGGTATTACCGCCATACTTAGTACTAGACCGATTCAATCCTACCGTTCTAATACCAAGTGCTATGGCTAAATAGGATTAACTCCAAACACAAGTCGATAATTGAAGCAAGTGTTCAAAAAAGAAATGATTGTGTTCACCACACAGAAATCAGAGTGTGGTTAGAGAGAGTTACAACCCAAGGAGTAATTAAGTAAGTTTTCTGAAGACATAAAACATAGTACGATAGAATATGAGTAGAGTAAAATGATACATGGTAAAAAGCAAGATAGAGACCGGCCAGTCACTCTTGATCCCCAAGACAAGTCTAGGATCAACTCTTGGCCCCACCTGATGCCTCGTAAGTGTCGTAGGCATCGAAGATATTGTCGCCTACCTGCATAAACTTAGGTGGGCCCTTTGCTCATGAGAATGAGCAGCACCCATGAAGCGGGTGGTCGGTATACTACGTACTAAGGTAACCGTGAAACTAAGGCCAAACATATAAGGCACATAACAGAAGCATGATCATATAGGCAACATACAATAATACAAATAATGAGGCCGGGTTACATTTTAGATAAATTGTTCTCTGATTCTCTTAACAATATACTCATTTCACACATACTCTTTATTAATCCATGCGAGTACGGGAACCCCACTATTATAGCTAGTGGACTAGAATATATACAGGGCAGAATGCTCCTAACCACTATTATTCGTCGGTGGACCAGTTATGCTGCACAAAACACTCATGGCCATTATTATTCACAGGTGGATCGGCCTGGCCCGACTCACATGGTGTTTCACTGTAAGTACTTAGTGTATTTCCCATGTCTTAGGATCATTACATTTGGTTTTTTCAGCACGGAATCGCCCACTATTATAGCCGATGGACCGGAAGATATGTAGGGTAAAATGCTCCTGGCCACTATTATTTGCCAGTGGACCGGTCTCCAGGCCACCCCAGCTCCTAGCCACTATTATTCGCATGTGGACCGGTCTAGGCCTGGCTTAACAATCGTCCATTTTAAATGAGTAGTGTCTTATTTTTATCTTATTCGATAACTTTTCACCCTTAACTTGCATATCAACAATCCTCTACTTCTATCATCCTAAAAGATCTCATCCCATATCTTAAGACTCCAGCACCTCCTAACTACCCCAACATCCTTTCCTTATTCCACTACCCACACTAGAGGCCTAACTCCTAGATGTGTGGGTCATGGCCCACTAGCGATACCACTAAGCCCATTTACATTCTTCCCTAGGGTTGTCTCCCAAAAACCCTAATTTGGGCATATACGGCCCATCCTCCTCTACCTCACACAACCTAAGCTATTTTAACACCCCACACATCACATCCCGTAGATTCAACCCTCATTATTTCACATCACTCCCCTAAATACACGTATGACCATGAAACCCTAATTGGCCACACCAAACCCTAGCTGGCTATGCCAACCCTAGTATCCTCCTTTCCATAAGTCACCCTTCCATTTCTCACCTTCCACTCTTGCTTCCCATGAAACCCATGCTCGCCCCACTCATTACAATCCCCCATTATAACTTCATACTCCACTTACCCTCAATTTCTTTTCTTTTTTCCACCCTCTCAAATTAGGCTTTCCTCCCAAACCCTAGCTCGGTCTCCTACACACCCTTATACTATTTCACATTCTATTTTTCACCCAAATCCTCTAATCACCCAAATAACTCTTCCATTACCTTCCTCACACCCCAAGGCAATTTTCCCTACATGAAGTTCACCCCCATATGGACTCTATCCATCCTATGCAAACCCTCAAAATTTTGCATACAAAGCCCTAAAACTCCTATGCAAAACCCTAGTTTCTCCCATGCAAACCCTATATTCTCCCATACAAAGTTCATACACTTTATTTTTCTTAAAGTCCCCTTTTATTCTTCCTCTCATAGATCATGGGATGTTTAGGTCAATCTCACATTCCTTGGTTAATTTATTTCCCTTTGGCCAACTTACTTCCCTTTGATCCACTCACTTCCCCATTTTTTTCTTTTTCATCCTTCCACCCCATATCACTACATTAATTATCCTAGAATGCATGTCCTGCAAGGGCCATATCATATCATATCACCATGCATATCACAAACATATCGTACACATGCCATAAATGAATACAAGAGCATACCTCAACTCCAAGATTTGCTACACATAAAACGGTTATAACAATAGCACAAGATACACAACATATCATTGTACATGGCATCCAAGGCATATAAAAACACATATAATACATAAGGCCTTAGCTACACCCTTACCTAACATGAAACCGGTCTTAGAGCATGCTCCGATGCCTCCTTAGGGTTTTGATTGGTTTCACCTATAAGGGGGAAAAACTAAGGATTAGTTTCCCTCCTATCAAAAATACTATTATTTCCTATTTTAGTCTAAGATTAGGGTTACTATTATGAAAGGGAGATTTACAAATTAAAACTAGGGTTTTTATCCTCAAGTTAGCCTACTAGATATTACTAGTCAAAATAGATTTATGTTAACATTTATAGCTGTATTTATGTTATTAAATCTAATATCTTTATTTCTTCTAATAATAGTACTAGCACTAGTTAAAGAAAAGTAGTGATAATAGTAAAAATAGTAATACTAATGCTCCTAGTAATAGAAACCCTATTATTTTTAAGGCTAAGGCTAATAATAGTATTATAGATAAAATAATACTATAATGATAGTAGTACCAACAAAGTACTAATATTGTTAAAGATAATAATGATAATAGTTATATTTGAAATAATAATAATATAAGGGTTTGAATGTTTTTACCACAATAATAGTAACAACAATAATAAAAAATAATAATAGTAATATTAATAATACTATAGTAATAATATTGATAATAAAGGCATTAGGAATAATATTAGAAATATTAGAATAATAAGTAATAATAATATTAAGGCTTGAGTATTCTTCTTCTTTAGTAACAAAATGATAACATTCCAACTTTGGTTTCAATAACATTAATAATAATAATAATAATAACAACAATAATAATAATAGTGTTAAGAATAATACTAACAGTAATAATAATCGAAATGGTGATAGTAATATAAGGGTTCAAATATTTACCATAATAATAAAAATAAAAATAATAGGCCAAAGCTAGCATTAATAATAATAGTAGTAACAATAATGAAAATCATAATCATAATAACACGAAAGTTGTAGACCATCAATAATAATAACAATAATAATATTACTAGTTAGGAAAATTCTAAAGTAAGGTTAAGTAACAATAATAATAACAATATTATTATTATTATTATTATTATTATTATTATTATAGATAATACCATTAATATTATTAAAAATAGCTAATACTTGTATAAAATAGGTTTAGGGGTTGGGAAGGTCAGAGCACCACCTAGGAATAGTGGCGGCACTGATGGTAGCACACAGCGGTGGTGGTGGCGGATGTGGTGGTGGAAGGAGGAGGAATGAGAAGGAGAGGGAGGAAGGGAAAAGGTGGGCAGGGAAAGGTAGGGGAGAATCTACAGGTGTTTATGGGAGAGTGAGGGGTGGTGGTTGCGGTGGAAATGGTGGAGGTTGGCGGTACAAAGGGCAACGGGGTTTGAGGAGGGGTTGATTGGGAAGGAAACTTTGCACAACCGAGGTGGCTTGTGCAGGGAAAATCGAGGGACGCGGAAGGTTTAGTTAGGTAGAGGGTGGCACAAGGAGCATTTCTATGGGTGGTTCAGCTGGTGACAATTTGTGGCGTTGACAGAATGCTCGTTTGATTGGGCGGTAACGAGAAGGGGGCAAATTTCTGGGTTTCAAAATCAAAAACCCAATTAAGGCTGCCTATGGGGTATTTATAGGCCAATTGGGTGGGAAATGACAAGGGGAAGAAGACAAGATGGGTGTAGGTGCCAAGCATGCCGATCGGTGGTGGCAATCTATATGGTTCTGCCATGGTAGGGCGACAAGATCGAGGGAAGAGGAAAGGGACAGGGCACTCATGAGAGGGGAAGGGGTTGGTTGGGGTAGAAATAGTGACAAAAAGCGACGGGAGAGGGAGGGAAGGATGTAACGTAGCGATGGCCAGTGGAAGACGAGGTTGCAATGCCTCGGTCGCCACCCGCGCCTCGGATAAGAAGAAGAGACGAGACCGGGCGGTCTAAAGAGGCAGAAAGAAGAAAAGAAAAAAAGAAGAAGAAAAAACCGGACAGGCAGGGAAGGAAAGAAACAAAAAGAGGGGAGGTGCGGCACGGGCCTAAGCCACAAAGGAGGGAAGGCTGGGTCATAGGGCTAGGCTGGCCTAGGTTGGGGGAGGGAAGGAAAAAAAGAAATAAGGAAGAGGAAAAAGGAAAAAGAAAGTAAAAAGAGGAAGGTAGGAAAAAGAAAAAGGAAAAAAAAGAAAAATAGGTGGGTTGTCATATTTAAAATATTTTGGTATTTTGGGATATTTAAAATAATAATATTTTAATAAAATAATAATTAAATTCCCCTTTTAGGTTAATTAAGGATTTTTGAGATATTTTTTCTAATTTTCATTCTAATTAGCAAAATACCCTAAATTTTTTTCCAATTAAATTATTTATAAATTTCCTCTTGATTTTTCCCTAATTACTCCCTCTTATTTTAATAAAATAATTTTTTTAATTAATTTTGCTAATAAATCCTTATTTTAATAAATTTCTAAAATTAGAGGTTTGGGGTATTTCAATATACCCTCAGGTTTCGTTGAGGTATTCATATGTTATCACTATTCTCGTATGTTATCTTTCAAGTAGATTAAATACCATTTTGTTGTATGAACTCAATGTGTTGCATGAGCCTTCTATGTTTTGGGTAGTATGCTTTACCAGTACTTCACTATGCTGATACTAAACTTATATGATCACTATGATGATCCAACTTCTAGTCTAGAGAGCAAATGATGATTTGTAGGGTTACAAATCTCAAATAGAGTATGATGAGGGTGATGATGTGGGATACTAGTGGGCCATTTCTTGTGATTGGAGGTTTATAATTATGCCTAAGAGTTAGGCTAACCGATTATTAGTATTTTTCCTACTGAGTTAAGATGTTTTTGTATTTTTGATTATTTAAACTCTTAGCTCGGATTCCTATGTTTGATTTTATAAACTATCAATTTCATTCGATCTATGATATGGATCTAGTGTTACATAATTGTTATGATCATGCATTATTTTGCTCCTTGTTCCATTTTTCCTTCATCAAACATGAGTTAGATGATGATCACACCTCTCTTATGGTTGATGTGGTGGTAATATTTTCCAGTTTTACTTTTCAAATTACTTCCACATTATCTTAAAAATGAAATTTTCTAGTTCAAAAATTGGGGATGTTACATATTTCCTTAATGAAAACATATTAATAGGTAAATAAGGATTAATCGAAAGTCAACTTAGGAGGATTCGAATGAGTTGTAGTATAAGGACTCCTATTATAAGTAAATTCATCATGTACCAATTTTATATCCTAACCCTTCGTACTTTTATTAACTAATCCTCATAGCAAAGTTCCTAAACTTATATTAGTCACTTTGGTTTGACCATATATTTGTGAATGATGAGAAGCAATAAACAATAAATTAGTATCTAACATATACCAAAGTTTCTTCTAAAATTATCTCAAAATTTTCACATCTTTATCTCACATTATACTTTGGGGAACTCCATGTAACCTTACTATCTCCGTGAAATATAAATTTGCTACATGAGTTGTATTGTCTAATTTATTACAAGATATGAAATGTGTCATTTTAGAAAACATATATACTAAGACTATAATAGAATCCTTTCTCCTTTTTATCATTGGTAAACATCAGATAAAATCCATACTAACACTCTCCCACAGTTGACAAGGAACTAATAAAGGAGTATACAAACCTTTATGGAAGAAGCTTTTACTCTTTTAACAAATCACACATCTTCCATTAATAGCTTGTACTAATTTAATTATTTGTAGCAAGCAGAATTTTTCTTGTAATATTTTCATAGTTTTATGAACATCAAAATGAGAAACTGTACCCCCTAATGTACTTTCATAATAAGTAAATCACTTGCACTAGATAATTACCATAACTATTATTCTTTTTACATGCATTATAAAGTTCAACAAAATCTTCATGTTTTTTATATGATTCCTTAAACATTTCTAAACCTAATAATTTAGCATCTAACATAACAACTATCATAGATAATCTAGACAAAGCATCTGTGATGACATTTTTCTTACCATCAAAATATTTGACACAAAACACTAAGGATTGTAAGGAACTAACCCATTTAGCTCCATGTTTCTAGACTTCTTACAATGGCATAGAATTCTTTATCATATGTTGAATAATTCAATTTTTTCCCATTTAATTTATTACTAAAGAATGCAATGACCCATTTTTCTTGTCAGAGTATACCTCCTATCCCTACCCCACTAGCATCACATGTGACTTAATTTATCAAAGTAAGCTAAAGATGATACTGGTGGATTACATAGCTTGTCTTTCAAGTTATTAAAGGATTTAGTTGTATCCACACTCTAGTTTAATTTGAATTTCTTCATGAGTTGTGTTATTGGTGTGGCAATAGTTGAAAAATCCTTGATGAATCTTCCATAAAAACTTATGAAACCATGAAAACTCCTCACCTCATGAATATCTTTGGGTATTGGCTAATCTTGAATAGCTTAAATATTTATATGATCAACTTTAATACCTTCAATAATCACAATATGTCCAAGGAAAACAATATATGAAAGCATAAAATCACATTTTTCCATTTTTCCATAGAGTTTAGTTTCATTTAGTTTATCAAATAACCTCCTTAAATGAATAAGAGAATCATGCTCATTTGTAATATTCATAAGTATATCATCTAAGTATACAACAATGAAACATCTAAGAAAAGGTCTAAGAACTTCATTCATTAATCTCATAGATGAACTGGTGAATATAATAAACCAAAAGGCATCATAGTCCATTCATCAAGACCATATTTTGTTTTTAATGCAGTTTTCTATTCATCCCTTTTCTCCTATTCTCATTTATGATATCCACTCCTAAGATCAATTTTAGATAATAATTATGCTCCATATAACTAATCCAACATGTCTAATCTTGGCAAAAGAAATCTATATTTGATAGTTATATTGCTCACAGCTCTAGAGTCAAAACACATGTGTCACATACTATCTTTTTTTAAGAACAATAAATATAGGCACAAAACATGGACTCATGATTTCTCCCACATAGCCTTTTACTATGATTTCTTGTATTTGTGTCACTAATTCCTTATCCTCATCTAGATTACATCAATATGAAAGTTGATTAGGGAAAGACACACCAGGCATTAAGTCTATAGCATGTTCTATTCGTCATTTAGGCGGTAATCTAGGTGGTAAGTCACTAGGAAACACATCATGATATTTATTAATAAGTTCTCTTAATTGAGGATTATAGTTATTTTTCTCCCCTTATAGGGATTCCTTAACAATCATCACATAGTAACTACCTCCTCTATCACACATTTTACCATAGCCTTCTTATGTAAAAGTAAACTCTTTATTCTCGACTATGTTCTCATTATCACACTTAGATGGTTTAAGTATATGCTTTTTATTATCCTTCTCAACTAGATATTCATTATTAATACCATTATGAATAGCATTTCTATCATATTTCCATAGTTTATCTAATAAGATTTCACATGCATCCATAGGTAAAACATCACATAGCACATCATCATGATAGTTGCCAATTAAAAATGAGATTATTGTTTGCTTGGTTACTTTAACTCCTTTGTCCTTATTTAACCATTGAATAGAGTAAGGCTTTGGATGTAGTGTAGTCTTCAATCCTAAATCCTTCACCATACTCTCATTAGCTATATTCGTACAAGATCCACTATCAATGATAACTCGACAAACTTTATCTCCTACCCTTCATTTAGTTTTGAATATATTTTCTCATTTATTTGGTTACTCATTAGCTTGGAGTTGAATTAATATTTCTAGTACATAACAAGCATTGTCCTCCTCCTCTGAATCACTAGAAATATCATCAATAGGCTCAAATTTAGTGTCTTCTTCACAAGTCTTCATAGTTTCGATTTCTTGTATAGATAACACTCTTTACTTGGGACATTCAAGAGAAAAGTTTCCAAATCCTTGGTATTTAAAACATTATCTTATAGAGACTTCATTAACCTTATTCTTAACTTTCTCTTATCAATTAGATCCTTTTTTCTTATCAACACTTGTAGAGTTTAAAGTGCTTGTTCCATACTTTGTAGCTTGAGTACTTGAGTAGTACTTTGTAGATGAAGTAATTTACTTAACATAAGAGCATAGTGGACTTGATTTGCTTTTAAAGTCTCAAGGATAGCTAAATCATATCATCAAATCTCAAATCATCATTTTAGGGCTACATGGAAACCTAGCATATGTTTTTTTATTTTTCTCATGGATATCACATGTAAGTGATAATCTTTCAAACTTCCTATAATATTCCTCAAAACTTAAAAGTCCTTGTCTAAGAGTAGTCAATCTAATATAATTATCTTGATCATACTCTTTAGGCATAAATTTCTTCCTCAAATTGTTCTTAAGTTTATCCCAATATTTTATTTTTGATTTTCCTTCTCATTATTTAGTCTTTTCAAATTATCATAACATATCCTAACAAACTTCTTAAGCTAGAGAGTAGCTAGTTTATATTTTTTTTTCATCATGATAATCTTTGAAATTAAATATAGCCTCTACCTCAAGTAACCACTCAATAAATAAATCAACATCAAGTTTACCATCAAAATCAAGGAGATCAAGTTTAACACCTTTATCTTCTTTTTTATGATGCTTTGGTTGATGGTCATAGAAATTTCAGTTGCTTCCACTCCCTATTAACTCTTCATCATGGTCTACACGTGAATTAGATATCTTCTTCTTGCTATATTATTTGGTTTTACTTCATTCCCCATTTGGCCTCCATAGAACTCCCTTTATTCTTAGATATTTTGGACTAATTAATGTTTGGCAAATCTAGATTCCAATCCTTATAATTGTGTTTGTATTACATAAATTTCCTAAGGTGAGCATTGGTTGCATCTATATTAGTTGTGATCTTTTGGATGGCCTCAAAAATAGCTTGAAAAATTGGTTCCCCTTCCATTGTTTTGACTGACTAGCATACTTAATCATAAGTTAGAACAACACTTAGGATTTTGGTTAGGAAACCCAAATCAACACAATGTCACATTCTAGTCCTTAGTAAGTTCTTATAGATTTGACTCTAATGAATCAAACACACAGCAAGAAATCACTATACTACATACACAACTTAAATGAACACACTTGACACCAATCTTGCTAAGTTCTTGATGTAGAATTTAGTAAGTTCACAATCATTAAATTTAAAAACCAATAAAAAGTACCATGCATGTTTTGATTTTTGTATGATTATTTTGATTAAATTAAATACATAAACTCATTCTACTCAATTATTCCACACATACATTCTACCAAACCATTGAAAACACATGAATCAAAGTTAAGGAAAAACACATAAACATTCGATAATATCCTAGATCAACTAAGTAATATCACATATATTTTGATCATCACACGTGATCATCAAGCAAAAAATTAACAATACATGCATAATACTTCATGCAAAATGATTATTATCAATTCTGAAAGAATACACACAACATGCACACACATAATTTCTATGTGATCTTGACAAAAAATTCTTGCAATTTTGTGTTGATTCTTTGTATGTGTTTTCTCAAGATTTTTTTCAAGATTAATGCATCAAATTCTCTACACCATGTACATACTGCTTAAGAACATTTGAATGATGTCAATAAAAAAATTCATCAAGATTCAAAGAATTCAATCAAGAAGGATCAAGACCCTTACTAAGACCTTCGATGGTGGTATTTGGTGATGTCAAAACTTGGTGATGAACTTTGCACCTATGTTGTTGACTCCAAAATAATATTTGATACCAAATATGATGTGGAAGATCATGGATGAACAATATTCTACCATGCAGGACCTTTATTTAGATATAATAAGTTGAAAAACTATTCTAAAAAGAAGTAGATGTTTTGACTTAAGTAGTATGATTTCGGTGACTTTGGTAATGTGATATTGATCTAATATAAGATGAAATCACTTTAATAGATAAATCACTCATTTCTCTAAAGAATAATCTACAACTCCTAAAGAAACTCACACTTGAAGAAGAAGAAGAAGAAGAAGAAGAAGAAGAATAGGCTCGAAGTGCTCTCAAATTGTCGATTTCTTTCATTAGATCATTAGTTCAATGTACAATACCCTATATATATATACATATGCAGGCTTTAGTTCATTACTCATTAATCAAGCCCATATAACCAACCTAATTAACAAATATTAACTATATGCATTTTTATATTATATATATAATGATTATAATGACAAATTACAAATATTACAATGTATATAATAAAAATAACAAAGCTACACAAAACTCTATGTATGTAATATATTGAATAATCAAATGTAATTAAGCTTTGTATCTTGTAGCCTTGTCTTCCATGAAAATTTGTAATCGTTGCAATGTTATTATCTTGTACATCAAATATCTTTGATGGATTGATCTTCTTATGAACATATATAATACCTAAAAGAAATACTTAACAAATTATTAGAAGTATTAAGATCTTAAAAAATAATTGGTACCATCTCTAAGTATGTTAATTCTTGTTCATCAACATTAGAAGAGTAAGATTGAGATTTTACTACATCATAAGGGTCAAAAATAATTTAAATGATTAAGGTAAGCTATAAAATTCAATAAATGTTTAAAAATAGGAAAATAATCAAACAATTTCCAAAAATTATAATAAAAAAATTAGAAGAAGATGAGGAATTAAACTTGGAACCCAAATAATATTAGGCATAGGAACTAGTATGAGATCAAAATAAATTAAAAAAAATAGTGATAATCACTTAGCTCTAGTCAACCGAGTGAGGCTAACAATCAGATAACCTAGACGAACATGTTTAGAACATTTATAGTGAATCAACCAACGGTAAATCCTGATTGATCATTGGTTAACTAAATTAGAAAAGAATGGTTTGAAGGGTAGAAATGAAAAATTGAGGGTTTGAAGAGTATAAGTAAGGTGCTTAAGCAAGGTTTGGGGGGTTAAGGAAGGGATAAAGAGACTAAACACCTATGAATAAGAATTATAAGAATTTAAGGGTGTCACAATAATTTCCACCAAAAAATGTAGAAGAGTGAACATGATGTGTACCCTTGCTTACATGTTGGGCTTGAAAACTACTACCTACCATACATGGTGTGCTATACTAGGAATATAAATAACTTTAAAAATATTACCCTGGATGTGGAGGTCACTCCACTAAGAATGTGAAGAATTAAGTTGCATGTTCATAAGGTCTTAAGTTCTAAATGCTCAATGCTCTCAGACCCCATTAAACCTCATAAAGTAATATGTAATACACCCCTTGATATGATGCATTTTATGTTTTTGTACCTTGTTGGTTGTACTTTTGTTTATGCTCTATCATGTTTCTTATTTTACCTGTATACTTTGCATTGTTTGCCTATTTTACCAACATGCTAACTTTACCCTTGCCCTCAGAATGCCTGTTGTTGTACATAACTTTTATTATCTAAGAACAAAAAATATTGTTGATGTTGATGCAAAGGATCATGTTTAACATCATCGTGTCATATGTTATTTCTTGGTTGGTTTTCCACATAGTTTTAATTATACATTGGTTTAATCTCTAAATTCACTCATTTGATATGTAAGTATTGTGTAGTTCAAAGATATGAAAACACACATTATATTTATGATGAGGAACAAGCTAGTTGCATGTAAACGTCCATAATACAAACCACAAGAGCTCAAAAAAGAGGACTTAAACTTCTTTTTCTATCAAGAATAAACAAATCATCACTCTATTTCTTTATCTTTATGATTATTCTAAGAACCAAATGCTAAAATAACCCTTTCAGCTTCGTTTAGTTTAGGAAAAATAATGAGGAAAGGAAAAAAAAAGGTTACATAGAAATCTATTTTCCGGCATTTGGTTCTCAAGAAAACTATAAAGAAAGAAAATAGAAAGGAAAAAGGTGGAGAAATTTGCACCACACTATTTTTCTCACAAAAACGTACAGAAAACCATTGGCAGAATTCTTTTTCGAAGCTTGCATTTTATTGACAACTTCAACTTACCATCCTCCTCCTTTAATGTGAGAGAGCTCTTTCTCCTTCAAGATTTTTCTATCTCCTTCTTCAACCTTCCTTAATCATCATATGGCTCCACCAACAAGGCATAAACTTCACAACAGTCATTCATCAAGTTTAAGCAAGCTTCCTATTAGCAAACCTTCACCTCCACCATCAGCTCAATTTTAATAGGTAATGTTAATTATCTTTTGATTTGAATTTAGAACCCTAAATTGATTCTTATGTTTGGGGTTTATGGTCATTGAATTTGTTTATGGGAAATTAGTGTTATGTTTTTTGGTTATTCCTTTAGGTCAAGATCAAGATTTAGGTATGTGGAACTTAGTTGGTGTTCTTATTTAACTAGTTTACTTAGGTTGAGAATGAAATTTAGGTATCTTGATCAAGTCATGTTGTTGTTGGGTTTTGTGTAATTGGTTGTTCCTTTTTCTCTTTCTTGGTTGTGACCCTTTGGATGTTTATGTTTGGTTTTAAGGAGTCATGATTGTTTTCTCTTACCTCTACTTATAGTAGGTTTCACACTGTTGGTTGTGGTTGGTATCTTTGTCATATTTTTTGAGCTCTTGTAATGGTGTAAATACAATTGGTAGTAATTATTTTTCTGTTAGTTTAGTGTGCAATTGTATTTTGTTTGGATTGCATTATTTCATTTTAGGTGTTTGGAGAATGGACATCCTGATATTCTATACTAAATGGAGATGGGAACCTAAGCAGCGTAACTTGCCTAGGTTTCAAATTTTGTTCATTTTCTTTATTTGCTTCTATTTCTTTCTTCAATAATTTTAGCTTTTTTATTTTTTATTTTATTAACAAATTTCTATTTATATTGGGGAAGAAAGAATTATTTGTGAATTTATAAATATGATCACTCGAGTAGTTTCAAAAGTCAAGAAATTTAAAAATTAGTCATATACAATAATATAATATGATACAAAATGAATGCAAAATGCCATGTTCCACAAATCCAACTAGTTAGTTAAATAAAAATAAGTCCTATGATGATGAAAAAAATGTTGCAATTTATAAATAGCTACATTGTTGCCTTGGAATTTTCCCATGGTATTTGGAGCTACCTACTAAATAATTATTTGCTTGTTGTCTATTATCTTAGAGTGAACTAGGATGGATCCCTTCTGTCTTCCTCCTTTGAATTTCAAGTTGCATTTGATGCAGGAGAAAACAATCAATAATTGGCTTTTAGAATTATGTAACCAATTATTCTTCATTTGGAAAGTGTCTCCACAAATGTAAAGACCAACGGATGGTTGTGTTGCTCGAAACAAAACAAACAAGTAATTAAATATCTACGTGCTTTTGCATGGCCTACATGGTATGCAAGGAGGGAGTAACCTTGTGCGTGAGGAGGATTTTGGCAGGATTTTCTAGAACTGATAAGTTATTTAGCTAATTTGTTAATTAAGTAATAAAGTAGGAGAATAAAGTTAGCATAAAGTAGCGAAGGTTAGCATAAAGGTAGCATAATATCTTTTAGCTTGAAATATTTTGGAATATGATTTAGCTAGTGGTATAAAGGTTCAAATATTCATAAATGTCGAGCATATGACATGTATTATGATTATTGAATGAATAATTGAAGTTGAAGATCAATATTGAATGAATTTTGTGTGAATTCAAGCTCAAGAAAATCGAATCTGTGTGAACGGTTTGACTTGTGAACGGTTTGGCTTGAAAGTTTAAATCTCTTCATTTGTGTGAATTAGATATTAATCCATATATTTTCTACTATTATTAATACATATTTTCCTGTCCTAATTACCATCAAATTCCTACTCTATTTCGTGGCTAAACCAAATCCTAAATCGGTATACCAAAACCAAAACCCTAAAATATTCATTTGAAACCCTAACCATCCATACCAACCAAACACCACCTTATTTCCTCTTCTTCAAACCAAACCCAAACCCTAACTCTAAATCACAATTCTAACCTTCATCCAAACCCTAACTTTTGAAACCAAACATAATCACCAATCCATCATCGAATGCACATGCTAATTAGTATGTTCCATTCGAACCATCATCATTGTTAAACCATCATCACCGAATCATCATCATCACTCTTTTACCATATTCGAACCACCATCATATTTATTACATCACCTTCGAAGCTTTAATCTTTTAATTCACCATCACCAAGCCTTTATCATATTATCTAAACTCCATTCAAACCTTAATTCTACATAATTGAAGATTACACCCTCCTACACACATCAGCCTATCATCATTAGATATTCTAACTCTTTTTATATTAATACCAGCTTGCTTATTAAGACTTGAGAGGGTATAAATGAAAGGTATTTTATTTTATTTTATGTTAATTAATCCAAAATATAGTGTACAGAAGGAAATAATTAAAAATAAATTTGACTAGGGCACTGATGAAAGAGGTATGCTTCTTTATATAACTACTACTTGTCCATTTTATTCTAGATTTAGATTTTGGCAATATCTTGTTTATTTAAAAGGAATGTGTTTGTTAAAAAATATATAATAAATGGAGTTCATAAAGCATAATACTTGTCTCATAAATGCTTTGAGGCCATATTATCTGTAGGTTCTGTTGAGATATTATCTACCATGCTTACATGTTAAATAGCTTTTGGCTAATAATTGTTAGGTCTAGTATACTAATACTATTAAAGTTCTAGTACTTAGCTTACATGTGCCTATATATTTATATATTCTACCATGATTTTTGTTAAACCTATGCTTTTATTTCATTTCTATGTGATTGGTCACTATTATTGGAATGTATATTTGGTATATAAACTAGATTATCTGATATAGAAAGAGATATATTGTTGGATGACTTAGATGAAGGTGTATATAGACTAGATTATCCAATATTAGAAGGAGATATATTTTTGGATGACTTAAATTAAGGTGTAACACCAAGTTACAACACTATGAATACTAGAAGCTCTGACTATGATACTAATCAATATAGTGTAGACCTCAAGAAATCAAGGCAAGTTGCATTTAGAACCATGGAATTTATATTTGGTGGTGGTGCCAATATGGGTTAAACCCATCTAGCTCAAGCAAATGAAAGTTTTGATTGATTAAGGATTTTTAACAACTCATAGAGGGGTCTCAAATTGTATGCACTCACATCTTGAGTTTACTATAAGTTTATATGCAAAAATTTGGAGATTTGGTTTGTCAATTTCAAGGAGATGCGAGCTTGTGATCATGGAGATGCATGCTACAAGTATGAGCTTTTTATGTCTTCTCTATAACTTATGTATGATTGTTGTCTTATATCTATGGTTTGGCAAAAATTTCCAAGACCCCCATTTATAGTCCTTTTGATATTTGGTACATAATACCCAAAGTTGTATAATGCTAATTAAATTTTATTTTGAACGTATCATGAGGAAAAGAGACATGATCCTAGTATATTACTTTGACCTATTGAATTAGTTGCTAATAACTATGAATTATCCATTTTCTTTTTTTTTTATTCTTGGAATCGTGATATATTGATATTTGGAGACCTTGTTGGTTGGCTTGAGCCTTGCTTTTTGAATTTTTGTATTGGTGCCCAACGCCGTAGAGTAATATAAGTGGCTTTTTCCTTTCTCTCTCTCTTCTTTTTTTTGCGTTTTGTTTTGAGCTAATATAAGTGGCTTTTTGTTTCCTTTCTCATAGATGAATTTTTGAAAGTATTTTTATTTGGTATATCTCTTATTATTAAGGTGTTTGAAGGTATGTACCAAAAAATTTCGAAGAGGATGAAATAGTGTGTTATTGATATTTTACAAAACTAACCAGTGCATTAGTAACAAGATATGAAATCATTATTTTTCTTTTATGTTTGTTGTATCATGTTTGAAATGAAAATAAATATTAACTATTTTATATATTTTTAGATTTTTTAAAATTTGTTGTAAGTTATTTATATAATATTTTAGAATATTTCCAAAACTTTTGGAATTAGTATTGATTTTATAGAGTTTTTATAATTTATTAAAAAAAATATGGAGTTTTTTCATAGATCAATATAATATTTTTATTTTAATTAAATAAATAAAAGTATTCAAATAATAACATTTAACTTTCTTTAGAATTTTCTTTCTATAAATCAAACACCAAAAATACTTTCTAATAATTTGATTTTCCACAAAAATTTCTCCAACAACGAAAAAAAATGAAAGGAATTTAATTTCTCTTACTGTCTTTCCTTTATCTTTCATTCCTTCTTATTTTTCTCCAATAAAACACAACCGTAATGTTTAATAAATAATAAAGTATCCCTTTCAGTCAAAAATTAAACAAAAATTAATAACATCATTTTTGTATTTGTTAAGATAAAACATGCCTAATAAACAGGTGTGTTTTATTAAAATCTTGATAGACATCCTTTTTAAAATGTAAAATATCTGGATAGAAATATTTTTTGAACCCTAAATTCATGCCAATTTCCCTTATGCTAAAACTTGCGCTCATTTTCTTTCTCTTACTCTCTTCCTTCTAAACCGACTTCTTCATCTTTAACCGTATCTCTTTCCTCATAATAGATGCTACAACCAAATGCTCTGTATATACAACTTTGAATTCAACAATAGAACTATGATTTGATTTATTTGTTTCAAAAAGCGATCTTAGAAGTCGGGAAACAAACTTATTAAACTCTTTGTATATTTTATTTATTGTCTTTTGTTGTTCCATCCATGCATTCCTATAAGACACAATAAATCTCTACTTTGATTTTATGTGTTCAATGATAGCTTTTATACTAATAGATAACTGAGATCTTACTAGGCCTTCAATCCATTTGGCAATAAAATTAGATTTCAAATTCAAAATTTCAAAGTTTATTTCTATAGGAGACACTAATGTGGATCATTGCATGATGTGATCTTCATCATCCCCAAATAGTCATTTACAATGTGTGCTCACAACTTCCAAGTTCATGTATCATAATATACCACAAATATTATATTCAATAAGTGGATTATCTTGTGAGGTAGATTCACCAAAAGTTATTAGAGTTTAACATTATATAGTAACTCATCTTTTGTAGAAATTATTTGGCTAGCTTCAAAACCTTGTGTGGAGCTTGGATTTGATGCTACCTACTGTGACTCTGCATGAATAATAGCTTGTTCCATATGTTTTAGATTAAAAAAAATTAGGATGTGTATACTTCCACAACTCTTGGCATGCCTCTGTATCCAATCTAGGTAAGTTTTCTTCTAACATGTCTTCTTCATAATCAGAATAAATTCTCGAATCAATCATCGTACTTATCTCATTAAAATTAAATCTACATTATCATTTTCATACTTTCTCTTAAATTCAACTTCTACTACAAAACAATGTGAGTTTATAGGTGTATCTTCATTTCCTTCTTCTTTGATATTAACACCCATTTCACTAAAGTCCCTTGTATCCATCATATCATCAATATATATATATATATATATATATAGTGGAATATTGATGTTGACTTGGTGTACAATCAGGATAACTACTTAAATCTCCTATGTTGTATGAAGGATTTGTATGCTGAAATTTTAATTATTCAATGAACAAACTCTTAAAAGAACAAAATGTTGGATGGTATAGTTGGAGGCCTTGGTGACATAATCTCTATGGACATTTACACAAACCCCCAAACTTTACTGAGTCTATCATCATATTTAATAAATCATCATTTTCTATTAGAACGAGAAGACTTCTGCCTATTATCTCATTCCAATATACCCCATATATCTTAAATAAGTATGTATCTCTGATATAATTTATTAATAGAGGTACCATATTCATGAGCTCACTCAATGTAGTAGACGATGAAACAAATATAACTTTATCTAGGTTCTCTTCAAATGTAAGTTCCTTAAACTCAATACTTTTGTTTACAATTCTATGTAAAATCAATAAAATTTTACTCATCCTATACTTGAAAACATAAAAGTAATATATTAGTATATTTTATGCATTGACTAAGAGTATATATTATAAATTTTAATCAAGGGTTGCAAAATATTGATCATAATGTTTACTCTTCTCAACCATATTTGCAACACTTTATATATATATATCAATCATAGAAAATTTTTTATAGCCTTTCTATTCAATAATATTTTCACAAAGCGATATCCAATACATGAACATGTTGACAATGAAATACCCAATTTTTATAAATGTAATGGAAAATAAGAATTCAACTTTAGTTAATTAGCACCAACCTTATTCATAATTCTAAATAGAAAATATTAGCTAAAAAATAATAACAAAAAATAGTTTAGCACATGAAATATAAATTGACATTAAAGAAAATTTTTAGCGTAATTATATATAGCATGAATATATATATTTACATATGTTACACAAGCATTGTGGTACATTTTATAATAAATTACATGCCAACCACGCAAAATTAAAAATGAAATATATATATTATAGCATAATTATATATAATCTGACAAAATCTAACACATTATATTTATGAAGAAAATAAGATAGAAATACAAGCATATCTTACAAATTTAAAATTTGATATGCAAATTGAGACACAACTGAAATTGGTACAAAATAGAAAAGAATGGAAGCAAGATTTTAAAATGTCTAACATTTAACTCATGTCTTCTTGTAAGGCTTTAATAGCCCTATCCCTTCTTAAGTTTTGTGCTTCTTCAAGACTCAAATGAAATGGCCTAAAAATCCTAATTTCTATTATCTATTATTAAATAACATTTTTATGTTGAAATTTAATCAAATAATTTACTTTTATTAAAATAAGAGGAAGTTAATTAGGATAAATCAAGAAGAAATTTATAAGTGTTTTAAATGGGAGGAATGGTGGTATTTTAAGCTAATTAAGGATTTTATTTTGGAAATTAATTAAATAAATTACTTTGTTTAAATTAAGAAGGATAAAATAGTTTTAAGTTAATATAAAATTTATAAATAATTTAATTGGAGAAATTTAGAGTGTTTTGCTAATTAAAATGGAATTTAAGAATATTCCTTCAAAAACCCCTAAATTAACCTAAAAAGATAATTTAATTATTATTTTAATGTAATTATTTTATTAAAAATCCAAAATTACCCCAAATCATGCTAATTAATCCAACCACTCATTTCCCTTCTTTTACCTTTTTCCTTTTCTCCTTTTTCCCCCTCTTTTTCCTTTTGTTTCCCTTCCTTCTCTTCTTTTTTTTCCACTCTCCCCCCAACTTGGGCCGGCCTGCTGGCCCAGCACCCTGGTGCGGCCCAGCACCCTTGCGCACTCCCTCCTTTTCTCCCGGCCGGTTCGGCCCCCCTCCTTTTCCTTTCTTTTCTTTTCCCCTGGACCGCTGGTCCGCCCCACCTGCACTTTGTCTTCAACCTTTTGACGCCTGCAGCCGAGATTTTCGCCGGGAAACTTATCTTCAACGACACGCCATTCTCACCGGTCATTTCGCCCTTTTCTCCCTCGTTGTCCTCCCTGTAGACGTGACCCATTGATGCAGCCCCTCCCCCGCACGTAAGCCCTCCATTTTCTGACAGATCACGGCCTACAAATTGCAGACCCTCCACCGGCCATTCTCGCCGGACGACCTACCCTAACCCTAACCCCCTACCCTCCCTCAAAGCTTTGTCATTCCCGTCCCAATTGGCCTATAAATAGCCCTAACCGCCGCCTGAATCGGGTTCGAAAAATCTGGAACCCAGAGAAATCCGTCGCCCTTTTCTCTGCCGTCAGCCACCTCTGCCGCCTACCCTTGCCACCAAAATCCTCCCTGCACCGGCCTCTACACAACCAACCCCCTAGATCTCCCAGCCTTGCCCCACACGTGTCGCCCTGGTGGTGCAAAATTGCCACCTCGAAACAACCCTTCCAGCCCCCGCGCCACCTTTGCGCAGCCACCGCCGCCCATACCGCCGCTTGCAACACAGCCACCACCCCCCAAAATGACCAGGGGATCCTGCCCTACCACCCTACACCTCCCATTTCCTATGGTTTCCCCTTCCCTAGCCTCCACATCCATTTTCCTCTTTCCTCCCTTCCTCCACCGCCGCCACGCCGCCGCCGGCGCCACCACCCCAGCCAGGTTGCCCAACTCCCTAAACCCTAGATCTTGAATAATAGAAGTGGTTAATAATTTTAATACTATTAACTATTATTATTAATGTTATTATAATTATTATTATTAATACTATTACTATAATTACTATTATTACTATTGTTGTTGTTGTTATTATTATTATTATTATTATTATTATTATTATTATTATTATTATTATTATTATTATTATTATTATTATTATCACTATTATTATTATGATTATAATGTTTGTTACTTTAACTATGACTAACATCATTATTATCTCTATGGTTATTGTTATTTTAGTAGTTTTACTATTATTAGTACTATTACTATTATTATTACTATCATTATCGTTATTATTATTAATATGGTCATGGTGGTTGTTGCTGTCATTATCATTATTATTGTTCTTACCCTTAGCATTATTATTATTACTATTGTTATCAACATTGTTATTATCATATTTATTATCATTATTATTATTGTTATTATTATTATTACTATCGTTATCACTATCATCATCGTTTTCACTATCATTATTATTAGTATTAGTATTATTATGTTATTGTTCTAACTATTATTATCGTTATATTATCCCTATTATTTTTTTTAGTATTATTATTGCTATTCGCACTACTATTATTATTATTATTATCATTACCATTATTATTGTTGTTGTTGTTATTATTATTATTATTATTATTATTATTATTATTATTATCATCATCATCGTTGTTATTATTATTATTATTATTATTATTATTATTATTATTATTATTATTATTATTATTATTATTATTATCATCATCATCATCACTGATACTACTACGATTTCAATTATTATTATCATCATTATTATCATTATAACCATTATTATTATTATTAGCAGTATTCTTATTATTATTAGTATTCTTATTATTATTATTAGTATTATTAATAATATTGTTATTAGTAATATTAAAACCCTTTACTTTAATAACTATGGATTTTACTAAGACTTGCCTTGATTAGTGGTCATTTGTTTAACTACCTCGAGAATAATAATAACCCCACCCTTTTAATTATAAACTACTATTATTAATATTAGCCTTAGTATTAGGCCATGATAGGGGTAAGATAGGAATTATGATAATTCGGGTAAAGGGAAATTGACCCTTAGTGTTTCTTCTTTATAGGTGAACCGGGTCAAAGCCCCCAAGAGGCGTAGGAGCGTGCTCCAAGCCCGGCGCCGATTTAGGTAAGGGTCTAACTAAGGCCGCTTGTGTGATACGTGAACTACTTGTCTTGGATGCCTCGTGTGATTACGTGTCGTGTTTTAAATATCATTATGTTATCTGTTTTACGTGTAGCGCAGCTTGGATTCAAGGTACGTTTATGTGATCGCCTTTGTTTTGTATTAATGTGGATGTGCTACAAGTTGTGTTATGATGTGGCCTTAGGACATGCATGCTAGGGTATTTGATGGGGTGATGTAGTTTGGGGACACGAAAAAGAAAATTTGGAAAGAAAGATAACCAAGGGGAAGTAAGTTGGCTAGTGAAGGGAATAGGAGAAACTAGAGTTTGCATGGGGTGGTTAAGGTCCGCATGGGGGCGAACCTTATGTACAAAAAGATGCTTCGGGATGTGTGGACGATACAAGAAGTGTCGTTTGGGTATTTGGGGGCTCCGAGTGAAAAATAGTACGTAGACCAAAACAAAGGTGCACAGAAGACTGGGCTAGTGTTAGAGATAACCCTAATCGGTACAGGAAAGAAGAAAAGGGGGAATTAAGATAAATAGTGAAGATGAGGGTGACATGAAATGAGGGTTGAACTGAAGGGTCGTGAGGTGTAGGGGTGCTAGAATGGTTCTGGTTGTACGAGGCAGAAAAGGGTGGGCCACATAGGCCCGAGTTAGGGTTTCTAGAGAAAACCCTAAGGAAAGGTAGTGAGTGGACCCTAGGGTAAAAGGTGGAGGGCCCAGACCCACATACTTAGGAGACGGGTTCCCGGAGTGAGTAAGCTGATTAAGGGAAGGATGTCGGGCTAGTTAAGAGGCGCAGCGATCTCAAGATATGAGACGAGCCCTCTTGGGAGGATGAGTATAGCTGAAGTTAGCCATGCATGTCTAGGGCGGAAATCCGCTGAAAAAGATACAATAAAATACTAATCACTTAAAGAGGAAGATGCTGAGCCGGGCCCAGACCGGTCCACCGGCGAATAATAGTGGCCAGGAGCCGGGGTGCCCTAGAGACCGATCCACCGACGAATAATAGTGGCCAGGAGCGTTTTACCCTGTATATATTTCGGGTCCACCGGCTATAATAGTGGGGGTTTCTGTGCTCATCAAACCAAACATAAAATCGATAAGACATGGGGAAGATACTAAATACTTACAGTGGAACACCATGTGAGTCGGGGCCAGACCGGTCCACCGACAAATAATAGTGGTTAGGAGCGTTTTGCCCTATACATATCTTCGGTCCACCGGCTATAATAGTGGGGCACCCGCACTTACATGAATTAATAAAGAGTATGTGGAATTGAGTATGGTATTAAGAGATTTAAAGGATAAGTCTAATTGGAACATAATCGGCCTCACTATTTATATTATCTTATGTGCATATATGATCATGCATGTATTATGTACTTTGTCTGTTCAGCCTTAGTTATTCAGTTACCTTGCTAAGTACGAAGCGTACTAACCACCCGTTTCATGGGTGCTACTCATTCCCACGAGTAGAAGGCCCCACTAATTTAGTGTAGGTAGGTGACTTTATATTCGATGCCTACGATGCTTATGAGGCATCGGGCGGGACCGAGAGCTGAGTCCGAACCTAGCTTGGGGATCGAGAGTGGCGTGGCTGGAGTCTGTTGTCACTTCATCTTTCTTATGTATTTAAGTTTATTTATTTTAAGCGTACGATGTTCAACTTTCAAAAACCTTAAAACCGTATCTTTGAATTGTACTTTGAACTTCCGCACTCTGATTCTGTATTACTCGGGTTTTACCTATGAACGTGTTTTGCTAACGACTCATATATGATGGTTAATCTGTTTTAGCCTTAGCACTTAGTACCGGGACGGTAGGAGTGAACCGTTCTGGTATTAAGTGTGGCGATAAACACATCTAGCTCAAGCAACTCATCAAAGGAGAGTAGATGAAAGTTTTGATTGATTGAGGATTTTTAATAACTCATAGAGGGGTTACAAATTGTATGCATTCACATCTTGAGTTTACTATAAGTTTATATGCAAAAATGTGGAGATTTGGTTGGTCAATTTCAAGGAGATGTGAGCTTGTGATCATGGTGATACATGCTACAAGTATGAGGTTTTTATGTCTTCTCTATAACTTATGTATGATTTTTGTCTCATATCTATGCTTTGTCAAAAATTTCCAAGACCCCCATTTATAGTCCTTTTGATATTTGGTACATAATACCCAAAGTTGTATAATGCTTATTCAATTTTATTTTGAATGTATCATGAGGAAAAGAGACATGATCCTAGTATCTAACTTTGAACTATTGAATTAGTTGCTAATAACTATGAACTATCCATTTTCTTGGTTTTTTTTGTTCTTGGATTCTTGATATATTGATATTTGGAGACCTTGTTAGTTGGCATGAGCCTTGGTTTTTGAATTTTTGTATTGGTGCCCAATGCCGTAGAGTAATATAAGTGGTTTTTTCCTTTCTTTCTCTCTTCTTTTTTTTTTGCATTTTGTTTTGAGCTAATGATAAATACTTTTGTTTGTTCTATCTCATAGATGAATTTTAACAAGTATTTTTATTTGATCTATCTTTTATTTTTAATGTGTTCGAAGGTCTGTACCAAAAAAGTTCATAGAGTATGAAATAGTGTGTTATTGATATTTTACAAAACTAACGAGTGCATTAGTAACAAGCTATGAAATTATTTTTTTCTTTTATGTTTGTTGTATCATGTTTGAAATGAAAAGAAATATTGACTATTTTATATATTTTTAGATTTTTAAAAATTTGTTGTAAGTTATTTATATAATATTTTAGAATATTTCTAAAAGTTTTGGAATTAATATTGATTTTATAGAGTTTTTATAATTTATTAAAAAAAATTATAGAGTTTTTTCATATATCAATACAATATTTTTATTTTAATGAAATAAATAAAAGTATTCAAATAATAACATTTAACTTTCTTTAGAATTTTCTTTCTTTAAATCAAACACCAAAAATACTTTCTAATAATTTGATTTTCCACAAAAATTTCTCCAACAACGAAAAAAAATGAAAGGAATTTAATTTCTCTTACTGTCTTTCCTTTATCTTTCATTCCTTCTTATTTTTCTCCAATAAAACACAACCTTAATGTTTAATAAATACTAAAGTATCCCTTTCAGTCAAAAATTAAACAAAAATTAATAACATCATTTTTGTATTTGTTAAGATAAAACATGCCTAGTGAATAGGTGTGTTTTATTAAAATCTTGATGGACTTCTTTTTTAAAATGTAAAATATTTGGATAGAAATATTTTTTGAACCCTAAATTCATGCCAATTTCCCTTATGCTGAAAATTGCGTTCATTTTCTTTCTCTTACTCTCTTCCTTCCGAACCGACGCCTTCATCTTTAACCGTATCTCTTTCCTCTTAAAAGCTGCTACAATTGAATCTTTTGTATATACAACTTTCAATTCAACAATAGAACTATGATTTGCTTTATTTGTTTCAAAAAGCGATCTTAGAAGTCGGGAAACAAACTTATTGAACTCTTTGTATATTTTATTTATTGTCTTTTTTTTTCATCCATGCATTCCTATAAAATACAATAAATATCCACTTTGATTTTATGTGTTCAATGATAGCTTTTATACTAATAGATAAATAAGATCTTACTAGGCCTTCAATCCCTTTGGCAATAAAATTAGATTTCAATTTCAAAATTTCAAAATTTATTTCTAGAGGAGACACTGATGTGGATCATTGTATGATGTGATCTTCATCATCCCCAAATAGTCATTTATAATGTGTGCTCACAACTTCCAAAAGTTGTGATCTTCTATCATAATATGCCTCAAATATTATATTTAATAAGTGGTTTATCTTGTGAGGTAGATTCACCAAAAGTTATTAGAGTTTAACATTATATAGTAACTCATCTTTTGTAGAAATTATTTGGCTAGCTTCAAAACCTTGTGTGGAGCTTGGATTTGATGCTACCTACTGTGACTCTGCATGAGTAATAGCTTGTTTGATATGTTTTAGATAAACAAAATTAGGATGTGTATACTTCCACAACTCTTGGCATGCCTCTGTATCCAATCTAGGTAAGTTTTCTTCAACCAACTCTTCTTCTAACATGTCTTCTTCATAATAAAAATAAATTCTCAAATCTATCATCGTACTTATCTCATTAAAATTTAATCTGCATTCTCATTTTCATACTTTCTCTTAAATTCAACTTCTACTACAACATTATGTGTGTTTATAGGAGTATCTTCATATATTTCTTCTTCGAAATTAACACCCATTTCACTAAAGTCCCTTGTATCCATCGTATCATCAATATATATAGTGGAATATATTGATGTTGACTTGGTGTACAATCAGGATAACTACTTAAATCTCCTATGTTGTATGAAGGATTTATATGCGGAAATTTTAATTATTCAATGAACAAACTCTTAAAAGAACTAAATGTTGGATGGTATAGTTGGAGGCTATGGTGACATGATCTCTAGACACATTATATTTATTAAGAAAATAAGGTAGAAATATAAGCATATCTTACAAATTTAAATTTTGATATGCAAATTGAGACACAACTGAAATTGGTACAAAATAGAAAAGAATGGAAGCAAGATTTCAAAATGTCTAACACTCAACTCATGTCTTCTTGTAAGGCTTCAATAGCCCTATCCCTTTTTAAGTTTTGTGCTTCTTCAAGACTCAAACCTCAAGGAACTTGTTAGTTTTCCATAATGGTTTGAAGTTGAGGAAGTGAAACAAGAGAGTAGAATAAAGACCTAATTGCAACAAAGAAGAAAAAAAAAGGAAGAGAAGAGACAAAGTTGAAGAGTGATTGAGAGAAACGGAGGCTAGTAAAACCAAAAACAGGAAGAGAGAAGTGAAAAAGATAGAGCTATCCGGCGGGTATATATTTAATAAAATATTTTTAAGATTTGTACCATACCTAAAGTGAATATTTTGAAAAAAGTTTGTGGGATGCTTACTTAATCTTTGGAAGTGTTGTAACTAAATAAAAAAAGTACCATTTTTAATGGGGATAATTTTGGTTAATTTGTAATAAGGCCATCTATTTTGGTATCTGCTAGTTAAACATAAAAAGAATATTTTAGTTGGTTCTTACTATACTTATAAATAGTCAGTTCTTTTCAATTACGTGCGCCGTTTTCCTCCTTAGAACTTCAATTATAGAGTGTCCAGTGCAATATGCAATAGCCTGGATAGTAACCATAGGATTCACCCCCAAGGCAGTGGGGAAAACACTTCCATCAGCCAAAAACAATCCTTCAACTTCCCAAGTCTCACCCGTCTGGTTAACAACTGAGCTCGTCGGATCAACTCCCATCCTACAACTTCCCATTTGATGTGCCGAAGCAAGCGGAATAGAATTGTTTCCCATTGCCCTGGAGCTCTCTTCCCTGACAAACCTCTCGAATTCGCGACAGCTAACGTTCTTAACATTAATGGTCTCTCCTTTGAGATGATGAGTGCCAATTTCTTCAGCTCCAGCTGCTGCTAATATCCTCAGCATCACCTCTATTCCGCTCTTGAGATTGGCCTCATCCACTGGGTCGATCTTGTAGCTGATCTTGTCTATTGAGGTCACCGTCCCAGATCCCTTATCTCTTGCGAGGGCGATCAAGTGTGCGGTCCTCGAAAACTTGGACATGCGTACTTTCATATCGACGCCTGAGCGCCATGGCATTAAGGCAGCGAACAGACCTGGATGAAGTGAAGGCGTTTGTATGATTGCACCGTAGCCGGAGGTGTTCACGTTGGCAACAACCGTGGACATCGCTGTCATGATCCCGCCTTCGTAGCTCTTCTTATCTTTGGCGAGACACGATGATTCCTGCAGTGAACTGGACTCTGGGATGTGCCCCCATGCCATGGCAACTGGATGCAGATGCAAGTTCTTCCCGATGCTGGGATTCTTCAACCCGCTTTTCCTAAGTAATATCGGCGTATTCAAAGCACCGCCGGCAACAATGGTCACCTTAGACTCCACAACGCATAGATCTTTACCACCTTTATGGTTAAACTCAAACAGAACACCGGTTGCTGTGTCACGAGTTCTTCCTCTCAGCCTACGACGCAAGACCGACTTGGCCTCACAACCTGGAAGTATGGCGCCATTACCGGAGTCGACCATGTCTTTGAGCCAAGTCTCTGGTGTCCCTTTCTTTTTACCATCTTTGCAACCCAGGGAGCACCAGCCACAGTAATGATCGGCAGGGGCGTTTCGTGGGATATTTGTAACAGAATAACCCAGTTCGTTACACCCTTTCCTCAAAACCGCGTTGTTAAACCCTTCATCTTCTATTTCGGATTGAACTCCCATTTTCTGGCAAACAACGTCCAATGCTTCCCTGTATAACTTGCTATCAAACAGCTCTAACTCGTAGTCTTCCGACCATTCTCTGATCACATGCTGCGGCGTACGCAGCGACGCGGACCAATTAATCGTCGAGCCGCCACCAACGGTCGAACCAGCTAAAATTACGACACTGACGTCGTCCGTCGATAACAAGCCGTTGCCTTCGTACATTTGGTCCAAACTGGGTCCTTCAAGAAGGGAGAGATTAGTCCGCGCACAGTAACTGCCTTTTTCTATGACAAGTACTTTGTATCCAGCATTAGATAACATCCCGGCTACAACGCCGCCACCGCTTCCTGAGCCGACAATAACAGCGTCGCAGC
Organism: Tamarix austromongolica; assembly: GCA_039764185.1. Classification (NCBI taxonomy): domain Eukaryota; kingdom Viridiplantae; phylum Streptophyta; class Magnoliopsida; order Caryophyllales; family Tamaricaceae; genus Tamarix; species Tamarix austromongolica. The sequence goes on along the minus strand of CM077811.1, from coordinate 91,725,190 downwards.
GAATGATCAAAGATGGATCACGCGGCGTTGTTTTCCTTTTCCCACGTATTGTGGCATGAAATCCCATGCGTCGTAGGTTCAGGGCTACCTGGTCGGGTGTTTTATCGGCAGTGTTAACCAGGCCGCGGTGCAGAGGTCCGTAGAGTTCTTCCCTGGGGCGATTACCTTCTTCTTGATCATAATTTGGATCGTCTTTCGGTATTAGGTAAGGGAGGCGCTTGGTAGATTTTGTGGCTCCGTCTGTTGAAGCTGGAATGCCTGGATCCGGACCGCTGTAGCCTATTGCTTTCCATGAAACGTTTTCATCCTTCTCATCCAACTGCAAAAATAAAAATATAATTAATTCATCAGTTATTTTATACTACTAACTAGTAGTAGTATACCATCTTCCATTAATTATTACACAACATTCTGGACCTGGTCCGCAGGCAAGCCTAGATATACGTGGGGATACAAAGTTTCATGTATGTAATCAAGTTACAAACGTGAGACATCTGCAATTTCTTTAGTGAAATAATTGCAGCAGTTGTGATCATGAACAAGTTGCAATTTAATGCACGACAGCCTGTTAATTGTCCGCAAAAGGAAAACACATACCTCCGGTACATGTATGAATGTATACCTTTATGGTACTCATTGGATCATCAATATAATCTTTACCAATTTTCCACGAAATAGGTTTGGGGGTGGGGGGAGTGGGGGCAAAAAAACCGCGCGCACTTTATGACAATTATGAGGGTGGGAGGGTATGACATCAATTCGTACGTGAACAAATTATGACAATTATGACTTATGAGGAGGCATATCAGGATAGCTTGGAAAATCAGGATCATCAAGGCCTGGAGCTACCCAATTTACCGTGCATTAATAAAATCGTGAGAAATGTGTCATTGAATGGGGCCGGTTTCGTTTTACGGAGAGGACCATCGGTGAGGTGGGACGGAGGGCACTTAAAAGTGCAGTTGACCATATATGACACAGGTTGGTGTATCTATCTAGCTCCCTCTTCATTTATTATTATTACTACTATTTTAAATTTAGATCAGGTACGTAGCTAGATGGAGGATACATCATACTACAGCGATATAGTGATTCACTAGTTTTCAAAAGAGACAATGTGATGCCACGCTGCTTGCCCATTTACCAGCGAATATCCGCGGCTTTCAAACGTTGGGGAACGTTTCACACGTCAGTCACCTGCGATAAGGTCGGTCTGCCCGAGCCATGTGGGAGTGGGACATTAGCTCGCTCATCTGAATATGCCATTCGCAAATTACATGCATTAGCGGTTCGCACTCAGGGAACATGCATACAATTAATTAATTAATCCTTGGCCTACGTACTCAAACCCCCGCACATGTCCCTTTTATAATTATATGATTCTAGGGTTTTCCACTTAACTAATTAATTGATTTTATTTAGTCGCGTTTCTAAGAAAACCGTTAACTCAGGCAGTTTATAGTTCATTTAAAGTTACTTATCAAAAGTAGTTATCTAAGATAAATACTTATTTTATAATTTTTTAAGATAAATTTTTTCCAAAATAAATTATTATTTTGAATAACTACTTTAGATAACTAACTCCAAACAAGCACTCAATATTATATATGCCCGACAACTTATTTGTTGGCATAATAATATATATATAGAGAGAGCAAACTGAAAATTTTTAATTAAAGTATCAAATAATAATATTATTACTTTTCTTTAACAGACGTTTTGAAAAGCTATCATCTCAAGCACATTAAATGTTATATATGCTTAATAACATGTTTGGAATTACATAATATATATTAATAAATTAGTAATAAAAATATATAAAAACTCTTAATTAAAATATCAACAGATAATATATATTTTTTTTATTTAATTGTCGTTTCAAGATGGAGTGTTATCACAAACACATTTAATGTTATATATGTCTAATAACTTGTTTGTCGAAATAATATAATATATATATATAAACTATTTGATATTGAAATTTTTTTTTAAGAATAATCCAAAAACTTTTAATTAAAAAACCAAAAGATAATATATTTATTTATTTAGTTGACATTTTATCTTTTGTCTAATAACTTGTTTGTTGAAATAATAGTGACATCGGAGTCACGTTTAATGTTATACCCGCCTAACAACTTGTTTATCGGGATAATTTAATATATATGAATGCGTTGATCATAATAATACAAATATATCTTAAGAGTAAACAAATAACTCTTAATTAAAATACTAAAAGATAATATATTTATTTATTTATTTTGTGCTTTCAAAAAAATTATCACTATAGTCACCTTCAATGTTATACATGTCTAACAACTTATTTGCCAGGATAATATAATATATGTGAACACATTGATAATAAAAATATATATATATTAAAAGAAAACAGATAACTCTTAAGTAAATTATCAAAAGATAATATATTTATTTATTATTATTTTTATTTAATGGATGTTTTTTTATAAAAGTATTACCGCAGCTATGTTCGATATTATATATGCCTAACAACTTATATATGAACGAATGAATAATAAAAAAAATATATTAAGAGTAAATTGAAAACTCTTAATTAAAGTATCTAAAGATAATATATTTATTTATTATTTATTATTTTTATTTAATGAACGCTTTTAAATAAAGTATTATCGCGAGCACTTTCAATGTTATATGCGCCTAACAACTTATTTGTTGGAATAATATGAAATATATGAACAAATTGATATTAAAAAAATTTAAGAGTAAATCGAAAGCTTTTAATTAAAATACCAAAATATAATTTATTTATTTATTTAATTGGCCTTTCTAGAAAAAATATTACTATAGTCACATTAAATGTTATACATACCTAACAACTTATTTGTCGGAAAAATATAATATATATGGACACAATATTAATAAAAAAATATATGTGAAGAGTAAAGAGATAACTCTTAATTAAAATATCAAAAAAAAACATTTATTTATTTATTTATTATTTAATCGATTTTTTTGTAAAAGTATTACCGCAGACATGTTCAAAGTTATATACATATATATATATAACAACTTGTTTGTTGGAATAATATTATATATATATAAACAGTTTAATAATAAAAGAATATTAAAAGTAAACAGAAAATAATATAATAATTAGAGTACCGAAAGATAGTACTACTCTTTAAAAACGTGACAGCTAGCAGCTGGTTAAGTTTTCAAATATTAATTTATTATTATCTCAAAAAAAAATAGGGTATTGTTATATAGAAAACATATTTTTACTCCGTGGAAAATAAATTCCGAAAGTGACCTTGACATCGGTAATTTTTGCGGAAAGCCACGATCAGCATCGGCAATTTCAGCCGAAACAATGGATCATATTCGGCAATTTTTACCGAAACTGGCCCAAGGCATCGGCAAAAACTGCCGATGCACTAATTTTTTTTTTCAATTTCGGCCGAAATAATAACAATAAATATGCTGACTTAAATTTTTCGGCCGAAACTTAAAATATATATATATATATATATATATATATGCTGCATCGACAGTTATTACCGATGGAATGGCCTGGTTTCAGCAATAATTGCCGATGGCCTAGATGTTAATTTACTTGCTTCGGCCGAAATTGGAAAAAAAAAAAAATTGGTGCATCGGCAGTTTTTGCCGATGCCTTGGTCTGCTGTAAATAATGTTGCTCCTGTGATTTATGGGTAAAATAGATATTCAATGCACAAATATTTTATGCGCAGTAAATACTTATTTTCCAAATAACAGGTTCTAAAAAATATAGCCAGCTGGTCTAAATATAAATATACGTACCTGAGTGAAAAAAGCGATCATGATAAGGGTTTTGATCCCCGTATATTGCAATCTGTAGAGAAAAAACCAGCAGTGAGCCCAGGAGCGCATGATAGCTTGCCGCTTGTGAAGCGGAAGTTGAGAGAATCTGTGGACGTACGGAAAGTTTGAGGAAAACACAGCTCGTCCGCCATTGAGAAAGAATGTCCCTATCCACGTGGACAGCACAAATAAACCAAACCGCACCAGAAATGCATGGTGCAATAATCTTTGGCTGATTAAACCCCCGAGCTGCACGAAAAAACACTATTAAAGCAATCGTTTTTTTTAAGAAAAAAAAAACTAACTATTCAATCAATCAATTGAAGTTGTTATTATTAGTATTATTGATTTACTATGCAATGTGTAAAATATTGCTAATCAAGCTTAATTATACAAAGCCGCCGGATAGCTTGGATAGCCTATTTGGAGTGCTAAGAAATTTAGGGAATTAATTTATATTCCCACAATTTTTAGAATTCTTGCGTTTGATATATCAGATATAAAAATCTATCCTATAAAAAGAATAAAAAAATTAGAAGAACTACTATAATAATTTTATATGTATAGACATGCTTTTTTATATTTCGTTTTCCAATTTTTGTGTGTGATTAGGGCTCCATTTAATCCTCAGACTACAATTTTATAGAATTTATTCTCTTCGTTGGAAACTCTCTCCAAAACTAAGTGTAGTAGTCTAAGAGTATATCAAATAGATAATTTTCAGCTATATATATATTATTTTTAAAACTGTATTAAAATAATACAAAATAGCTAACAATAAAAGCCAACAACTATTATTCCCTCAAACATATAATACGATAGAGATGACAAAATTTTCCACATATTCAATGCCTTGTTGGAAAATTTTCGTTTTGGTTTGGTGCCATTTATGGGTCTTAGATTCAAATTCTGAGATCATTTCAGATTTCCTAGACACTTTTATGTGGTTTGGAATATGGGGATAGATTTTAGCTAGGGATAGAAATGATGATTTGATCCGATAATTGATATGGGATGAAAATTTATGTGCGTTTCAGGTCCGGAGATGGAGACTGGGTCGGTCTGTCCTTCCTGTTGCGATATATACGCTGACATAGTAAATGTTTCGCCGTTATATTTTGGGAAATTCTATCCGGAAAATTCTGTAACACATAAGCATGCCTACACGGGCCTCATTTGAATTTTAATAAACTTGCTTATTAAATTTGGTAAAACGGACCTCAACAATAATCACCAATATTCACTACTTCTGCTTATACACTACTATAGCCTGTATTCGGGACTTTTTTCAATTTGATAAAATAGTCAGTTAAATAAAAGGGTAAAAAAAAAAAAAAAACAAACCATCAGTATGAGCTCACATGTTCGGGCGTTCCGGTGGCGGAGGCCGGAGTTTTCCAGAACTTTGCGATGGACTCATCGACAACACCTTCGGGTGCGTCAACCGAGGGCAAGAAGGTGTCACAGAGAGCAGTGAGCGATTCCATCTCCCATGACGTTAATTTGTTCTCGTAGGTATGCCGGATCGTGCCGCCTCCCATGAGTAGTTTCTGCGTGTCGATGCTACCCAAATCAATCACTGCATCATCATCATGATGAAGCTCCTCCTTTCCGCTTGTAGCCACCGTTGTCCTGTTTGCACTAACAGTGTGGTTTCCATTAGGCTCCATGGTAAATGAATGTTATCATCCAAGAGCAGTCCCATATTTATATACAATGGCTACATACGTTAATGTGCTTGTGACGTGGGTGATAAATGAGGAGGAAGAAAAAAGGGATGATTAATGTTGACAGCTAACCAGACGGACCAAAATGTTCGACCAAGAAATTAATGAATGGACGTATCTGTTCCCGTTTTGTTCTAGTAATTGCACCACCAATCAACCATGCAACCATCCATATATTTTAGAATAATGAATTTGCTTAAATGTATTTGAAACAAGTATAGTAATCAGCTAACCAGTCGTTTTCTATGTAATCTTCCCACCGACTGTTCAGCTCCGTTCTTAATCATCTTACACGTATTTAAAATGGTGTAGTAATCAGCCAAAGCAGTTAATGGATATTATATGTCCATAATAGATTGATATTCACAAGTTCATCATTTCCACGTCCAAAGCAGGAAATTGTGGTGACCGTTTTAACACGCAGTTGGCGGGAGAGTGGTTGCTCTTCTTTAATTAGTCACTTCTTCTTTTTTTTTTTTTTTTGTCAAACTTTCATTTAAGTAGCATTAATTAATTAGCATATGGAATCTACAACATTACAGCTTCATAGTTTGTACTTCTTGGGGTACGGTGGAGATAGTAAATTTAGAAATATAAAATTATATTTATATCATTTTTATAAAAAGACATTATAAAATAAAAAATAAAATTATGTCATTCATTTTGACACGTGATAGGGAGCAAAACATACGAATCATAAGGTATTTTCAATTTATATTTATTTATTTAGTAACAAAAAAACTCATGCCTGCAAAAAGTTAAATTTTAGTGTTTACAAGCAAGCTAGGCCAAAATCACCATATTCTACCTAATTAGAACAACTAATACAAATATAGATTTTCAATTGAATTATACTTGAATGTAACAGAATATGTCTTGGTCTATTAGTTAAGTATTAGAATCTGGATACATAAAATCCTAGAATATATAGAATCATCCCTTACATGCATTATATATATACACCCCTTGAAAAATCCCAATATATAAATAGATATAAATAATATGTGAGTGTAGAGATCTGCTGCTAAGTCGTTAAAGAGTGTAAGAACCGAAGTATAAAATAAAGTAAACAAAACCAACTTATCTCGACAAATCCAAATAGAACCAAAATATAGGAGCTAAGACGTATTGGTATTCCACCATTAAAAAAAAAGAAAAGAAAAGAAACAACACTTCTACCATGCAAAAAGAGTACATGTATCTACCCTCCTAAGTAAAGGTGGCAATTGGCTCGGGTGTGTTAGGATCGGGTCGGGTCATTTTGGGTTTGGGTTATTGCCTTGTTTGGGTCGGGTCAGTTCCGGATTGGGTCATTTTGGTTCCGGTTCATTTCAGATTAATTTGTCGGATCGAATTAGATTCGACTTAAGCAAACTTGGGTTCGGGTCATTTCAAGTTAACTTGATTGGTAGGGTCGGGTTGGTTTTTGATCATTTTCTAGTTTACATGATTAGGTGGCTTTGGCCCATTCGAGTCATTTCGTGTAATATGAGGAGTTGGTCTCGTTGGGTCCAAGTTATTTTGGGTTAACTTAATGGGTCGGGTCATTTAGTGTAATTTGATGAGTTGGGTTTGAGTAATTATAGGTTAAATTAATGGATTAGGTCGGGTCGAGTTTTGATGAATTGAGTCAAATTCGAATACATGCAATTATTATTTATTATATTGTAAATATTAGAGACAATCATAAGATTACTATTGCAGTTAAATGAATTAAGCATATTAGATGTGCTTTATTTTCATAAGTAAACAGTAACGATAGTTATAAATTTTAATAATAAAAAGCATTGCATGATTGAATCTAACAAAGATATTTACCATATATTAAATTTATTTGAGCACTTAAAATATTTGATTACTTAAGAAAATATAAATTTATAAAATAAATATTATCATAAACATGACTATATAGTGTATACTTATCATTTATTACATTATAAATATTAGAGACAATAATATGATTACTAATATAGATAAACAAAATAATAATATTATATGTGCTTTATTTTTACATAATAAAGATATTTATAAGCTTTCACAATATTATATTTGATTACTTAAAACATTTATAAATTTTACAAACAAAAATATTAGATATTTATCATATATTATATTTATTTGAGTGCTTAAAAGATTTGATTACTTAACAAAATATAACTATATAAAATAAAGGTGATCATAAACATCACTATACAATATATAATTATCATTTATTACATTGTAAATATTAGAGACAATCATAAGATTGGTAGTAAAGATAAATCAAATAAGAATATTATATGTACTTTATTTTTACAAGTAAATAATAAATATATTTGTAAGTGTTAACAATATTATATTGGATTACTTAAAATATTTCTAAATTATATAAGTAAAAATATTAGATATTTATCATATATTATATTTATTTGAGTACTTAAAGTATTTGATTACTTAAGAAAAGAATAATTTATAAAATAAACGTGATCATAAACTTCACTATACATTGTATAATTATCATTTATTACATTGTAAAAATTAGAGATAATCATAAGATTACTAGTACAGATAAATAAAATAAGAATATTATATGTGGTTTATTTTTACAAGTAAATAATAAAGATATTTATAAGTTTTCACAATATTATATTTGATTAATTAAAATGTTTATAAATTTTACAAGTAAAAATATTAGATATTTATCATATATTATATTTTTTCATTACTTAAAAAAAAGATAATTTTGTAAAATAAAGGTGAGAATAAGCATGACTACACAATGTATAATTATCATTTATTATATTGTAAATATTAGAGACAATTATAAGATTACTAATAAAGATAAATGAAATAAGAATATTATATGTGCTTTATTTTTACAAAGGTAAATAATAATGATATTTATAAGTTTTAACATTATTATATTTCATTACTGAAAATATTTATAAATTTTACAAGTAAAAATATTAAATATTTATTATATATTATATTTATTTGATTAATTAATTAAAAAAAGATAATTTTATAAAATAAAGGTGGGCATAAATATGACTATATATTGTATAATTATCATTTATTACATTGTAAATATTAGAGATAATCATAATATTACTATTACATATAAATGAAATAATAATATTATTTTTGCTTTATTTTTACAAATGAATAATAAAGATATTTATAAGTTTTAATATTATTATATTTGATTACTTAAAATATTTATAAATTTTACAAGTAAAAACATTAGATATTTATCATATATTATATTTATTTGAGTACTTAAAATATTTGATTACTTAAGAAAATATAAATTTATAAAATAAATGTGATCATAAACTTCACTATACATTGTATAATTATCATTTATTACATTGTAAAAATTAGAGATAATCATAAGATTACTAGTACAGATAAATAAAATAAGAATATTATATGTGCTTTATTTTTACAAGTAAATAATAAAGATATTTATAAGTTTTAATAATATTATATTTGATTACTTAATATATTTTTAAATTATATAAGTAAAATATAATTTAAAAATATTAAATATTTATCATATATTATATTTATTAGATTACTTAAAAAAAGATAATTTTATAAAATAAAGGTGATCATAAATATGGCTATACAATGTATAATTATCATTTATTACATTATAAATATTAGAGATAATCATAAGATTACTAGTAGAGATAAATAAAATAAGAATATTATATGTGCTTTATTTTAACAAGTAAATAATAAAGATATTTATAAATTTTAACAATATTATATTTGATTACTTAAAATATTTTTAAATTTTACAAGTAAAAATATTAGATATTTATCATATTATATATTTATTTGATTACTTAAAAAAGTTAATTTTATAAAATAAAGGTGATCATAAATATGATTGTACAATGTATAATTATCATTTATTACATTGTAAATATTAGAGACAATCATAAGATTACTAGTAAAGATAAATATGACTCTCGACCTCTTTCTGAGTCCGAACCTACATTGCCGCCGTTTTTCCATCGTCGCCTAGCACCACCACCACACCGCAACCGTTGCTTGACTACATTGCCACGCCAGACCAGCACGATCGACTCCCCTTTCCCTGTAATTGTTGTCGACAAAAGCAGATACCAACCAGGAGCAATTGGACACAACAACTACCCCGCCGTCCAGCCATGTCCAGTGCATCTGACCACCAACAAGTGGTCCTTCAATGACGATGTTGCTCCAACAACTGCTATCCCTTCTTGTAATATCCCAAAATCCTAATTTCCGAAATTATGGCCAAATAAGGAATTATTAGGGAAAAGTGATTATTAAAATTTATTTACTTAATTAAAGTAATTATTATTAAAATTAAATATCTAAATTAATTATATAAATAAATAAAGAACAAATATCCCCAACCATTTTATCATTTTCCATTTTCCTTTTTTTCCTTTTTCTCCTTTCTTTTCTTTTTCTTTCTTCCTCCTTTATTTTTTTTCTTTCTTCTTCTTCCCCCGGTTTGGGCCAGCCCGTCGGCCCAAATCTCATTTCTCTCCCCCCGTCTCGCGCGCCCGGCCTGCACAGCCCAGACCCCCTCCCCGCCTCTCCTTCCTTCTTCTCGCCCGCAGCCCAGCGCCGTGCGACGCCAACCCCTGTGCGCCCGTGCGCTGCGTTTTGCCCTAAGTACCGTCGAAACGCCGCGTCATGCTAAACGACCTTATGACCGTTGCTAGCCTACGACGCGACGCGACGTTTTCCTCCCACAATCCTCAAAACTCCGCGTGTTGTTTTAAAACTTTATAACGCCTGCCGAACCGCCCCCTCTCTACCGACCGGTCCACCCTGCCCTATCTTCTTCCCCGACCTGCACGCCGACCTGCAACTCGACTTGCAGCCCCGAATCTCGCCGGCAGCCACTAGCTCAGCGCCGACCGTCCTTCTCTCCCTCTCTCCCGTCGTTTTCTTTCTCTTTTCGACCCCGACCAAGTCCCTCTCTCCCTTTCCCGAGTGCCCACCTCTTTCCCTTTCCTCTCCCCTTCCCCGACCCAGCCTGCCATGGCAGGACCTGCACCACCTGCCACCGGCCGGCCACCTGCACACCTGCCTCGCACGCCTTCTTCTCCCCTTGTCATCTTCCCCTTCCAATTGCCTATAAATACCCCCCATTGGCAGCCCCGATCAACTCCCTTTTCATTTTTTTTTGCCCGGAAACCCTGCCTCTCCGCCGCCTCAAAAAGACGGGCTTTTCGCCGTCACCGGAGACAGCTGCCGCCACCTCTAGCCACTGTTACCATCCCTGCACCTCCCTCGACAAAACCAAGCCACCACCACCCTCCTCCTTGCCCTGCACGTGCCGTCTTCGCCGTGCAAAGTTCCTATCCCGAAAACCACCACTTCCAGCCCGTCGCCGCCTTGCGCCACCTTCTGCCGCCTCCTCCGCCGCTACTAGCCACCCTTCCACCCTCCAAATTGCCCAGCAGACCTTCCTCTACCTTTCCCTGCCTTCAACTTCCCCTGCCTCCCTCTCCTCCTTCCTCCCTCATCTTCCACCTCTCTCCACCACCCTCGGCCGCCGCCGTCGCCGCCGCGCGCCGCTGCCCCTTGCCACGCCACCACCCTCACTCCACTCCCCTTCACATGCTCTTTCTTTCCCCACCTCAAACTCCTCCTTTTCCCCTCCCATCTAACCGCCACCTCCATCTTTCCCCCTCTTCTCCTCCTCCACCGCCGCCGCCGTCGCCGCCACGCGCCGCCGCCGGACCACCACCGACCCTAGGTGGTTCTCCACCCATCCAAACCCTAACCCCCTTTTTATATAGCTGCTACTATTTTCTACTAATATTAATACTAATATACTTATTATTATTATTATTATCATTATTATTATTACTTTTATTATTGTTATTACTATTATTATTATTATTATTATTATTATTATCATTATTACCATTATTATTGTCTCTATTATTAATGTTCTTATTTTCTTACTAATACTAACATCCCTTTTAAACCCTAACCTATATTATACTTAACTTTGGTCTTATTTTTATAATTATTAGTATCAACATTTTTATTATTATTATTTCTATTATCCTTACTATGGTTATTATTATTATTATTACTACTTAACCTTACTTGGTTGTACTATTGTTATTATTATTATTAGTATTATTATTATTACTATTATTATTATTGTTATTGTTATTATTATTATACTTAACACATTTATCACCATTGTTAATAATAATACTACCTTGTCTTACCCATGTTACTTAACTCAAGCTAGTAAATATCATTTGGTTGTTAACTAAGAAGAGTACTTGAACTTTATTACCATACCATTTAACATTAACCCTAACCTCATTACTATGACACTATTATTAACTATTACTATTATTACTACTATCACTACCTTATTGTTGTAATCAAAAGCATTGAACCCTTTTATTATTCAAGAATATACAACTATTATCATTATCACCCTTAGGAATATTTACTTGTAATATTGTGACCTTATAATAATATTATTTCGAATATGACACCATTAGTAGACTTAGCCTTAAAAATGCTAGGGTTTCTCTCACTATAAACATTAGTGTCACTAGTATTAGTTTTATTATTATTATTATCACTATTTTTCTATAGTTAGCATGAACATTATTATTATAAGAATAGGGCTAACGGGTCTAATAATATAAGTGTAACAATAGGTATTAAAAATAAACATATTTTGACTACTCATATTTAGTATACTAATTCTAAGGTAAAAACCCTAGTTTTTGTATAAAACCCTTTTTAGTAATAAAAACCCTAACCTTAAACTAGAATGAGGATTGATAGTAATTATAAGGGAAACTAATACTTAGCATTTTTCCCTTTTATAGGTAACCCCGACCAAAGCCCTAAGGAGTTAGAGGAGCATGCTCCAAGCCCGGCGTCGCCTTAGGTAAGGACGAAGCTAATGGCCTTGTGCTATGTGTGACATGGATGTGTTGAATGTTATGTATGTCATGCTATGCCATGTATTATATGATTTGTGTATAACTTGTCTTATGTGTAGCGCAGCTTGGAGATTGAGGTATGTTGTATGTGCTTCTGTGACATGAGCATGACATTTATATGTATGATGTTTATGATGTAATATGTTATGGCCCACTAGGACATGCATGTTAAGATAAATGGTAATATGAGTTGGGAACCATCATGGGAGTCTTGAAGTTTTTATGGTGGTATTAGGGTTTGTATGGTGGCCTAAATGTCCTATGGTGGTACTAATGATTTCATACTGGTATTAATGGCTTATGGTGGTATTCGGGTTCGTATGGTGGTATTGTGATTTTACGGAGGCATTAAGGTTGTATGGTGGTATTTGTGATTTTATGGAGGTATTAATGTTGTATGGTGGTATTTGTGATTTTATGGAGGTATTAATGTTGTATGGTGGTATTTGTGATTTTATGGAGGTAATGATGTTGGATGGTGGTATTAGGGTTTGTATGGTGATATTAGGGTTTGCATGGTGGTATTAGGGTTTGTATGGTGGTATTAATATTCGTATGGCAGTATTAATGATTGTATAGTGGTATTAATGACTTATGGTGGTATTAGGGTTTACATGGTGGTGTTATGGGTTGTATGGTGGTATTAATGTTGGTATGGCGGTATTAGGGTTTTGCATGGGAGTTAATGATCGTATGGAATCAGGGTTTGGAGTGATTAACTCTGGGGCGTTGTGATTAAGTAGGGATGGAGTAACCAATTGTGACTGTTGAGGATAATTAAGGTTTGGGATGGCTAAGTACGGTGGTTATGGTAAAATAGGGATGAGAGTGGTTAACCACGGGTTGGTGTGGACAATTAGGGTTGGTTATGACTGCTTAGAGTTGTTTGGCGTTATCATGTGTATTATCGATTAAAGGGTAGTTATGAACGCGGAATTTTATTGGTTGCGATGTGTAAAGCATAAAGAGAATGATTTATGCGTATCCTTGGTGAAAACCTTTTGAATAAGATATGTTAAGACATTAACTACTTACAGAGAAAGATGTTGAGCCGGACCCAGACCGGTCCACCGGCAAATAATAGTGGCAGGATATGTTACCCTCGTGACTGGTCCACCGGCTATAATAGTGGCAGGGCATGGCCCTCGTGACCGTTCCACCGGCTATAATAGTGGGGGATTCCGTGCTCAACAAACTAATCAGAATGATGATAAGACCTGGGAAAGATACGAATATTTACAATGGAACACCTTGTGAGTCGGGGCCAGACCGGTCCACCGGCAAATAATAGTGGCAGGGTATGTTACCCTCGTGACCGGTCAACCGGCTATAATAGTGGCAGGGCATGGCCCTCGTGACCGTTCCACCGGCTATAATAGTGGGGTTCCCGCACTCACACGGACTATTAAAGAATATGTGTGGAATGAACGTATTATTATCAATGAGAAATAAGAATAAGTCACCGGAAATCATTCGGGCCTTATCTTGCTGGTTATCGCATGTTGTCTATATGATTGTGCTACGTACATTATGTTGTATGATTGTATGCTTGGCCTTAGCGCACCAACGCCCTTACTCGGTATTGGACCCGTACTGATACTACCTTGATTGAATGGGTCCTGTGATGATCCACCAATGGTGGGGAGCAGACCTCTTATGCAGGTTTGATCGGTTACAAATTGTGCGGTGGAAGGCTTGGCTTAAGTGAGTAGGCGATCCGGATATTGGTCCCTTGGGATCTGTTTTATTTGGCTATATTTTGTACTACGCTTATTGTTTGAAACCATACTCGAAGTTGTATTCCTAAACGATATTTTAACTGTTGTTGACTCATGGTTTTTGTGAATGGTCTATGTTAACTATGGACCTATGTTTTGATGACTCTTACTTAATGATTGTTTAGTTTAGCCTTAGCACTTAGTATCAGAACGGTAGGAGTGAACCGGTCTGGTACTAAGTGTGGCGGTAATACCCCCAAGTTTATGGTTTTAATTCCTTCGCTTCTGCTAAAACCTTTGTCTTAAACGAAATTTTTCAGTAGTAAATTTGGGGGTGTTACACTTCTAATTTCATAACAATTCGTTTGCTATAATTATCTTAAACTCTAACTCTTATTTTAATTATTTTTTATGAATTAGCTTATGATAATCAAAATTGGTTATTAAATTATGTATATATATGTTGTATGACTGATATGGGGTGGTTAAGTACAATATATATGGTTGAATTGTGAAAATTAGATTTTTTATCCAGTTATGTTCAGATTTATCAGATTTTTTAGATTAAGCTATTTTGGATAAATTGATTATGCAATATAAATGTACTTAATTTCATGTTAGCTTTTTTAAATTGGAAAAATTGTATGAAATATATCGAAATTGGATTGTTAGGTTAAAAATCTTAACAATTTAAATTTGACTGTATAATTGATTTATTTTATTAAACTTAATTATACAATATGTTTTAGAATATGTCTAATTTTCATTTTGAACCATCAATTTAAATATTTGAATAAAATTTGACCGGATTTGCAGTTCAAGCTCAAAAATCCTAATTAGGTTAAATTAGGTAATTCATTAATAGTTTTTAATCAATTGAGTATATAATATGTTTTAGAATATGTCTAATTTCTATGTTGAACCATCAATTTAAATATTTGAATAAGATTTGATATGATTTGTAGTTTGGGCTCAAAAACCCTAATTATGTTAGATTGGGTAATTCCTTAATAGTTTTTAATCAATTAAGTATACAATATGTTTTAGAATATGTCCAATTTCAATTTTGAACCGTTAATTTAAATATTTGAATAAGATTTAACCGGATTTATTGTTCGGGTACAAAAACCCTAATTATATTAAATTGGGTAATTCCTTAATAGTTTTTAATCAACCGAGTATATAATATATTAATATATATATATATATATATATATATATATAGGGTGAAGGTCCCATGCACACTATTTTTAAAATACATTTGTAGGAACCAATCATAACCATTAGATTAGTATTTGATCAATTGTCAAGATTTAGTAAATAAGTAACTTGAATTTATTTTAATCTTGACCATTCAATCTTCTAGATCTAATGGTAATTAAAGGTTCCTACATTTGTATTTTAAGTAATGGTTTGTACAAGAGCCTAAATCTATATATATATATATATATATATATATATATATATAAGAGAGAGAGAGAGAGAGAGAGAGAGAGAGAGAGAGATAAACGTAATGAATTTGGTTACACGTACTTGAAATGTTGTAGTAATCAGCCAAAGCATGGATATCATATATAGATAATAGATTGATGTTCACAAGTTCATCATTTCCACGTCCAAAGCAGGAAATTGTGGTGACCGTTTTAACACGCAGTTGGCGGGAGAGTGGTTGTTCTTCTTTAATTAGTCACTTTTTTTTTCAAACTTTCATTTAAGTAGCATTAATTAATTAGCATATGATATCTACAACACTACAGCTTCATAGTTTAGGTGGTATCTGTATGTACTTCTTGGGGTACGGTGGAGATAGTAAATTTAGAAATATAAAATTATATTTATATCATTTTAATAAAAAGACATTATAAAATAAAAAATTAAATTATGTCATTCATTTTGACAGTGATAGGGAGCAAAACATACGAATCATAAGGTATTTTCAATTTATATTTATTTATTTAGTAACAAAAAAACTCATGCCTGCAAAAGTTAAACTTTAGTGTTTACAAGCAAGCTAGGCCAAAATCACCACATTCTACCTAATTAGAACAACTAATACAAATATGGATTTTCAATTGAATTATACTTGAATGTCACAGAATATGTCTTGGTCTATTAGTTAAGTATTAGAATCTGGATACATAAAATCCTAGATCATATTGAATCATCCCTTACATGCATTATATATATACACCCCTTGAAAAATCCCAATATATAAATAGATATAAATAATATGTGAGTGTAGAGATCTGCTGCTAAGTCGTTAAAGAGTGTAAGAACCGAAGTATAAAATAAAGTAAACAAAACCAACTTATCTCGACAAATCCAAATAGAACCAAAATATAGGAGCTAAGATGTATTGGTATTCCACCATTAAAAAAAAAAAAAAAAAAAAAAACAACACTTCTACCATGCAAAAAGAGTACATGTATCTACCCTCCTAAGTAAAGGTGGGAATTGGCTCGGGTGTGTTAGGATCGGGTCGGGTCATTTTGGGTTTGGGTTATTGCCTTGTTTGGGTCGGGTCAGTTCCGGATTGGGTCATTTTGGTTCCGGTTCATTTCAGATTAATTTGTCGGATCGAATTAGATTCGACT
Source organism: Tamarix austromongolica (assembly GCA_039764185.1). Classification (NCBI taxonomy): domain Eukaryota; kingdom Viridiplantae; phylum Streptophyta; class Magnoliopsida; order Caryophyllales; family Tamaricaceae; genus Tamarix; species Tamarix austromongolica. Next base: position 91,708,358 of record CM077811.1, on the reverse strand, counting down.
TAAGCAAACTTGGGCTCAGGTCATTTCAAGTTAACTTGATTGGTAGGGTCGGGTTGGTTTTGGATCATTTTCTAGTTTACATGATTAGGTTGTTTTGGCTCATTCGAGTCATTTCGTGTAATATTATGAGTTGGTCTCATTTGGTCCAAATTGTTTTGGGTTAACTTGATGGGTCAGGTCATTTAGTGCAATTTAATGAGTTGGATTTGAGTAGTTATAGGTTAAATTAATGGATTAGGTTGGGTCGAGTTTTGATGAACTGAGTCAAATTCGAATACATGTAATTATTATTTATTATATTGTAAATATTAGAGACAATCATAAGATTACTATTGCAAATAAATGAATTAAGCATATTAGAGGTGCTTTATTTTCATAAGTAAATAGTAAAGATAGTTATCAATTTTAATAATAAAAAGCATTGCATGATTGAATCTAACAAAGATATTTATCATATATTATATTTATTTGAGTACTTAAAATATTTGATTACTTAAGAAAATATAAATTTATAAAATAAATATTATCATAAACATGACTTTACAGTGTATAATTATAATTATCATTTATTACATTATAAGTATTATAGACAATCATATGATTACTAATACAAATAAACAAAATAATAATATTATATGTGCTTTATTTTTACATAATAAAGATATTTATAAGTTTTCACAATATTATATTTGATTACTTAAAACATTTATAAATTTTACAAACAAAAATATTAGATATTTATCATATATTATATTTATTTGAGTGCTTAAAAGATTTGATTACTTAACAAAAGATAACTGTATAAAATAAAGGTGATCATAAACATCACTATACAATATATAATTATCATTTATTTCATTGTATATATTAGAGACAATCATAAGATTGGTAGTAAAGATAAATCAAATAAGAATATTATATGTACATTATTTTTACAAGTAAATAATAAATATATTTATAAGTGTTAACAATATTATATTGGATTACTTTAAATATTTCTAAATTATATAAGTAAAAATATTAGATATTTATCATATATTATATTTATTTGAGTACTTAAAGTATATGATTACTTAAGAAAAGAATAATTTACAAAATAAACGTGATCATAAAGATGACTTTAATTGTATAATTATCATTTATTACATTTTAATTATTAGAGGCAATCATAAGATTACTAATACAAATAAATAAAATAAGAATATTATATGTGGTTCATTTTTACAAGTAAATAATAAAGATATTTATATGTTTTCACAATATTATATTTGATTACTTAAACTATTTATAAATTTTACAAGTAAAAATATTAGATATTTATCATATATTATATTTTTTCATTACTTAAAAAAAAGATAATTTTGTAAAATAAAGGTGAGCATAAGCATGACTTCACAATGTATAATTATCATTTATTACATTTTAAATATTAGAGACAATTATAAGATTACTAGTAAAGATAAATGAAATAATAATATTATATGTGCTTTATTTTTACAAAGGTAAATAATAATGATATTTATAAGTTTTAACTTTATTATATTTGATTACTTAAAATATTTATAAATTTTACAAGTAAAAATATTAAATATTTTTTATATATTATATTTATTTGATTAATTACTTAAAAAAAGATAATTTTATAAAATAAAGGTGAGCATAAATATGAATATATATTGTATAATTATCATTTATTACTGTGTAAATATTAGAGATAAACATAATATTACTAGTACATATAAATGAAATAATAATATTATTTTTGCTTTATTTTTACAATGGCGGGTTGACTTCGGGTCGGGTTGAAGGTGAGTCGGGTTTATGACAGGTCATGGGTTAAGATCAAATCAGATTGGGTCTAAATCAGGTTAATTTTTATTAAGTTAGTGCCAGGTTAGATCAATTTTGGGTCGGGTTTGGGTTGGGTCAACTTTTTCCAGCTCCACTCCTAAGGTTAATGTCTCTCTCAATCAAACTTAATGTATTACAAATAGTAGAGTAGGAGTTGCGCCTTTAAGAATTAATAGTAATAGCACCAAGATAAATATTGAGAAAAAGATGTATGAGATTGAAATCAATAGGCATATCAGAAGTACTGAGAGGAAGAGGATGAGAAGCGTTGTTGTGCGTCTCACTTTTCTGCCACACCTTGATTAAATGGTTGTATAGTAGGATCCTTGGAAAACCTGATCATTGGTCATTCAACTAGGTGCAATTGAGATTAAATGAAAATAATCATGATCTAATGGAGAGTATGTCATTATCTAATCCATTTGTTGGCTGATGTTAAAAACCATTAGTATAAAATTGCGGACCATTACATGTAAGCAATTACCATTTACATCTAATACCACTACTATAGAATAGTCATTTCATAATGGTACAAAAATGACGATTTTTTAAGATAAATGTGTGAAAAATTGTATAATAACCATCTTATACTAAAATAGCTGTTTAAATGTCAAAATAAAATATCATACTTTTAATATGCAAGTTTGATTAATGGTTATTTGAAAAACTATTATTAAAACATGTTTTAATAATTGTTTTCTTTATAACCATTAGTTAAACATGTCACGAAATTTTTTTAGGAGTTGTGATAGAACAACCGTCATTAAAATATGATTTAAAAATGGTTATGATGTAAACCATTATTAAAACTCCAAAAAATGCATAAAGTCTTCTATTGTTTCCCTCCTCCCAACTCGATTTATTTCATTTTAGATTGTCATACTATCTTTTTCTATCACTCACTTGTTCTCACTCCTACTTTCACTCACTTGTTCTCACTCCTACTCTTGCTCTAAGTTGATGATGCTCAACTCAACATAGCAGTGCTAGTCAGCTACACTACTTATCCTCCTCCTTTTGGTGGCTCTCAACTCAATGCAAAACAACATTCCTCCATCGTGTTCAACCACTCATCCTCCTCCTCTTGGTCTTTTTTGTGCCACAACCGCAGCTGTCATTTGTGTCTTACTCTGCTGCATCGCTCTCATCGCTTCCGTCACTTCTTGCTCCATCCTCGAGGCTCTTGTATTTATTTAGGTACTCAATCGTCCCTTTTTCTTTCATTATAAGTATATGAATTCATGATATATAGCTTGGTCTTTGTTTGTCGTTTCTTGTACGGTGTGGGTTCACATATGACGTTATACTTTTTTTCTACAAATTAGGTCTTTCCCTCTTTATGGCTTAATACCTTTGAATTTATTAAAAAAACTATAATTATATGCATGAATGATGGTATAACTTGTTCTAATATCCCTGAATTTCATAAACTTTATTTTCAAATATTTAGCTTTTGTTCAAAACCTAACCTTTAAATATTGGCTTAATTATTTTTATTAATCCTTAATCTATAACCAAGATATATTTTTAAGTAAATTTATCCTAATTATTTTTATATTCCTTCTTTAATATTGAACCCACATTAATCTGGTTAATTTTTTGGGTATATTTTTCCTAAACGTGTACCCAAACTTTGGATAATTGATAGACTAATTTTACCATAATTTCTTAATCTTACATTTAAACCTAGTTCTAACCTCAGCCCTATTTTCCCCCTTTTATTTATCCCCTCCTCCTTTTTTTGTTCCTCTTCCTTTTTCTTTTCCTCCTTCCCTACCCTGATTAGTATGCTACCCATTTTCTCTTTGAGCCATGCATCCCTCATGCCTTGGTGTGTTGTCGTACACTAAAAATTAAATGTTAAACACACAAATAAGTAGTAAGCAATGAGTAGGGGTTGATCTCACAAACATTGTAATTTAATTCCAAGGCCATCAAATTATAAAAAAATAATAACTAATAATTAAAAGAATCAAAAACTAACAATGAACACAATAACTGAATAACAATGATGAGATATTGGGGTTCAGATAATATATTTAGAATAGGAATATCAACTTTTAATACTCCATTTTTAGAAACCATTAGCACAAACTGATAATTATGTGTGATTATTTATAATAATTATATTACGGTGGTTTATATTAAGTATGTTAATTATATGTGTATTATTGTGACATATTAGATATAAATTTAATTAGACTAAAATATGATACAATTTGGGTTATTAATTTAAACCTAATTTAGACCTTAATCAATATCTATTTTATCAAGTAACCCTACTCCCGAAAATCGAATGTTTAACCCTAGTTATTCTTTATAAATTATTACCACTATCCTATATTAGATTATGACCATACCCCAACTCCCTTATTTTACTCAACAAGATCCTTCACACCACACCCCTACATCATGCCTCCCTCTCATCCATGTTTCCTTCCCCATCTTTTGCTCGGCGAGATCCTTCACAACATATCCCCACACCATGTGTAAAATAATGTGGAAGTGGAAAGTACTAAATATACTTAGGAAAAATGGGGTGCTACCACCATACCTAACACAGAATAGACGTATGCTACCTATTTCATATCGGATACAAGGCTAAAACCAAACCAAGTAATTTAAAATAGAGTGCATAAAATTAAGTATTTTTAAACATTTAAAGGTTTTTTACATCAAAGGACCTCATTGGTCCCACCACCAAGTCAAATACAGGAATATTGCAGACAAGTTAAGAATACATGTCTATATTAAAACGAGATTAGGGCATGACCCCAAAACTATGGTCCTTCATAGACAACACCAAATCCTCTGAATGTCCATACTCTCAAGCCTCAAACCCAAGCTGAGGTAGACCCACTATTATCCATTCCCAAAATCCTCAACATGATCCTCTACTTGTGGGGATGAGCATATGATTGAGCAAAGAAGCACATCAGTACGCTACATACCGAGTAAGCCAAATTGTCTCCTCAATTGAATGCAATATTCTATCATAACATGAATATCATATTTTGTAATACCCCAAAATTCACTATTTTTTTTAAAAGCGGAAGTAATTAAAATACTTAATTTAAAACTCGTGAATTTTGGGGATGTCACCACCACACTTAGTACCAAACCGGTTCTCTCCGACCGTTTTAATACCAAGTGCTAAGGCTAAAGAAAAGATTAACGATCAATTATAAGTCAAGACAAACTAAACTCGGTTGTAAAACAAAATTACAGTACCACTACCCCGAAAAGTAGTTTTAATAACGGTTATTTTATAGTTTTAATAACGGTTTTAAACCGTTATTAAAATGCCCGTTATTAAATCTTTAATAATGGTTCATAACCGTTATAAAAAGTATAAAAAAATCCGCCAATATGAGTGTAAACTGTATGTTTAATAATGGTTTTTAAGAAAAACTGTTGTTAAAAAAGAGGGTTTTAATAACGGTTACTACAAAAACCGTTCTTAAAACATCATCCAATTAGACTTTCTGACATTATTTAGGCATTTATTAAACCCTAATACGTATTAAATGAGCATAAATTTGAGATTAAATGTACATTTTTAATAACGGTTCTTATGAAAACCGTTATTAAAAACTTAGTTTTAATAACGGTTTTAGAAGAACCGTTTTTAAAACTACTGTTTTTTTTAACATTTTTGCAGTTTTGTTCCTGCCCACATACACAGTTGTATGTTCAAATAATTACCAAATCTGCATTGTAAAACAACATCAATTCATAACTAATATGCAATCACACCATAATTTCAATCAATCCCTAGTTAATATGCATGTCTTAATACACAAGACATATATACTCAAGAATCAAAATTAGTAGGCATACCACAACTTGGTAGCTCTACACCCCAAAGTAAAATTTTCATAAATCTAGCCTAGAAGACTTAAAGACATAGACAAAATACAAACCTGAACATGCATGTAGTATATATAGATCTCTACCTAATACCAAATGAATGAGTGCACGTGCTTGGCCCATTGGTCTCTCACTTCATCAATTTCTTCAACATTGTACTGCTAGCCTTGTGCATAATCATCGGTGAAAAACTACAATGCCCAAGTTTCAACTAATATATAGTTAGCACTTACGTCAAGTACCAAACATATATGTCATGATTCATTAATGGAAAAATATCGAAAAGAAAACATACATGGCTTGGATCTATGTTGACTAATCTATTTTGGAATATCAGATCCATTACTCTACATATATAGTATCCACAATCATTGTCATTTTGCTGTTGTGGACACTGTCAAATGAATTTAGTTAGCTCTCTAACTATTAGATATTAATTTTAATTAAAATAAAATACGAAATAATTGTCTTCCTACTTACTATAATAGGCTCGTATTGAACATTCTTTGGGTCTGGGACACCATTCCCACCTCTCCTTTGATACGCTGTCCATAGTGCCCTAATAAATAGAGTTGGATACGCAATATTGTAAGTACGCATATATACCTCAAATAATGAAAGCTAGAAGAATATATGTATAAATAAGTTAATGAAGTAAGAAGTGAAAAGTATACTAACATGTTGATAAATTCCTTCCCACCACGACGAGCGACTTCAAAAGGCACGTCATAGGTTCGAAGGGAATCAAACACATAGACTTTATTAAGATCAGGTCGTACGGCGTACAAAATACAATGTTCAGTTGTGAGGTGAGGAATGAGATAGAGCTTGTTGTGTCCCTTAATAAAAATACGATCCGCTAAATAGTTTATGTGCCTACCCTCTCTTATTGTACTACCGTCAGCGATGTAGTATGGGAACACAAACACAATAGAGGACAACATTCCCTCCATCGCAGCTCGAGTAGCTACCAACCTATGGACGACAAAAACAATGTATATTTCTTAATAACTAATAACTCATATAAGAGGTCATAAAAATTCCAATTGTACAAGTTAAGAGTACTAAAATCTCAAAATGAAATAATATTTACGTGACATAGATGACGACACTCATGGTTGACATCCATTCCTGATTATAAATGTCGCTTATGTCAACCGTTGATACCATGTAAGTAGCATCGTCCCTCCCAACATACTCAGGACGGCAATCAATGAAAATATAATTGTCCTTGAGGTAGTTTTGGGCATAAAAATATAATAGAGCTAATGCTGGTGGAGGTTGGCTTTTCTAATCTGAAGATGGAATCTGTTGTGGGATAACTAATTTTTCAGATTTAGGTCTCTTTCCTTTAGCAGCACCCTGTTTTGTGTTGCTCGTTCTGCTAGTACCTCTCTTGGTTTTACTAGCAGGAGCAGTCTTCTTTTTTTATTCCTTTTTTGATTCCTTAATTGATAATATTAAACAAAATATATATTGAGCATATAAATATATATATGAAAAAGGTATGAATAGTGTAACTACTAAACAAGGTCTAATAAAGATGTTAAATATCAATACCTCTTCAGTAGTGAGATGTATTTGATCCGCAGGCCAAGCCACGAAGCTTCCACGAGCTTCTAGTACTGTGGTTGCCTCATCGCCCTCTTTATAACAAGGCAAGTGCGCACTGCCAATGATTGGAGTGTCAATACTCACTGGCCTTGTATTTAGGGCTAAATTGTACCCGTGGATTGTTTGCGTTTCGATACTTTGACTGATGCGGACCCTTTCTTTCGCCAAAAGTGTTGAAAGGTCATTTGCTAATAAGTCACATTTATGCAAACCCTAAACAAAAATATTACACATTATTAATAATTTATTACACCGAATACATTTAATAACAATTCATAGCTTGTAATGTTTACCTCGGGAAGAGTAGAAAGACGTGCATCAGTGTAACACCCCCAAAATTCACTCCTGAAAATTTTTTTTTGAATAAAGCGGAAGCTAGAAGAGAATTTGGGGAATGTTACCACCACATCTAACACAAGATAGATGTCCACCATCTATCTCATGCTAGATGCAAGGCTAAAACCTATCAAACAAAATTTCAAACATCTATGCCGTAAGGATAAACTCCCACAAGGAGATATCCATAAGCAGATGGCAAGTGAATAAATTCACTAAATAAAATCATCGCTGAATTGATCAGCGGAACCTGTGAAATAAATCCGAATTTTAAAAGCTTATCAGAGTACGAGAAATTAAAAGTTAATTACAATACCCTTGAAATTTTAAATACAACACTTGAAACTTCCAAAAACAAATACAATTAAACAAGGCAAATCCTGATAGATCAAATTCCGGATTGCCTACTCTCTCAAGTCAAGCCTTCCACCCAAATACAATATTCGAACTCAAACCTGCACAAGAGGTCTGCTCCCCACCATCAGTGGATCATCAAAGGACCCATTCAACCAAGGTAGCATTAGTACGGGTCCGGTACTGAGTAAATCAAGACCACCCAACTCAGGGAAGGAAACATGGAACACATAAGATATGAAAGACTATAGCTTACAATTCTCATGCTCAATTATACATGTATTACATACAATAGAACATAGGGTCACAGATTCATACTTATGGGTACATTACTAGACATGAAAACACATAAGATACAAGCATACAAGAAATCACGATCGCATGCTAAGTAACACCAATCCAACAATCCAATAATAATCATTACTACATCTGATTTTATTTATTTACGATGAGTTCAGGGACCCCACTATTCTTAAACCGGTGGAAAGTTCTGAAGCACCTCTCGGGGACAACACACCCGAGCCACTATTATCATCCGGTGGAACGGATCCTACACCTCTCAGGGCAAAATTCTCCTGAGCCACTATTCTGAACCGGTGGAACGGCTTGTAGCACCTCTCAGGGACATAACACTTGAGCCACTATTATCATCCGGTGGAACGGACCCTACACCTGGTCCTGACTCACGTAATCTTTCACTTTAAATAATTAGTGTCTTATTTATTACTTCACTCATATCATATTCTTATTCACGATGAATATAGGGCCCCACTATTCTTAATCCGGTGGAACGGACTGAAGCACCTCTCGGGGACAACACACCCGAGTCACTATTATCATCCGGTGGAACAGATTCTACACCTCTCAGGGAAAAACGCTCCTGTGCCACTATTCTGAACTAGTGGATCGGCTTGAAGCACCTCCAGGGGACAACACACCCGAGCCACTATTATCGTCCGGTGGAACGGACCCTACACCTCAGCCCAACTCACGTGATCTTTCACTTTAAGTTATTAGTATCTTATTCAAGGATTTTAACCGACCATCAATCAGGCCCACATGAATAATTCCATGACATAAGGATACAACATAAGGTATCAAATAGTTTCAAATCCATACTCAACACTTCACATACTCAAATACATACCATATTCAACATCATACTAGCATGCATTAGCATTGAAGCTATGAATTCATACATACATAAAATTACCACACAGAACACAGCATATACTTGACATGATTAAATAATCGATAGGCATACTTATCACCTTCCACTCCAAACAGACATACATCCAGATTCCATCATAAGTAAAAGTAAGTAATGACTTACCTAAATCTGAAGCTAGCTAAGCAAATTGAGAAAGAGGAAAAGCTATCAAAAGCTTGATAATCCACGAGAAACTTTTCCTAGATCGCTGATAGAAATCGGAACTAGGTTAGAAACCATCTTATCGATCAATAATTCACATATTACAATTAAATCCATATAATAGGACACAAACAATATTTCTTGAAAAAGCGTGTTTGAAACTCAGGACTCAAGGGCATAGCTCTATTAATATTTAAGATTAAAATATAAATCAAATGATTTAAAAACTAAGGACAGAAATCGATTAGATAAAAGACACACATTACAATCAATTTTATAAAACCATCCCCGAAGATTAGGGATTTAATGCCTAAACTTCGAATCGACCAAATCACTTCGATTACCTCAAATTGATAGTTTTCAAACACAATTAAACTAAATTCAGATAAATCGAGATAATTAATTTAAATAAAAATAATCTTCCTAGTAGCCAATTCAAGACGATCGGTTTTCAAAATTAGGGTTTTAAAGCCCATGACACAAACTCGGGTAATTCAAATCAATTAATTCCAATTAAATGTATTAGAATACAATTAGGATTATTTCAACTACTTCTATAAATTTAATTTTAGAAAAACAACTATACAAATAACCAATTTCATAATCTCACTTGAAATCTAGGGTTTTAGGCTCAAAAATACAATTCGGTAAAGTTCTATAAATTTAATCAAATTGAATGTTTAGAAATGCAATTAAAAACATTTTATAACATATCAAATAATCAATTGATCAAAACCGCTGAAAGAAATACCCAATTTAGCACAATTAGGGTTTTTGAGCCCGGAACGCAAATCCGATCAATTCTTGCTAAAATATATAAATTGACGATTCGAAAATGTAATTAAATATATTCTAATATAAATTGCATAGTCAATTGAATAAAAAAACCCGATTATATAATCCAATTTAGACCTGCAAGAGTTTTGACCTAAAAATCCAATTTCGATTAATTACGCACAATTTTCCCAAATCAACACTTCCGATATGAAATTAGATACATTTCAAACGATATTGTAAAATCAATTTAGCGAAACGACTCAATTATACGACACTACTACAAACACGGGAAATAATAACGGGACATTAATAACGGTAGTTCGAAAACCGTTGTTAAACGCGTGAAAATTAATCGGCGGGAAGTTTTGATAACGGTTCTAGTTAAAAACCGTTATTAAAATGGCAACGTTAAAATTTGGACGGATGTTTTAATAACGGTTTTATATAAACCGTTATTAAAAGAGGATTTAATAATGGTTCATATTAGAACCGTTGTCAAAAGTCAGAAGCTTTTAATGACGGTTCTTCCAGGAACCGTTATTAAAAGATGTTTTAATAACAGTTCTCTCAGGAACCGTTATTAAAAGATGTTTTAATAACGGTTCTCTCAGGAACCGTTATTAAAACCCCAAAATCAAACTTTTATTTCTCGCTCGGTTCTGTTTCGTGCCAAAATTTTCAGACTCTCTGCACTTTCGTTCTCTTGCTCTCCTTCCTTCTCCTTGCAAACCCTCGCACCGCCAAATCGCACCACCAGGCTCCTCTCAAGTAAAGGAAACCCTTGCACCGCCACACCTCTACCATTATTCCAAAGCTAGCTGGCACTTGCACCTTCATCCTCCGTCATATTTGAAGCCCTTGCCTCTCTCAACATTCTGACCGTCGTGTTTGTAGCTAGTTCACTTTATGTATGTGTTTGTTCTTCCTCTCGTAACTTTTTATCTACTTATATAAATGCATGTCTGTCGCCAGGGTTTCGTTCGAAAATGTGTTGTTGAATGTGTTGGCTAAAAATTTTGCTGTTTGTTGTTGAATTTGTTGCGTTATTGTTATATATTAACAAATGCATGTGTTGGCCGAGAGCTTTACATATTATTGTTGTATTTGTTTGTATGGAGAATATAGATTCAACATTATTTAGAGCTATGACCATAATAAACAAAAGAGAAGAAATTATTGAGGTTATTTAGAGCTAGATTCAACTGTAAACTTTGTAGGGTCATAACTTTTTCATGCGGAGCCGGTTTGACCAATATCAGACCCCAAAAAAGGCCGTTTTGGCCTCTAAATTTAGGTTTTTTTGTGATACAACCTTTTTAGGGCCTTTTTTACAAATTGAACCTTTAATTTAGGGTATGATGGTGTTATATAACCTCTTGATTATAGTGGTAACATATGTTGCCTACCTTTGTATTATTTTGTATGTAGGGTAATACATGTTTTCATTTATTTTAGTTTTTACTTTTATCAGAATTGTTTTTCCTCTATTGTTTATCTCTTTATTGTAATTATGGATGAGATAAGAGCTTCAGGTACCTCCAAAATTGAAGATCTTCGAGACAAAGGAACTTAGATGATGATGATGAAATTGAAGTTTTTAAGGGTTCAAGTGAAGAAGACGAGCAATGGATCTTATAGTCTAGAATAGATTGGTCAACATAGATCCAAGCCATGTATGTTTGCTTTTCCATATTTTTCTATTAATGAATCATGACATACCTAATGGCTAACTGTATATTAATTGAAACATGGGTGTTGTATTTTTTCACCGATGACTATGCACGAGGCCAGCAATATAATGTTGATCAAATTGATGAAGTTAGAGGCCAAGCACGTGCACTCATTCATTCGGTAGCGATCTATATATTCTACATGAATTTTTAGGTTTGTATTTCGTCTACCAGCCTAGATATGTGAACTCTTTACTTTGGGGTGTAGAGCTACCAAGTTGTGGTATGCCCACTAATTTTATTGCAAGTATAGTTGGTGTATTGAGACATGCATACCAATTATAGATTGATTGAAATTATGGTGTGATTGCAGATTTGGTATGAATTGATGTTATTTTACATTGCAGATTTGGTAATTGTTTTAACATACAGATTTGGTAACTGTGTATGTGGGCAGGAACAAAACTGCAAAAAAAAAAGTGGATTTTTAATAACGGTTCTTATAAAAACCGTTATTAAAACCTTGTTTTAATAACGGTTCTGATGAAAACCGTTATTAAAATGTAGGTTTTAATAACGGTTCTTCTAAAACCGTTATTAATAACTGGAGTTTTAATAACGGTTTTTAAGTAAAAACCGTTATTAAATATGAAGTTTACGCACATATTCGCGGGTTTTTGTGTATTTTTCATGACGGTTATGAACCGTTATTAAAGATTTAATAATGGGCGATTCAATAACGGTTGAAAACCATTATTAAAACTATAAAATAACCGTTATTAAAACCCCTTTCCGTGGTATTGCGACCCGATTTCATTACACATGAATTTTGACCTAGGAATCGAATTCCGATTGATTCCGCATAAATTTCTCAAATTAATGGTTCCAACATGAAATTAGATACATTTAAAAACGTATTGTATAATCAATGTATCCAAAATCACCAAATCAGACGGATCCAAAAAAATTGGGCATAACCTAGCCTAAAATTCAATTTCCCAAATTTCCAACATAAACCATACAATTAACATATCCAAATCAACCTTACAAAACATATATACATAATCAAACAATCAATTTAGCTTATCATAAGCTAATTCACATTCAATTAATCAAATCCATATTACGGTTTTTCAGAAATTTATACCAAACAAAAATCAACGAATCGGAGCAAAGGAAGGCCAGAGAAGCTTCGTCAGGGACTGGGGGTTGCTCGTCGGTGGTCAACGAGGCTCGCCGGTGACCGGACGATGGCGACGCAGCCTGCGTTTGCTGCTCGTCACTGCTGCAGCGCGCAGTTGCTGCCAGCTTCTTCGGCTGCTGTGCGCGGCTGCTCGGTGTTGGTGGCGGTCGGTTGCATCGCCCGTTGTGGCCGGCGGTGGCTGGCGAGGTCGACTGGAGCAGGGAGGAGCTGGGGAGAAGGAGGTTGGGGTTGTGGGACTACGCGGAGTTTAGGCTCGTTTTCGTTTTTTTTCAAATACAAGCACAATATAAAATAATAAATATTTAAAATTTGTTATTGGAAGAATTTTATCTAAAATTTATTTAACGAAAATGAATAAAAGAGCTATATAAAGAATTTCGGAAACATTTTCGGAAGAATTTACCGACGAACGTAAAAATTTATATTATTTATGGAAATACATTATAAGACCTCGAAAAAATTATTTAAAAACATGTAATAAAATATTTAATTCAAATTATAATAAACCGAGACTAATTTAAATAATTTCTTAAACTGGTTTTTCTGCAAATCAAAAAGGATAAACGGAGGAAAATTAATTTCGGAAATAAATTCATAAATAAGCTCCGAAAACCTTTTTAATTTAAAACTTCCTGAAATCTTAATGATTTCCGGAAACGAATGAATTTAAAGCCGGAAATATTTTCTACGGATAAAATTATTAAAATAAATTTAACTATTTAAATAAAAATTCTATAATTTAAATAATATATTTCGTTAACGAAATATAACTCCAAAATAAAGTCGTAATCACACAACGAAGTTATAATCGGAAATGAATCTAAAATATTAAAATCAAAACATGAGAAAGAATGTGAATACATATTTTTAACCGAAAATTGAAATCATAAGAATATAATAAAATCATGGTCGTGAACGAATTTATCTAAAATGGTTCACAACGACAACGATTAATTAAATTCAAATATGAATTCAAAATCATCGATAAATCTATAAAACGAATCAAAATTAAAATAATTAAATATTTGCATCAAATTACGCTAATAAAATCATTAGGCCTAATAAAATTAGATTTCAAAAATACGAGGTATTACAATCAGCTTCACAACTATCTCTGACACTATTTACATTAGGTATATGAAGCTGATCATGGACTACTGAATTGGATGGCTTATACCCTTGAGATTTAATAAATGACAACTCTTGCTCCATTATTGTCATCCGTTCAAATGACACATTCAATTTTTGGGTGAGGATGGCGACTTACTCATTAGTGCTACGAGAACCACGAGATCGACCACATATGCTCATTCTCGTAACACCCAATCCAAGGCCCCTGTGTCTTCCAGGGTGTTCTACAATTCCTGTAGCCTGGGACACAATGCTATATTGGTCCACCTCCTCACCATCTGACGTTTCAATTTCGTCCTGTAATGTATATAATATATGTAAATTTAACTTATAGGAATAAGAATAATATAATAGTTTTCTAAAAGAAAACTAAGTAGGGTTCTAGATATCTACAAACTTACAATTATTTGGCTGCAACATCAACATATTCATTAATATATCCATCTCTTGTTGCTCTAGCCTTCTTCCATAATGTACCAATATTGATGGATAAGGTACATGGGTCCAAGTCTTGGGCTAGGAGCTACAAATCAAAAAATATTCTTAATTAAGAATATTATTATAAAATTTGACATTTACATATAAATAGATAAATCACAAAATGTATACCAACTCCTCTTCAAGGCCCGCATAGCCTTTGCGAGCCATATTATGCCGGTATTTATTTTGCTTCGCAATCTCTTTATTTTGGGTACTTTTTTCCTATGTGACAAGCGAAAACATAATGACATGGTTATTTCAATATTAAGCATAATACTGGGATTGATACAAAAAGTTTAATTGTTATCTAACAAGTACCTTAAAGTCTCCCATAAGACGATATGCAATGAATTGGTTACAACTTTCTTGATCTATGAAACCGTATTGTTTGGGTGGGTTCTGTCGTAGAGAACCATCCCTCTTTCTATACATTTTTCTACGAGCTAAATTTGACCTAAATGTTCTTAGACGCTCCCCACAATGTCTAAGAAGCCATTTCTTCCTACTCTCTGAGACATTGAACACTCTCTGCAAAATAAGACATGTAGATGTATCTCGATGTTAATGTAATAAAATTAATAACATTTGACATACAAAATTGATTACATAAAATAGCATATTTATCATGATTTCCTACCAAATATGCTCCTTATGACCCTTTGGAACCTGCTTCTAATTATTATAGGAGATAGGAACACGGTTACAGGTCACAAGTGAAATGTATGTCAAGAACAAATCCGCATAAGGGTCGATGGGAAGATTGTAAGTATTCTATCCCAACTCGACTAACCGTAGGTCCTCTCGTCCCTTCTTCATCACTGCTGTCCCTATCAATGTTTTTTTTGGTCATATCACTACAAAAAATAAATAAATAAATTATGTTAGAATGTTATGTATTGAGCATAATAATGTACCATTATATTATCGATACGAATCATGCTTAGAAAGAATTAATCTCAAATGTATCATGTTATTCTATATATATATATATATATATATGAATCATGTTAACACGTTTCCGAAAAGATATTAATACTAACTCTAAGCCTAATTATCCATAATAAATGATAAACCCTAACCCTAACCCTAGCTAATTAACCATAATTTATTATAATAAAACCTAACCCTAAACCTCATAAAACCCTAATCCCTAAACCTAGCTAAATGTAATTAAACCATAATATATAAATCCTATTATTAATTATTATTATTATTATTATTATTATTATCATCATCATACACAATTATTCCTCTCTATTTAATTATTCACTTTTATATATTACTTATTTTCTATATTTATTTAATCCTCATCAAATAGCAATCATTAACATATGCATCTCTAATTGAAATTTTCATTTAATGATGCATGTGCATATGTAAAATATATTTGCATTTCATTATATGACATTTCCTATATCTTATTGCTAGTCTCCAATACTTATTAATGAAAATCTGTGTGTGTGTATATATATATAGTTTTTATGAGTGAAAATGTATATAATTCTACACTCACATTCATATTATATATATATGTAAAGGTCTCGGCCAACACATGCATTTGTTAGTATATAACAATAACGCAAAAAATTCAACAACGAACAACAAAATTTTCAGCCAACACATTCAACAACATATTTTCGAACGACAAACCGCAATCTTTCAATAACAAACAAACAAAACCCTGTAGCAACATGCATGCATTTATATATATATATATACATATATAAGTAGATAAAAAGTTACGAGAGGAAGAACAAACACATACATAAAGTGATCTAGATACAAACACAACGGCGAGCAAGTTGAGAGAGGCAAGGGCTTCAATTACGACGGTTTATGAACGTGCAAGTGCTGGCTGGCTAGATTCAGAACAATGAAAGCACGCACATGCAGAGCCGACAATGGCAGAGGTGTGGTGGAGAGTTGGCGGTGCGAGGGTTTTCCTTACTTGAGAGAAGCCGGAGTTGTGGTGCACGGTGTGGTGGTGCGAGGGTTTGCAAGGGGAAGGAGAGCAAGAGAACGAAGGTGCAGAGAGTCTGAAACCTTTGGCACGAAACAGAACTGAGCGAAATAAAAGTTTGATTTTGGAGTTTTAATAACGGTTCCTGAGAGAACCGTTATTAAAAAGAGGTTTTAATAACAATTCCTGAGAGAACTGTTAATAAAACCTTTGGACTTTTGACAACGGTTCTTATATGAACCGTTATTAAAACCTCTTTTAATAACGGTTTAAATAAAACCGTTATTAAAACATCCAGGCAAATTTTAACGTTGCCCTTTTAATAACGGTTTTGAACTAGAACCGTTATCAAAACTCTACCGCCCATTAATTTCCATGCATTTGACAACGGTTTTCGAACCACCATTATTATTGTCCCATTATTATTTTCTATTTTCGTAGTATTGTACGCATAAAGAATTATAATTCATTTCCAAAAGATAAATAAGCTTAAAATCGATAAAATATTCATTTGAAATACCCAATACAAGATAATAAATCAAAATGGATAAATTCAATATAAAAGAACCAACAAAAGGAAATGCATCACATAAAGAATAAATATGGCCACAACTCTCGAACCTTGAGCCAAAATAAGCTCAACATACAGCCCTGACTGATGTCTCGCCCACTTGCACAAAGTCGGAAAGGGCCTTCTGCTCGTGGGAATGAGCAGCACCCATGAAACGGGTGATCAGTACGCTACATACTGAGTAAGGTAACTAAGTACTAAGGCCAACACATAAGCACATAAAATCATGCATAAGAATAAAAGGACATAAAGACCATCATCATATCATAATATCGATCAATCATTCGGGTACATACATAAAGGCCCAATCATAATCCGAATTAATCATTTAATTAATCTCTTATTAGAATTCGATTCACACCATGCCTTTTATCAAATCCATGCGAGTACAGGAACACCCCACTATTATAACCGATGGGCCGGTCACAGATAGAGCATCATGCCCTAACCACTATTATTACCGGTGGATCGGTCACATAAAGGGTAAAATCCTAACCACTATTCCTAACTGGTGGATCGGCTGGTTCCTACTAGCGTGGTGTTCCACTGTAAGTGATTAGTATCTTTTAGGTGCCTTAATAAACTCTAGTTTATTTTTATTGAGCTCGGGATCCCCCACTATTATAACCGATGGCCCGGTCACATATAGGACATCATGTCCTAACCTTTATTATTACAGGTGGATCGGTCACATATAGGGTACAACCCTAACCAATATTCCTAACCGGTGGATCGGCTGGTCACGTCTCAATATCTTCCACTTCAAGTAATTAATGTCTTAAATATCTTATTCACAAGCTTTGACCCAGAACATGCATGAATCATTATCTCTACACTTCATACATCACAAATCATAAATTCTACAATCATAATTACACTTCAATCACCAAATACACATGATAACATAAAAACTCTAAGCAGCCACAACAAAACCCTAATAAACTACAACAAACTATAGTTGACCACTCCAAATCCTATTTAACCATAACAACCATAATTAGCCATTCCAAACCTTAGTTAATCACAACAACCCATAGTTAATCACTCTAAACCCTAATTCAGTCTCCTATGTACCCATATAATGCTCTACATACTATTTTCCATCCAAAGTATTTAACCACCCAAACGACATTTAAATTACCTTACTCACATCCTAAATCGACCTTTCATACGTAAATTTCAGTCCCATGCAAACTTGACACATCCCATGCAACCTCTTGAACTTTTCATACAAACCCTAAATCCCATGAAATCATTAACTCCCACATAAACCACACTTCCATGCAAACCCTAACTCCACGTAACCCACACTTCCTCCATGCAAACTCTAGCTCCCATGCAAACCCTAACTCCACGTAGACCACATTTCCGCTGCGAACCCTAACCCCCATGCAATTCCATGAAAACCCTAACACCATACAATTTCATGCAAAACCCTAACACCATACCATTTCATGAAAACTCTAATACCATGCCCTTTCATGCAAAATCCTAACTCCATGCCATTTGATGCAAAACCCTACTACCATGCCATTTCATGCAAAACCCTAACACCACATTGTTACACTCCCCATCATTATTTCACAACCCTAACATGCATGTCTTAAGGCCATATCATACAATAATAATAACATAAATATACACATAATTCTCATGCCATAGTTTCTTCATACCAACATACTTCAACTCCACTTTATACCACATACAAAATAGTTAATAATGATAAATATAGAATACATGGCATATGAAGCACATAATGCATATAAACACACAAATGGCCTTAGTAACACCCTTACCTAAAATGACACCAGTCTTGGAGCACTCTCCTATGCCCCTTAGGGCTTTGCTTGATTTCCCCTATTATGAGGGAAAAGCTAAAATTAGACTCCCTCCTATCAAAAATACTATTAATCACTAACTTATTATAAGACTAGTTTTTTAAATAAATAATAATATATTAATAAAATAACATTAATTAATTACTAACTTTGCTAAAGATATAGAAATAATAGAATATAATAAAAGTTAATAATATAAGGTTGAAAAATGTACCGTAATAATAATAATAATGGTACTAAAATAATAATAGCAAATATACTAAAAATAATATTAATGATAATATAATTAAGAATAATAATAATAATAATAGTAACAATAATAATAACAAAGACATTATTCAAAACAAAGTGAAATAAGGGATTCGGCCCCTTTACTAAAATAATAATAATGAATAATAATATTACTAAAATAAATAACCCAATTTAGTAATAGTAATAATGATGACATAATAATACTAATAATGATAAAAACCATAATAATATTACAAAATAATAGTAACCATAATGGTAATAATAGTAAAGATAATGATCGAAGATAAAAAGAAGTAGGGTTTCCACCCTACATTGAATAATAATAACTTAATAAATAATAATAATAATAATAATAACACTAATAAGAATAAATACTAATAATAATAAAAATACTAATAACCCTAATAATAATAAGACATGATATTTATCATACTACTGCTAAAATTTAAAATGAACAAAATAAGGTCTTAGCGCTATATAAAATAATAATAATAACACTTGAGAGTAATAATAATGATAGTAATAATAATAATAGTAATAATAGTAATAATAATAACAATAACAATAATAATAATAATAACAATTTTGAAATAGTAAATAATAATAATAATAATAATAATAACATATTAGTATTAATAATAAAGATAATATCAACAATAATAGTACTAATAATAATAAAAAAATTGAATTAGAATATAATAGGGATTTGGCCCTCAATAGAATAATAATAAAAATATTAATATTAATAATACTAATAATACATATTAAAAATGGAAATAATAATAATAATAGTATTTATATTAGAATAAATGAAATAAAATAATTCAAGGCTTCTAGAAATAGGGAAAAGGGCTGAGAGGGTCTAGGGTTCAACCTTAGGCTGGTGGGGATAGGCGACACCGGCGGTGGTGCACGGTGGCAGTGGCGGTGGCCCGAAAAAGAGAAGAAAAGAGTAAAAATTGAATGCTGGGAAAAAGATAGGGAGAATGTTTATGGTTGCCCAAAAGGAGAGGGACAGAATGGTGGTGTAGCCAATGGTGGTGGCGCACGGCAGCGGTGGTGGTGACCGAATGGAGGAGAAGAAGAGAAAGAGAGAAGGAGAGGGAGGGAGAGGAAAAGAAAGGTAGGGGAAGGAAGAGGAGGATCTGCAAAAGAGAATGGGAGGTGAAAGAAGTGGCTGCAGCGGCGGAAGAGGTGGCGGATGGCGGCGCGAAGGGTGGCAGAGATAGAAAATGGTTTGGTTACGAAGGCAAGTTCGCACGGTCGGGGTGGATTGTTCATGAAGAATTGAAGGGTATGGGTGGTCTAGTTAGTTAGAGGAAGGTGCAAGGAAGGTGTAGGCGGAGAGAATGGGCGGCGGTGTTGGCCGGAGATGGCGAAAGTGGCGTCTAAAGGTGAGGTGGCCACAATGTCGGGGAATTCTGGGTAAGTGACCAAAAATTCGATACGAGGCCAACTTGAGGGTATTTATAGATTGAAGGGGAATTTAGGTTCGAAGGGAAAGTGGAAGATTGATTGGCAGATGTTGTAGCCGGCTGACAAGGGCATTTGACGCACTCCCCAATCGTGGTCTGCAAATGGTCGGGTAGAGGGAAATCGTGCGAGAAAAGGGGAAGTGGGCAAACATGTGTGGTAAGTAATTCAACGTGGAAGAGAGGGGAAGAAAGTGGGTAGCGAACGTGCGAGAAATCTGGGAGTTTGGCCGGGGGAGTTGCTGGTTGCCGACGAGCAGGGGGGAGGTGCGAAGGAAGAAAAAGAAGAGGAACGGTGGGCTGGACCGGCGGTTCAGGGAAAGAAAGAAAGAATGGAAAGAAGATGGATCAGGCTGATCGGGTGTGAGGAGGGGAGGGTGGTTAACTGAAACGCGACGTCTGGGGGAAACAGAGTCAAAATGCGGCGTGGAAAAGGTGCGGAGAATGGGACAGCTACGCGGGCTGGGCACGACTAATTTTTTTAATGAAATGATGTGTTTTAATGGAAAAAAGGGCGAGACACGTCATAGAACTCTAAGATGCCGAAAGAGGAAGGAAATGAAGGATTGGGCCGCAGGAAGGCAGGCCTAATCAAGGAGGAATAGAAAAAGAAAAAGGAAGGGAAAGGAAAGAAAAAGAAAAAAAAGGGAGAAAGAAAGGAAAAAGGGAAAAGGGAAAAGAAAAAGAGAAGAATAATAGTTTAGGTTAATTAAATTAATTGGGATATTTGGGATATTTAAAAATAATAATATTTAAATAAAATAATATTTAAACCCCTTTTTAGGCTCAAATAGAAATTTTAAATGATTTTTCATAATTTCCATTTTTATTAGCAAAACATCCAAATTTTCTTCAATTAAATTATTTATAAAATTAATATTAATTTGAAACTATTTTATCCTTATTACTTTAAATAAAATAATCTATTTAATTAATTTCTATAATAAAATCTTTAATTAGCTAAAATACCCAAATTTCTCCTAATTAAAATATTTATAAATTTCTTCTTGATTTGCCCTATTAAATTTCCTTTTATTTTAGTAAAAATAATTTATTCAAATAATTTTCCTAATAAAATCTTATTTAGTTATAATTTTTAAAATTAAATTTTTCGAGGCATTTCATATTTAACATGATCCATGCTAATACCATATATGTAAATGTAGTAATGTATCTGGATATACTATCATGCATAGCTTAGGCAACTCATAATGTATCATTCTTATCTTCATAGTATAATAACAGATATAATCACACATGTACTAGGCATATTAATCTAGATAACCATTACGGTTCATTTTCCAACTTGCTCAATCAATTAGGTTATACCATTTCCTTATCCATATGTTGATATAGACCAACTTCTAATCAATCATTTCAATTATTAAATAGTTAGTCATTCAAGATATTATCTAAGTATTCATTCTAGCTTTTACACTTATTATCATCCAATTATTTATCATTAAGCGATGGATTGTACACCACCTTATAGTCTTATGTACCATGGAAGCCTATCCAAACCAAGGGGTATAAAGTTTAGGCCAAAGAGAATCACCAAAATAGGCATAAGTCCATGTCAAAGCCAACCACCTAGGTAACCAAACTATTTAGTATCAATACATCCTAGTACATTATCAATTTCTATAATAGGTAAGGCACCGATATCTCTAGGATCCCGCCCATAGGAAAAGCTCAGAGGCACCAATAAATGTTTGGAGGCAAACTAACCCCTAGTATCTAATCAAGGATCGGATAACCCAGACCCATACACAACTCAATTATCTTTTATTTTACGTGATTAGTATATTATTCATGAGGTTAAGTGATCACACAAGGCCCATATAAGTAACAATCAAGGCATTCGCATATTTCTTCCATATTAATCCACTTTCATCCCCCCAAACCATGTGTGGGATTTCCATTTATGCTTGTCCAATATTATTCATGCTCTTTATATCATTTCATTCAAGCATATGATGTGCTTCATAACTTTTTTTCTCAAAAATCATCACATTTTATATGTGGTAAACCCATTAAGCCTTTACACTTCTCATTGATTATATCATGAATCATGGTCTATTTAATCCATTCATTAGTTTATTAATCCATGATAAAAAAATTTATTTCATCCCCTTAATAATCATAAGACAATTCCATGCATAACCTCAAAGCATAACCAAACTGAAAGGAACCAAAGCACACAAACTAGCCAAACAAATCAATCAGTTTGGTCCAATTAGTCAATCGGTCACACCAACCAGTATTTCTATTCAGGCCAACTAGTCGATCGGTTTGGCTCAACCAAACCTTAATTTTTCTCAAATCAGTTAATTGGTTTGGGAGAACTAGTTGGTTATTCATAGACCAATCAATTGGTTTGGCCTAACATATTGATGGGTTTAAATAAAGGGAAAGATCAAGGTTTCCGTAGGCTCACCATTTGATGGTTTAGGTCAACTAAATGACTGTTCTAGGAACCAATCGATTGGTGTGAATTAACTAGGTGATTGGTTTGTCCTTTAAGAACACTAAACAACTATTTTTATGTAGATCATGCTTATAAATCTTTATCATACCACATTAGAGCATGTCCTAACATTACATAACACATTTTTAGCATATTTTAATTGCACATTTCAACATTAATCATCACAACCCATATTTTCTCAAAATTCATGCTTTTCAATCAAAATGCACATTCTAACCATCCTAATCTAGTTTGTAAGCCATATATTCATGCCAACATATAATATCAACTTGTATAATTTTATGTCATGTAAGATTACTCATAACCCATTTTAGAAGTAAGAATAACTTACTTGATGCACAAAACTTTCCTTAAACAAGAAATGTCAACCTGCGAAAGCCTAAACTAAAAATAAGAAATTTTTAGCTTAGAAATTTGTGCATAAATTTTATAAATTTGAACTTAAAATAAAAATAAAAGAATGAACATACCTCGCCCAAAATAAAAATAGAGGATACTCAACTAAACCACCTAACTTTTTTCCTAAATCTAACTCTTTCTTGCGTAAAAATTAAAACAAGAGGGACCTAGAGAAATGATTAGAGGAGTAAAGGTAATTTAATTATAAGGCTCAAAGTGTTGAGGTAGAAATTGAATACTAAAGAGTTATTTATTTTAAATGGCTAAAAGAAAGGTGAAAAAAGGGGTGATTATGGCTATTTATAGCCAACCAATCAATATTAATCATTGCGTGGTGAGGTTCAAATCAAAATCCTAATTCCCACCATTTGAATTTGAGTTAAACGGAGAGATTTTTGTCAAATATATGTTAACCTATCCTCTAGAGCTCAAATGGTGATTCTAGAAGAGTGAAGGTCATTTTTTCTAGAAATACAAATCACAAGGGGGTAATAGAAAGTCACCATGGAAGGAATCTCCTAGCTGAACAAAATCAAGTCTGAGATTGGAGCAATGATCTCATAATATGTAGCAGAGAGACATGAAAAAGGATAAATTGGAGGTCATATCCCCCATCAATTATCCTAATTGACTTTCTAGATCGATGTGAGGTGGTATTTTTAGGCTAAATGCATCATGAAAAATGATAAGATTCTCTTGGGAATAATTTGGCATGGGTTAACAAAGTTCCATTTTAGTACAAGAAAATTTCTCAAAAAATTAATTTTTAAAAATATGCCTAGCTCAACAAACTACTTGATCGGTTTAGCTTACCAGTCGACTATTTTATAGACTAGTTGATTGGTTCCCCAACTAGTCGATCACTTTAGTTGAGTAAAAATCATTTTACTGAAATGACAAACTAGTCAATCAATTTATGCAACTAGTTGATTGGTTCGCTTAAAAAACTCATTAAATTTAATTTTCCAACCTCATTTCAAATCTAACCTTGCCTTAATTCAAATCATAATACCAAATCAAAATCAAACAAAAAAATTTACATAATCTCATGATCAACACTTTGCAAAAATATGGGGTATTACACCATGTCTCCCTCTCCTTTATGTTTCCCTCCCCATGTTTTGCTTCATCCTACCTTTCACACCACTCTCTATTTAAACCCTCCATCCTACCCATTTTTTGTCATGTATCAACCCCCAAGCAACTTGCATTCTCTTCTCCTTCCTATAGAACACCCTTAAGCAAGAAAAGTCACATCTATCATTATCTTTGCCTATTCTATTTCCACCATTTATCTCTATAACGTGCACCACAACTAGGTCCCTCCCCTAGCTCCTTTCACTTCCACTGATCCCTCCCCCCACATTTGGCCACTCTTGCCAAAAACTTCCCAACCTACAACCAAACTCATCAATTGGTGTGGTCATAGCCGACACGTAATTTAAACCCTCTTGTTGTTAAGTGTAGCACTGGTAAATAAGAGTATCGTTCTAAGCCGGGAATTGAGAGGGCTCACCTCTATTTAACTAACTTAAACTAAAATTAAAAATAAAATTCTTAAATAATAAAAAATAAATAAATAAGAAAAATACTAATGGGGGTTATAAAAATAAAAATAATAAAAGGAATAAATAAAATAAAATAAACTAATAATAAAAATATTGGGAAACCACATATATGATAAATATGCAAGGAAAATCAAAATCCATCACTAAATTAGGTTAAAATATAATATTAATTTCTAAGTCATCTTTTAATCATGAGAAAGAGATCGACCAAGTTGTACACTAAAAGTAGGTCCATACACCTTATATTACTTCCCTTAATTAATTAATACAACAAAGCGTCAATATTAACCCTATTAACTACTAGCAGTATAGCAGCAACAAGCGGCTCCTATATTTAACTAGATTTAATGCATTAAGTGTAATTGGAAGGCTGTCAATCTAAGTACCCAAACAAGTACACAAAGCATGGCTAGCTGTATTTCCTTTCCTTAACCCACACGTATCTAAACGTTTTACTACTTCAGTTAGAATCACAAAACTATTAGGTGAATTGTTATCTAACCTAACTGCAATTTATACATATAAATTCTAGTATATTTATATGGCCACCTAGTAAATAAATAATCCTACATACTGTCACTTATGAGGAAAGTTGAACAAGACCTGCACCAAAAAATTATACTTGATTGAATTATATATATAAATTATAGTAATTAAAATAGAGTCAAGAAACAATCTCACGAAACAAAGAAAATAAAATTATATCTCAAACCCTAATCCAGGGTTTCAATTTATTCCCTAGCAACAAATATTCAGCCAGCCATAATTATTTAATTAATTACACAAAAATATATATCTAAAATATAAAAAAGAAATAGAGAAAGAATTAATCGGAATTAATTTTTGATAAAAGATCAAGAATTTATTCAGATAAAAATTAATTTTATCTGAATTAAATTCTACCGGTATCAAATTTTCTTTTATTCTCTCTTGTCGTTGCCTTTAAATTTTGTGCCACTAATTATTTTTTTCTTTTTCCGTCCGACTGACAGATGCGTGCCTTCTGTTGCTCGTTTGACTTCCCTATATGCTTGCATTGTGCTCTCCGCATCCTTTATCGCTATTGCCACTCTACTGCCATTTCTCTCCTTTTGTGCAGCTGTTCCTCGCGTTAGAGCCTAACGGCTGTGGCAGCCTACTCTCCTTCTTTTTTCTATTCTTTAATTCGTTCTTCTTTTATAAATTTTGTGCCGTGTCCTCTTGCGCTCTCCTTTCCACGTTAGCCTTGCTGACTTTTCTACGGCCGCTCCCTCCAAATGCTCCTTTTCTTCTTTGTCCTCTTGTGCCCTCTTCTCCACGTCAGCCCTTATTTGTTTCGTGCGGCTGACTCTCACTTTTCTTTGCTTTTTTTTTAAGACCCTACGGCTCGTTTGGCCTCGCCGGTGCTCTCCTTTTGTCATTTCTTTTCTTTTTTTGTTCCGGGCCTTTGGGCCTTCGGCTCTTGGACCGTTGGTCTAAAGGTTGAAATCTTTTTTTTATTATTTTTCTTTTATTTAAAAACAATACCTGCAAAATAAAATTAAATAAATATTAATAAATAATATTTTATTCTAAATTTACTTAATTTATATCATTTTAGCTTAAATAATAATATTTATGCAATTATTACCACATAAGCATAAAACCATAATTATTCACCTATATTAGTTAAATAAAATATTAAAAACTAAGATTATAAGGGTATAAAATATGTCAAAATATGAACTTATCATCGATCCCTCACCATCGATTTTCGACCAAGTGTACAGGTCCCCTCCCCTTAGTTTCGGCCAATTCCACCGAACCTCCCCTCTTTAATATACTCTCCATCACCAAAGCTCTTTCCCAAGTTACACACAAAGCCATCAAAGCATCCCATCCCCCTTCAGCAAAACCCACTGACCATATCCCTTCTCATTTAGCTAAAATTATCGATCCTCTCCACTTTGCTTCACCACTCTCCACCCCTCCCCCTTAAACTAGTACTCCCTACTGGTCACCCTTCCTTATCACTAGCCAAAGACATTGTTGGTCACTTCCTCTTGTGACCACTATTCCTTTCTAGATTGTGTTCCCTTGTTTCTTGCTGCGTTGTTGCCTTGATTGAATTTCCTTCCAGTTATTTTCTAAGCAACTCCTCCATTTTGGCTTTAAGTAATTTTTGGTTAATGTGGTATTGTGTTAAATGATAATATATGAGTGTGTTGATGTAAGGGTTTTGAAGAGGTTAAGTGGAGACTAAAATTCAGTGGATATTAATTTAATTCTTTGATTGGATAAGGGGTAAACCACGCCCTTCCACTAAGATGTAAAATCATATGGTGACACATAAAAGTTTTTATATGTTAGGGTATGATTTTTGAAATCTTATATGTACGTGTCACATGTCAAATTTTTACATTATATGTGTAATTATTATTAGTAGGTGTGAAATATGAAAGTATGAAATTAATTAATTAGCATGTATTCGACGTATCATATACATGTGTAATTTGTTGAATGATTAACATATGCATGTCTAGGGTTTTGATAGGATTTATAACCTTGTTATGTTATGATGTAATTTCCATTATAAGGGTTCCATGAATGTTATTACATGGTAGTTTGGGTGGATATTATAACAGTATGTGTGCATGATTATGTTTAGAACACGATAATTACTATTCACATAATCTAGGGTTAGGAAGGACTCCTCACATGCATCGAGATTTTAATTGCCCTTTTGAATACCGTAATATGTTATAAATATATACGTATATGCTGTATGAAAAATGTGATGCGTCAAGAACACATGGTTAGGGATTTGTGAGGGCAACGTACTAAATGCATGAAAAGTAAAAAAATATAATTAATCGCTAAATTACAAAGATTACCTACATGATAAATTTTTTATAAATATTTTCTATTATACTTTTCATGAAAATTTTCTCATAATGATGATGTGTGGTACAGAACTAAATAAAATGGTGAAATTAAGGTTTTAATGATATTTTGGTCAATTTTGACCTAATATATTGTTGATGAACAATTGGACTTAAGATGGCCTTAGACTTTTGATAGGATGACCTTAGTGTTAACTTTGATTTTGACATAAGATGATGACCTTAGAGTCTACGTTAATAATTAGGAATAATGGATAATCATGGAAATAGGAATAATTATGCAATATGTGCTTTCTATTGTCACCTTATAAAATACTTACACTTAAAGTGGAAGACCTCGAGTTTAGGAGTGATTCCACTCTAGGGGTAGCAAACCTAAAGATAAGGTAGGAGCCCTAGATTTATTTGGTTTATTAGTGTGCCGATGTGTCCTAGTAAGGCCAGAGTATACTAGATGACCTATGGGCCTTATAGGAGGTATCGATAGTTAATGATTAGGTGTCCTAGTTTGGGAGGGTTCTATATTATCTTGTGCACTAGTATGACCAGAGTTCTACTATGCCTCTAGGTTGGATGGTTGGAGGGTATACTGTTGCCTTATACGTCGATATGTCTAGTGTAATTGTATATCTCTAGGTTATTATTATATCCTCCTTGAGTAAGTAAAATAAAAATAATTATTGTGTGAAAATATTAATTGGTTATTCTGGATTACTATTTTCATAGTTATCTTTATGCGCTACATGTTTTGGTATTTAGTTTGGTAGCTGCCTTCTCACCCTACCTGGGTATCTAGAATTGATTTGGATGAGTTGGTCTAGTAAATGCCTTAGAGCCCTATTGCCATTTGGAGTTGATATGAACTGTTGTTTTAGTAGTTTTTATAGTGGCCTACCTCAGTGTTTAGGTTTCTTTTTAGTATAATGGTTGTGGCCATTTTATGATCACATGATTTTCCAAATGTATCTATGTTATGTTATTATATATATGTGTCCCATGTAGCTTTGCATGTTAGTGTTTTGTTATGGCTTACTCAATATCATAAAACTGATGGGTTCCATTCTTAATCCCTTACCTATTCAATGATAAGTGTTTACCTTGTAGGAATATTTTGAGGGTTCATGTTGATGGCTTCTAATATATGATTGAGAGTTAGGACTATACAAAGCTCACATTGACATGTTTTGACCCAAATATTCCTTAGAATCTTAAGTTCCTTAATATTAAAATAAATTCTTTTATATTTATTAGAACTATATAATTTGTAATGACATCTATATTTTGTTCTTACATTGTAAATGCTATCTACGTATAGTAACATTTTACCACTAGCACATTGTATAAGGATGGTATAAGATGCCAAACTTAGACTAAGGTAATCTCTATATAATTTGTTTAAGGTTACATACATCAAAACCAGGTAATTTTCAATATTTTAGTTAACTTAAATTATATAGTTCTAAATATTAATAAACATTCATTAAAGCAATAGCCTATTTGCTACTTATAGAAGTATAAGTTTATAATTAAAAATTAACTATACTATCCTAGAATTTGATTAGCACTTAAATTAACCAGGTGTTTAACCTAGATAATAAAATCCTAATCTTAGATCGATGATCATTAAAATTAATTCATTAATCTAACTAAAATATAAAAAACAATTAAGTCCAATTCACATCTCATGATTAATTATCTTGTAACCTTTAATTGTGCTTTTACCCTATACTAATCTAGCCTAGCATCTAGATAAAACTAGAAAAGTTTGAGCCTAAACAAATGAAAATCATAACTTAAATTAAATTAGATGAACAAAATGACAAAGATTAAATTGATATACATAAAACCAAAATTTAAATATATAAAAAAATAATATGAACTGCATTAAATTAAATAAAAGGTATAAAATGAATAAACAAAATAAAGGAAAGAAAGAACTTAAGATTTGGAGAACCACAAACACCGTATGATATACAAACATTCAATTATAGTATAATGAACTAACTAAATCTAACATAATAACCCTAATGGTTTAAAAATAATTAAAACGTAGTTGAAAGCACAATGGTGGCGCTCTTAATGTTCTATTTAGCATAATATTATATATATATATATATATATATATATATATATATATATATATATATATATATAGACATAAGGTCATGCAAAGAAGATCCAAAATTTGGTAAAAGTACAATTCTATTAGTAAATACAAGAACTTATTTTTTATCATACCACTATGCACATGAATGGAATTAATGGAGCATGTGTGAAGAGATACGAGGAAATATGGGGCCCTTATTTTTCATGCTCATAAATTCTTAGCACTAGTATTTCTTGTTCCTTTATTATCTTGTCTTGATTTTTCTACAAATAACTTCTCTTTTAGGGTCTTTCATAATGGTACATCTAAATTTTCATTACTCTAAGATTTATTACAAATATTGTGCTCTTTTTAATTCTTCTCTTCTACCCTTCAACTGACCCATCTTCTTCCTTTCTCCTTCTTCTTTCCCTTTCCCAATGGCTCTATTTTTTTTAAGTGCACATACTCACACCCTCATTTTCACGATTGTGTGTCCTCTTTAACAAAAGTAAGCTCACTCCATTTGTGCATACTCTAGTGCACACCCTAGCACACACTCATGCACATCTTATGCTTATGCACCACTTCTCGCACAAGCATACATCCTTCCCCGCTTATCTATGCACAATTCCTTGCACAACCGTGATCCTCTTGATTACCTCCTCACCTTTCACCACCATCATCTACCTTCGATCTCCCATGAATGACACTTCCAATATCCACCATCGCTAACCCCTTTCCCCATCACCATTCCCCCATCACCATTCCCCTAGCATTGAGTGTCTAGCTACCCATCTCCACCACCTAGCCCTCCACCTATTCATCCTAACCAAAACCACCCAACCACCCTTCTCATAGACTTTTTAAAAGCTACCATGACCTCCCCATCATCCCCAATTATGAGACATCATCCTCCTTTCATGCACCATCTATCGAACTTCTTGATTTATTTCCTCCACTTTCAAGCAATTACCGCCTAACCCCACCACCTAGCTACCCTCACTCCTTCTCTTATCTACATCAAGCTCCATCATAAATGACTCATGTTACTTGGCTATGCAATGTGAGTTTGGGGTTTTTATTTCCTTACAATTTGAGGGCATGTTAGTAATTTTACTTTGATAAATATTTATATATTAATTTCTATTTTATGAGTTAGATATTAATATGATTAATGTACGTTTTATTTATAGATAAAAGAGGTTGATTAGTGGAGCCTAATAATTTTTAATAGGTTGTAAATTTTTTTACTTAAAATTAGGTAATTTATAAACTATACTAAAATGTTAAATATCACATGATAGCATATTGGATTTTTTTATGGATAATTTGTATTAAGCATGTTCTTCATGTTGTAATTATCTACTTAATAATGTTAGCATGAAATTCAATAAAATTGAGCATGTTTTTTTGTGTAAAGTATTATGTGTATAAAAACATGCTAAATATGGTTTAATACCGAAAATAAATTATGTATGTTATGTATGTCTAAAATGATTGGTTGAGCATGATTAGATGTATTTTTAGCATAATTATTATCATTGTGTGCTATAGGGATAGTTTGTTCTTTTTAAGAATATCATATTATTTATTCCATTAAGTATGCCTAATATGTATTATGTAATTTTGAGCATGGAATTTTGTAAATTGAAGTTTATGAAATGCATGTTGGGATATGATGTGCTAAATTTTGTGCAAGAGTAAAATAGTCATTAATTGTGTATAGTGATTTACCTATATGCTAAAATATCTAATTTATTATATTTTATCATTTACATGATAATATAATAAATAAAATGGGATTACTATTTCAAATGGATGATAATGTAGTAATTATGGTTTTAAGAGCATTTTGGTTATTTTAAGTCAAATGTGCCCAAAGGTAAATAATTAAACCTAGGATGGCCTTAGTAGATTTTTTTAATTAATTTTAGTGTTAAACTTGTTTATGGTTATCCTCAATAATTAGAAATGAGTAATGATGGTTAAGTATGGAAATTGGATATATTGGTATATTGTGTAATTTGCTGATCACCTTAATAAAATACTGATATTCAAATTGAAGGATCTCAAGTTCAAGAATAGTGACTATTTAGGGCTAACTACCCTAAAGATATGATTTAGCTCACTATTGGTTATGGATTTTTTTTATGTTTTAGTTCCCTGGTCATACCCTATATTTTACTTTATTTAGCTCTACAAACATTTTATAGGGTATGCATACTTATGGATTAGATGTCAACTGAATCTGTAACCTTCATTAGCGGATTCATTTTCTTTAGTTTCCTTTATCAAACTAGAGGTTACAAAAAAACCATTCATATCACTCAATAGGGAGCCAACAAATATAACAAATACACATAACATATGAAATGGGTGCATAAGGATGTTTTGCTCAGTCTGGAATACAATCATGAAGTTGAAAGTACTAGAGATTTCTAAAGGCATACCATCAAAAAATCTTCCTTGACCAATCATAAAGATCAAGAAAACTACAGTAGGAGCTACAACAGGTACTAAATATGCAATAGCAATCTAAGGACTCATACCCAAGTATAAACTAAGTTCCAACTCACTACTCATGTAATAAGATGCACAAAGGAAAAAGTGTAGGTTTGGCACTGAATAAGCTCGTATCTCCTCTTGATGGAAGAAGGTTCTCTTTGAAAAGTAGTTTTATCTCATCCTCTTTGTCACTAGGGTAATATACTTCATTTATATGCTAGTGAGAACAAGGTAACTTAGTGTCATTGGGTTATAGTCGGTAAGATATTGTGTTTCCTTAGTCTGCTAGTATAATCGGATTACCTTAGTGTCTATAGGTTAATATAACCTCCCCTCAAGTAGATAAAAATGAAAATATTTATTATTGATGTTATTTAGTATTGATTATGCTGCTATAATGTTTAATAGGACGTTAACATTTAAAGTAAAAGACCACATCAGTTAGTATTAGTTGTATCTGTTCATTCTACCTGACAAAACTAGTGGCCAAGAGATTTTTGTTGTGGGTTATATAATGTTGATAGCATTCCACCAATTAATAATAGTGGTAACCCTAGACACAATGTTAAATAAATAATTAGAATGACCATAATCATTGACAAGATATTAATATTTAAAGTAAAAAACTACGCGAGTCAATACCTATTGTATTAGTCCATTCCTTTAAGTGAGAATAGTGGTTAGGAACATTTTGCCCTAGATTGCACTAGTAATTTCCATTGGACAAGAATAATGGCTATGAGATTTTTTGTAATATCCCAAAATCCTAATTTCCGAAATTATGGCCAAATAAGGAATTATTAGGAAAATTAATTATATAAATTTATTTATTAAAATGTAGAGAGTTAATTAAGGTAGATTAAGAGGAAAATAATAAAGAATTTAATTGGAAGAAAATTTGGGTAGTTTTCCTAATTAGCATGAAGGTTAAGGGAATTTATCTAAAATAGTCTAAAATAAGCAAAAAGGAATTTATTTAATATTTTATAAATATTAATATTCTAAATAACCTAAAATACCCCAATTTCCCCATAAGTTATTTTAATTATTTTCCCATCCTATTTATTTTCTTATTTTCCCTTTTTCTTCCTTTTCTTTTTCCTTTCTTCTTACCCGCCGGTTGGGCCTCGCCCGACCCAACTTTCCCTTTTCCCTCCCTTCTCCTTCCCCCGTGGCCTAGCGCGTCCAACCCGCATCGTAGGGCGCGACGTAGAGTTTTGCCTCGATATCCTCTGAAACTCCGCGTTTCAATTAGTAGGAAGTAACCGTTGCCAACCGGCCGGTTCTCCCTCTCCTTTCTTTTTCCCTGGACCACCGGTCCACCCCTTTCCCTTTTCTTCTTCCTCCTGCGTGACCGTACCCCGACCTGCAACCGCTGCACCTACCGGCAGCCGCCTGCAACGGCCGGCCACCCTGACTTTCCCTCTCCCGTCGTTTTCTTACACCAATTCAACCCCAACCGGCCTTTTTCCCCTCTCCCGAGTGACCTGCCCCTTTCCCTTTTCCTCTTCCCTCGAACCCGACGCCCCTGCCATGGCATAACCGCCTCGACTGCCGCCACCGGACGGCATGCCTGGTACCTTCCACCGCTTGTCTTCTTCCCCTTGTCATTATCCACCTCAATCGGCCTATAAATACCTAATGAGCATCCTTAATCTGGGTTTTGATTTCGAAACCCAGAAACCCTCCATTCTCGTCGCCGCCCCATCAGACGCGCCGACCGCCGCCTTCCCCCAACGCTGCCAGTCGAACGCCGCCCAGAACCCCACCTTGCACCACCCTCCACCTAACCAAGCCCTCCTCAGCCCTCGATTTTCCCTGCACGTGCCTCCCTAGCTGTGCAAAGTCTACTGCTCGAAACCAGCTCTTCCAGCCATCGCCGCCCCTTACACCGCCCGTAGCCGCCACCCCCGCCGTGTTCCACCCTCCTTCCACATCCCAAAGTAACCTGCAGGTCCTCCCCTACCTGCCCATACCCTCCTTACCCCCTGCTTCCTTCTCCACCGGCCTCCACCATTTTCCACCACCTTCTTCCTCCTTCGGCTGCCGCGTCCACCACCGTGCACCACCGCCCTTCTCACGCCACCACCCTCATTTCACTCCCCTTCATCTATTGTTTCTTCCCCCACCTCAAACTTCTTCTTTTCTCCTCCCATCTAACCGCCACCTCCATCTTTCCCCCC
Organism: Tamarix austromongolica; assembly: GCA_039764185.1. NCBI lineage: Eukaryota > Viridiplantae > Streptophyta > Magnoliopsida > Caryophyllales > Tamaricaceae > Tamarix > Tamarix austromongolica. The sequence continues at coordinate 91,673,513 of CM077811.1, read as the reverse complement.
TCTTCTCCTCCTCCACCGCCGCCACGCGCCGCCGCCGGACCACCACCGACCCTAGGTGGTTCTCCACTCACCCAAACCCTAATATCCCTTTTATATAACTACTACTATTTTCTACCAATATTAATACTATTATTATTATTATTATTATTATTATTATTATTATTATTTCTTTCATTACTATTATTATTATTATTATTATTATCATTTATTGGTCTCCATCATTAATGTTCTTATTTTCTTACTACTACTAACATCCCTTTTAAACCCTAACTGGTATTATACTTAACTTTGGTCTTATTGTTATTAGTATTAACATTTTATCATTATTATTTCCATTACCTTACTAAGGTTATTATTATTAATACTTAACCATACCGGTTTATTGTTATGGTTATTATTATTGCTAGGGTTATTATGGTTATTATTACTATGATTATCATCATTATTAGTATTATTACCATTATCATTATCACCCTTAGGAATAGTTTACTTGTAATATTGTGACCTTATAATATTATTATTTCAAACCTAACACCATTGTTAGACTTAATCTTAAAAATGCTAGAGTTCTATTACTTGAAACATAAGTGTCACTATTAGTAGTCTTATTATTATTATTATTATTATCACTATTTTACTATGACTAGTGAACACTAGTATTATAAGAATGGAACTAATGGGCTTAATAAAATAAGTGTAACAATAAGTATCATAAATAACTATATTTTGACTACTAATATTTAGTATACTAATTCTAAGGTAAAAACCCTAGTTTTTGTATAAAACCCTTTTTAGTAATAAAAACCCTAACCTTAAACTAGAATGAGGATTGATAGTAATTATAAGGGAAACTAATACTTAGCATTTTCCCCTTTTATAGGTAACCCCGACCAAAGCCCTAAGGAGTTAGAGGAGCGTGCTCCAAGCCCGGTGTCGCCTTAGGTAAGGACGAAGATAATGGCCTTGTGCTTTGTGTGACATGGATGTGTTGAATGTTGTGTATGCCATGCTATGCCATGTATTATCTGATTTGTGGATAACTTGTCTTATGTGTAGCGCAGCTCGGAGATTGAGGTATGTTGTATGTGCTTCCGTGACATGAGCATGACATTTATATGTATGATGTTTATGATGTAATATGTTATGTCCCACTAGGACATGCATGTTAGGATAAATGGTAATATGAGTTGGGAACCATCATGGGAGTCTTGAAGTTTGTATGGTGGGATTAGGGTTTATATGGTGGCATAAACGTTCGTATGGTGGTACTAATGATTGCATAGTGGTATTAATGGCTTATGGTGGTATTCGGGTTTATATGGTGGTATTTATGATATTATGGAGGTATTAATGTTTGTATGGTGGTATTTATGATTTTATAGAGGTATTAATGTTGTATGGTGGTATTAGGGTTTGTATGGTGGTATTTATGATTTCATGGAGGTATTAATGTTGTATGGTGGTATTAATGTTCGTATGGTGGTATTAATGATTGCATAGTGTTATTAATGGCTTATGGTGGTATTAGGGTTTGTATGGTGGTAATTGTGGTTTTATGGAGGTATTAATAATGTATGGTGGTATTTGTGATTTTTATGGGGGTATTAATGTTGTATGGTGGTATTAGGGTTTGCATGGTGGTATTAGGGTTCGTATGGGGGGCATTGATGATTGCATAGTGGTATTAATGGCTTATGGTGGTATTAGGGTTTGTATGGTGGTATTTATGATTTTATGGAGGTATTAATGTTTGTATGGTGGTATTTATGATTTTATGGAGGTATTAATGTTGTATGGTGGTATTAGGGTTTGTATGGTGGTATTTATGATTTCATGGAGGTATTAATGTTGTATGGTGGTATTAATGTTCGTATGGTGGTATTAATGATTGCATAGTGGTATTAATGGCTTATGGTGGTATTAGGGTTTGTATGGTGGTAATTGTGGTTTTATGGAGGTATTAATGTTGTACGGTGGTATTTGTGATTTTTATGGGGGTATTAATGTTGTATGGTGGTATTAGGGTTTGCATGGTGGTATTAGGGTTCGTATGGGGGTATTGATGATTGCATAGTGGTATTAATGGCTTATGGTGGTATTAGGGTTTGTATGGTGGTAATTGTGATTTTATGGAGGTATTAATGTTGTATGGTGGTATTTGTGATTTTTATGGGGGTATTAATGTTGTATGGTGGTATTAGGGTTTGCATGGTGGTATTAGGGTTCTTATGGGGGTATTGATGATTGCATAGTGGTATTAATGGCTTATGGTGGTATTAGGGTTTGTATGGTGGTATAAATGTTCGTATGGTGGTATTAATGGCTTATGGTGGTATTAGGGTTTGCATGGTGGTGTTATGGTTTGTATGGTGGTATTAATGATTGCATAGTGGTATTAATGGCTTATGGTGGTATTAGGGTTTGCTTGGTGGTGTTATGATTTGCATGGTGGTATTAATGTTGGTATGGTGGCCTTAGGGTTACGTGGTGGAGTTAGGGTTTTGCATGGGAGTTAACGATTGTACGGGATTAGGGTTTGGAGTGATTAACTCTGGGGTGTTGTGATTAAGTAGGGTTGGAGTAACTAATCGTGATTATTGAGGACAATTAAGGTTTAGGATGGCTAAGTATGGTTTTTATGGTAAAATAGGGTTAAGAGTGGGTAACCACGGTTTGGTGTGGACAATTAGGGTCAATTAAGGCTGCTTAGAGTTGTTGGTGTTATCATATGTATTTATTGATTAAAGTGTAGTTATGGATGTGGGATTTTATTAGTTGTGATGTGTACAGTATAAAGAGAATGATTTATGCATGTCAAGAGTGTTGCGTGATTCAATAAGACACGGATAAGACTCTAATAACGTAAAGCGAAAGACTGTTGAGCCGAGCCCAGTCCGATCCACCGGCTATAATAGTGGTCAGAGGCGTTCTGTCCTGTGCGTTTCGTTCCGGTCCACCGGCTATAATAGTGGTCAGAGGCGTTTTCCCCTGTGCATTTCGTTCTGGTCCACTGGCTATAATAGTGGTCAGAGGCGTTCTTCCCTATGCGTTTCGTTCCGGTCCACCGGCTATAATAGTGGTCAGAGGCGTTTTGCCCTATGCGTTTCGTTCCGGTCCACCGGCTATAATAGTGGTCAGAGGCGTTTTGCCCTGTGCGTTTCGTTCCGGTCCACCGGCTATAATAGTGGTCAGAGGCGTTCTGCCCTGTGCGTTTCGTTCCGGTCCACCGGCTATAATAGTGGTCAGAGGCGTTCTGCCCTGTGTTGTTATTTCCGGTCCGCCGGCTATAATAGTGGGGGCCTCGGCTCGATAGACCCAAAGTAAATAAGTTAAACCACGGGAAAAATACTAAGTACTTACAGTGAAACACCATGTTGAGGCGGGGCCAGTCCGGTCTACCGGTAAGAATAGTGGTCAGAGGCGTCCTACCCTGTGTTTTATTTCCGGTCCACCGACTATAATAGTGGGGTCCCTGTGCTCACATGGATTGTTGAAGAATGTGTGAAATGGACTTATTATCGCTAATGAGAATAAAGAATAAGTCACCAAAAAGTATTCAGGCCTTATCTTGCGGGTTATCGCATGTTGTCTATATGTTTGTGCTATGTATGTTATGTGGTATGATTGTGTGTTTGGCCTTAGCGCACCAGCGCCCTTACTCAGTATTGGACTCGTACTGATACTACATTGATTGAATGGGTCCTGTGATGATCCACCAATGGTGGGGAGCAGACCTCCTATGCAGGTTTGATCGGTTACAAATTGTGGGGTGGAAGGCTTGGCTTGAGTGAGTAGGCGATCCGGATATTGGTCCCTTGGGATCTGTTTTATTTGGCTATATTTTGTACTACGCTTCTTGTTTTGAAACCGTACTCGAAGTTGTATTCCTAAACGATATTTTAACTGTTGTTGACTCGTGGTTTTCGTGAATGGTCTATGTTAACTATGGACCTATGTTTTGATGACTCTTACTTAATGATTGTTTAGTTTAGCCTTAGCACTTAGTATCGGAACGGTAGGAGTGAACCGGTCTGGTACTAGGTGTGGCGGTAATACCCCCAAGTTTATGGTTTTAATTCTTTCGCTTCCGCTAAAACCTTTGTCTTAAACGAAAATTTTCAGTAGTAAATTTGGGGGTGTTACATTTTTATCCTAGGGTTATAGAAGTCTGTTCCATTATATGAGAATAGTGGTCAGTAGTGTTTCTTCCTAGGGCTGTATTATTGATATAATTCCATGAGTTGAGAATAGTGGTGACCCTAAACTCAACGTGGGTAAAATAGTTAGAATGATCAAATCACTAATTAGTTTTATTTGTAGTTCAGAATAATGATATAGATGTTAAGTTATGTGATATACTGTTAGTGTTATGGTTATTGTGTTGAGATTGGTTATAAAGAGTACTTCGAAAAGCATCCTTTAGATACTAGGTTGGTAAGTTACATTATATTCTAAATGAGAAGGCATGCGCAATATGTGGCCTTGGTGATAGTCATTTATCTAACATGATTATCTTTGGTCATCACATGTATATTTCAATATTTTATATCATATCTTACTATGATGCCTTGTATGGTTTTCCATGCGATCTTTTCATATTAGTTTTGTATAATGGGTTACTTAGTATAGTTATATTAATGGGTTCCATTTTATGGCCCCCTCCTTATTCAATGGATAGTGGTGGCTTTGCAAGTCAGCTTGTGAGATCAATTTGAAGGCTAGTATTTAGGGTTGAGAGTTAGGACTATTTAGTATCCTAATTGGTATCTTTTGATCAGGATATTCATGGACTCTTATGTACTCTTATGTTTCCTTTCTTTTGAATTTTGCAATTGTTGACCATTTGTATTATCATAATGATGTTAATCACTTTGAAACCTATATTATATATCTTATACTTGTGTTATTAGTTTAAGCACAATAATATTTTTAGCATTAGTACTTAGTATAATAATGATAGATGAAACTAGACTTATACCAAATGTGACAGTAACACCCTACAATTTTACTATTATAGATTCCACAATTAACTCTTTCAATAAAAATTTTAAGTCCTAAAAATGGTAGTGTTGCATTTTTTGTACAAAAATATTGCATAAAAGTTGATTTGTTGGTGATAAAATGTTGCTTGTATGGTGTGACTTCACCTCTTTTCAAGACTAATACTAGCATAACACAAAAAGAAATTAAAACCCAAAAAAAAAAAAGAGACAAAAAAGATAACTAAAGATGTATTACATTATTTATATATAAAAAGTATATATCTTGGTGATAATGATTATAATAATAATATATTTGTTTTAATAATACTAAATATTATTATAATTATACTAATAATAATACTATATATTACTATTCAACTTATAATAATAAGATAAATTTTTTAATTTGATTACTTAATTTTTCTAATAGCTTGTAAATTATTAAGGATTGTTCACTTAATAAAAAAGTATAGATATAAGAACTTAGAAAAGTGGAAACAATTTACTACTAATAAGAAGGTTAGTAATAGGTCATTAAGATTTAGCAACCTTATAAGAGGGATCCTTGTGGAACTTTGAGCAACTAAAAAACATTTATATGCATCTAAATTATGCAAGCATGTTGTAAGCTTTATATAATGAGTTAAGATATAATATAATATATTTACGATTAATTCATCTATATAATTAACATATTTTATAATTTAGAAGAGTTAAATAATAACCTTGATGATGAGATTTAGTGGTTGTTCTCTTTTATAGGTAGTGAGATGCCACACATAATTATTACATATTTATTCATGACACCTTATGTAGATCTTCGGAGTTATGTGAGATGGTTATATGATGAGCTAGGTCACTTGTTTGTGAGTGGGTGACTTTAATCCATTCCATTTCAAATCATATTACTTGTTGTGTACCCTACTTTAGATGGAGCTATGGTAAGGGTTTATAGTTAGTTATTTGAAGGTTTTTTCCACCATACTAATGCACCACACTAGAAAGTTTTTGAGGATGAGGTGTTTGTGAGGGATTATGATTAGATGACAAATGGAGGTTTCTTCATAGCTTATCATCAAGTATCCACCTTGGTTTCCCTAAGGTATCTATTACTAGGCTCTATGTTAATGATGTGAGGGAGCCAATGGCATATTCAGATGAGTGGACTTGGAAACTAACTATTGCTTGTTAGTGTGGCTAAGGTTATTAGTGGATTTCATTGGATGATTAGGGGTTATTCTTAGTTAGATGTCTAGGTTGTACTAACCTTTTTTTGTGTATAGTGTTGCTATTGCCTAAGGGTTCTTCTTAGTTTTTTTGTGTTGTTTTAAATTCATAATATGTATACCATTTGTAATTTGAACCCTTGTATAAAGTTTTAAAACATCTATATGACATGTTTGGTGTATATGTTGTTATTGTTTTGGAAATTTGTGGTAAATGTTTATATATATAATATTTGAATAGAATGATACATTATACAAGAATGATTTCTTTCTAAGCATGAGGGTTTTGTGAAATATTTTTATAAAAGAGTATTGATTTGTAAGAATTAGTTTTCATTGGATATATATAGATTAGAAAACTATGGATTAGAAATGGATGTTTATAAACCATTTATCTAGAGAATATGACAAAGGAGTAGAATTTTTTTATTATCAAATTTATAGTATAACATGCTCAAGACTCTAATATAATATTTTTTCTTTGTTTAAATTGTGCTTATATTCAACATGTTAATGATGATGATTTGAGAGATCATTAGTTTGTATACAGAATTGATACAAGTTACACTCTTTGGATATAGTATGATGAGACTGAGTTTGGGTATAATAAAGAGTAAGGTAGGAGGGAATGTAGTTGATCATTTGAGATCTATGAGGGAGATTAGTTAGAGGAGATGACTCGGAAGGTTGTGGAAAATGTTCAGGATTTTTCAAAAAAATTTGAGAAGGTATCAAGTAACTTGGAGAAACCTTTGTATAGTGATTGTAATACATTTGGTAGATTATCCACTACTTTGAGGTTATATAACTTAAAATCATGTAATAGATGAAGTGGCAAGTGTTTCACAAAATTATTGACACTTGTGAAACATATGCTACCTAATGATAACATTCTACCCAATTATACCTATGAAGTAAAAAATATCCTTCCATCTATGGGCATGAGTTATGATAAGATATATGCATACCCTAATGATTGTATATTGTTTCACAATGAGTATCAATCTTTAGATAGTTATCCTAATCCTAAATACAAAGCACCAAAATATAAGAAGAACAAGGTGAAAACTTAGTTGTTATGGTATTTTCCTCTAATACCATGATTTAGGAGGATATTTAATGATTTCCAAGATGTTAAGAACTTGAGATAGCCTGCTAATGAGAAGATAGATGAAAAGAATCTAAGACATTAATTTAACTCTCCATAATGGATGATGATTGATAGCTTGTTCCCTAAATTTTTTGAAGAAGCAAAAAAAATGCATCTTATATGTTTTACAGATAGAATGACTTTGCACAATCAAGGCACATACATTTTATTGCCTATAATTTTGGTTATATTCAATATACCATTCTGTCTCTACATGAAACATAAATAAATAATGTTTTCTTTACTCATTTTGAGGTCAAACAACCCGAGGAATGATACTAATGTTTATTTGGCACCTTTGACTAATGATTTGAAGTTCTTATGGGACACGAGTGTTGAATTATTTAATGCATATCATGAGGGTAATTTCAATTTGAGAGTAATGTTATTTTATACTATAAATGATTTTTCGACATATGGCAACTTGTTAGGTTATAGAGTGAAAGGTTGTTACTCATGTCTAATATGTGAGGAGAATACTTCATTTCCGTAGCTAACACATGGCTAGAAGAATGTTTTTCTCAAGCATCATAGATTTATACTATAGTAGGTACACTTTTTATATGGAACAACAAGATAAGAGGAGTATGATTCAAAATAGTGAGGTGACTTGAGTAGCCCAAAGCAATGCATATTACAAGTGAAAAGGATAAGAATCCAACCTATGTAGATAAGAATTCTTATGGCATGATTGAAACAATTTGGGAGCTTGATTACATTTTTTTTAAAGTCCATATCTTGGGTGCATATGGTTTGATAATGGTCATGGGTTAGATATGAAGATGGGTTCATATTAGTGGATCTTAATACGACATGTCATAAAAAAACACCCATTCATTTTGGCATCACAAGCAATATAAGTTTTTTTTTTATCACCGATCCTAGTAATAAAACATGGTTTGTGGTACTATCTATGGAGAAAAGAAATGCCAATGAATGTGACAATGAAAATAATGCTAAGTAGGAGAAATATTGTGTCATAGCTATGCAAAAACGTCAATCATTAAGAGATGATAATGAATACATTGCTAAGGAGAAAGTCTATGTGAGGGATGACAATCAAGAATTAATAAATGTATCATATCCTAAAAAAAATCTAAAAACATAGAATAAAATCAGAAGAAAAAGAAGGTGATGAGGGTAATAACATTCTAATATATGATATGTGTGATTATTGTTTTAACTTCATATTTTGTATATATTCATTAAACATGTATTGTGTTGAAACATAATTTATTTCATTGGGGTAATTATATAGCATTTGTACATATGATGTGTGTGCTTTATACTTTCCCTTCATATTTTATATATATTTATTCATTAGGATTTTTTTTCTAATTTATTTATTAATATTTCTTAGAGATATGGAGAAAAAAATCGTTGATAGTGACTTTAGTGATGAAGAAAGGGAGAAAGGACCAATTGTGAATAAAATCATCACTGACATGAGAAATAGAGGAGATCAAGTGGAGTTGAGATGGAATATAAATAATCTTCCCATCGACAAGTATGTAGATATGTCTCTCACATATTTTCACTCGTTACTCGTAATCATGTTCATATGCCCTACAATAACTAGAAATAGATTTTAAAAGGCCATAGGGAAGATATTTTGCAAGAAGTTTATAAGGTAAATAATAATATTGTTTTTTTTATCTTAAATGTTATTAATTTTAATACATGAACATTGATATACATATTTATGTCTTATTTTATAGAGATTATTCGTCATCTCAAAGGAAAGGAAGAAGTGGCTTCTTAGAAATTATATTGAGCTTCTAAGAACATTTAGGGTATACTTGGAAACTAAAACAAATTATAGAAAGATGGATGACACTTTATCCATGAAGCCACCAAATGATTATGGTTTCATTGATCAATATAGTTGAGACCAATTTATTTTATATTGTCTTTTGGAGGAGTTTAAGGTATATGTTTCATAACAATTATTCTTTTTCATTAATAATATTTCACTGATATTTAGATAACCATGAGTACATATTTTTAGCTTGTAGTACAGGAGAAAAGTTATAAAAATAAAGAAATTACAAAGAAGAATAATTATCTGCATAATATGTCTCATAAAGTTTATGTAGGCCTTGAAGAAGATTTGGTGTAACAGTTTGATTTATATGTTTAACTGTTTAATTGTAATGTTATAATTATATTTATATTGTAAGTGCATATTTTGAATTTACAACTCACAACCCAGAACTTGGATCCATGTACTTCATTCATCAATATTGGTATATTATAAAAGAATGTTAGATCAACAAAAGATAGATATCTTAATGAGAATGTAGAAGATACTACCTAAAAAATTGTAAGTTTAAATATATCCCTAACCCTAATTAGTTTTCTTGGAGCAAAATATTATATTATGTTTATTCTTATATTCTTAATTAAAATACATTGCATACATTAAAGGATAAATGTGAAAGGCGTAGATCAACATAACATTGTATCAAAAGTATCAAGAAATAAAGAATACCCTAGAAGACAGGGGGCCTTAGATTAGGAGTTACAAAAATAAGAATGTATAGGTGATCCCATAACACCAATGAGAAAATGGTTCTCTTGACCCAAAAATTAAACATGGCATTTGAATAGATAAAAACAATGGAGAAAGAGTTGTCATTTATCAAATATCAAGAGTATAAGTCATTCGATTAACTTGCACATGATCTACTTCACATACCCAACCTAACTAGTATTAAAGATAGTTGTGAATCTCATATATATTTTCTTTTCTTCTCAAGGTATTCATATCTAAATATGAATTGCTATAAATTATAACAAGTATCATAAATAATTAACAATATGTATTATTCTAGGGTTTCAATAAATGTGACATTTTAAATAATGACCCCTAAATTAATTTGGCAAAAGAATTGGTATGTATTATTCATGGTACGAAATGAAGGTGGTCCATAGGTCTAACTTGGACCCAAATATGAGGTCCGTAAGTATAAACATTCTCATAATTGATGATGCAACCTTAAATTGTTGTAAAGAAGGTGATGAAACATCCATGGTATTAGATGGAAGCTTCATGACTTAGCCCATAAACTAGAATACACACACACACACGCATAAAGCATAAAAAATGTATGTAAATTATTACGTATAACATAGATGGAGAATGTCATTACTTTTCTTAATAGTGAGAGGTATCTAGTATGTGGGATAAGCATGAAGCTTATATTTTGTTTCATTTAATACTATAAACTAGATAATTGAAAAAGAAGAATGCTCCTATGGAAAAGGTAAATAGAGTTACTAGCAAAAGGAATATAACAAAAAGGAAGCTGAGAAAGGAAAGAGAGATAGATTAGAAAAATCAATTACCTTATAAAAGATTATGTCTTTAGAGGAGAACCAACGGCCACAAGAACCCCGCTAACCACCACTAGATTTGGCATTATTAAATTTTTATGTCCAAAACTACGTTAGTATTGATCTAATTACAATTGATATTCCTTCCAAGTATGTTTTGGAAGGGGGACAACGCTACTTACATGGTATCAATGGAGGTTATCAATGATAGATATAAGTAGGAATGGCAATTGACCACAAGGGTTTTCATATATGTTGAGTATGTGTTATTTCATATGATATGTTTTAGTAATTTTTGTTGATTTATAGTTTTATGACCTCTTATATAAGTTATTATTTATTAATAATTATGCAAATATATTATCATCCATAGGTTGAGAGCTAGTTGTGTTGCTATAGAGGGGGTGTTGTCCTTTACTGTACTTGTGCGTCTATACTAGATACCTAACCGTACTATAATAAGTGAGGGTAGACACATAAACTATATAGCTGAGAGCATATTACGAGAGGGGTACAACAACAATCTTTATCTAATACCTCACTTGCAAGTGAACATTAGGTTTTATATTCCATTTGTGCTAATCAAAACAAAGTCTATGTGTTTGATTTCCTTCGAACATACTCCATTCCTTGTTTTTGTTGCTCATTATGATGCAAAAGATTTAATTAACATGTTAGTATAATTCATACTTCAATAGCTTAATTATTCATATATTCTACTTTAATTTTTTTAGTTGTATATAAGTATAATATTGTATATCAACTTTATTTATTAGGATACTATGAATGGTGTCCCAGACCCAATGAGTCTTGAATATAAGCCATTAATAGTATTTAATATTTTTTTAAAATCCAAGTAATGGCTAATAGTTAGAGAGCTAACTAAATTCATTCAGTAGTTTCCCCAATAGTAAAATGGCAATGATTGTGGATACTATATTCATAGAGCAATGGATTTGATACTCCAAAAGAAATAATTAGATATAGATCCAATTCATGTATGTTTCTTTTTCCATATAGTTTTTCAATAATTAATCTATGGCATATATATATTTGTAAAGGTTTTAAACTATTATTAAAGCTTTAATAATACACAATTCAATAATATTTTAAAACCACAGTTAAAATACTTTCAAAACCATTATTAAAACCCTTTTCTAAGCTTGTGTACATTTAAATATTGCATCAAATCAAGCTTGTCTAAAACAATCATGTCACATGAACATTGTATTTGAGTTGAGTTAGCTTATTGGCCAAAAGGATGGTGTGCTTTTGTGGGAATTTATTATTCTCCATTACTTCAACAGCCGTAAGGAATGTTGAGATATATAAAGTGACTAAATTTTCTTTTCATCACTAACAGAGGGCTTCAAGTTTGGAGCAAACTCATAAAAAGCAACAATTCCTCATGAATTACTTAAACAATCCATAAAAATTTCTAAGACTATTATTATTATGTGAGCAAAGTCTTGAACCATATAAAATAAAACAAAATAGAGATTGATCTTGAAAAAAAAAGGTGTGGCCTAATATACCCTAGCTTCAAGACCACTCTAGAAAATATGTCTGTAAAACTATATAATGCCAAAAAAAATTATCTTTTAAAATTTGTTTTTGCAAAATATTGAACATAAAATAGAGAGTATCATGCTTAGTGATATGAGTGGATATGAGCTGGTTAAAAACACTTTGAGTATTATTATATCTATAACTTTTATTTCATGAGGAATTCATAGGGTTTATTTCTTAACAACTTTTCCACCTTTTGACATCTCACATGACTCGCTTGAGTTTAATTGGAAAATAGCTCTTATATCTTGTGAGCTGACAATACTTTCTACTTTTATGACACCTCATAGGATTAATGATTTTTCTCAGTTTTCAAGCCATGTGTAAGAACGGTGGCAACCCAGCGTATCAAAGCATATCTGCACATTGCTAAGACTATAGGAGCCACCATCAGAGGTTTGCATGCCAAAAAAAAAAAGAACACACAATTTTCCTAAAGTTAGCAGCATTCACTAGGGGAACATCATAGGGTACTATCACCTGACATAGGGTACAACTGCTTAACGCTTGGGTATAGCCAACCATCACAGCACTAGAAAGCATTTGTCCTATCTACATGGTTGCACATTATAAATATCCCATGAAGATATCAAGCAAGAGAGGATGGATCATCAATGAATCATCATCATCAATAGAAAGAGATGACAATATCAATGGAAGATTAGTAGAGAAAAGGAAAAAAAAGGAAGAAGAGTCCCAATAAAACTCAACTAGGAGAGGAAAAAGAAGTAGGGATGATTAGGCTAAATATGGGTTGGATTGCCATGATCTACCTAGTCCTTTCCCTTCTTTCTCTTCTTTATTTTTTGTTTGGCTGGAAGGAGTTTAGCATTGGCTAAACTCCTTAGTGAAAGGAAAGGTTGGAAACCCTTGTTATTGTAATTGTTGACATTTTAGTCATACTAGGTTAAATAATATTTTCTTTTGTTGAGCTACATTTGTCATACTGATGAAAGATGGCCACCTTAAGGACTCATCCAAATTCTGTATCAACGATAATAGTGTAAGAACTAATGATGACAAATGGTGATAGGGTGGGCACGAAAATGTAAAGAAACCTTGTCATTAATCCTCCAAACCTCATTGCGTGACATAGCCAAGAGCCATGCACTATGATGGAGACGGTCTGAGAGTATGTTTCACCACTGAGTGGAACCTAGTGAGTCTAAAAGGATGAATATCCATTGAGACTAACATGCTATGAATTGTCATAGGGTACATTCGCTTTCCTTCCCATCTATCTTGCATTGATATTCATAACTTCATGAGAATTTACTTACTTTTTTATATTGCACCATCACCCTACTAATTTTTAGTTTCGTAAGTAGGTCCACTAAACACTTGAATTTGGTGAAGCATATTTCGTTCATCTTTCCCTATGGAATTAACATCCTCTCATCACTTTATTACTTAGATCAACTATATATACTTACATGATTGTGTTGTACTCCATTATTACAATTATCCTACCAAACATTATTGAACTAAGCACACACGATTTAGTATAATTTCATTTACATTACCATTTTTGTAACAAGTTCAATGCTGAAATTATTAAACTTTAGTTATAAAAAATTATGAGATAGATAAATAAGGGAAATATTATTAATATATATATATATATAAGTACTAATAGAATGGAGATTAAAATTCATATAAAAAGCCTAAAAGAAATATATAGGAACTTAATGAACAAAGCACATGCAAATTTTGGACGGCTAAAACATTATTTCCAGGCACCAAGTCATCACTCCTATGCAAATACCACCTCAAAGTTAGCCAGATCATAATCAAAGTCATACAACACATCATCTAAAATGGTATAGTATCAATACAAAATGTACTGAATAACATATTCTATCCAAAAGAGGCAGCATGCAACATGTATGTCATGACGACTAATATAAGGCAATGAATATGATCATAATTAAGATGGTAAGCATGTGATAACATGATATGTCATATTATAATAATATAGATAATCATACATGTACTAAGCAGATTAATTCAAACAAACACTAGTATTTTTTTCCAAGTAGCTCAATCGGTTAGATTATATCGTTTCCTTATCCATATATTGATATAGGTCAACATCCAATAAATCATTCCAATTATTAACTAGTTATTTATTATCCAATTATTTATCATCTAATTAATTATTATCTATTTTTTTATCATCAAGCGTGAACTATAAAATACTCCATGGTCTTAGATACCATGAAAGCCTATCCAAACCAAGGGATAAAAATTCTAGGCCAAAGAGAATCACCAAAGTGGACATAAGTCTAGGTCAAAGCCAACCAACCAAGTAAATAGACCCTTAAGTATCAATACACCCATGTACATCATTAGCATTTAGAGTAGGTAAGGCAATAAGATCTCTTGGATCCCATATGATGACAAAGCTCGAAGGCACCAATAAACTCCTAAAGGTAGACTAACTCCCAGTAGCTAATCGAGGATCAGGTAACCTAGACCCATATATAACTTAATTGTATTTTGCTTTACTTATTCAATACATTATTCATGAGGTTAGGTCATCACACAAGGCCTATACAAAGAACAAGCAAGGCATTCATATGTTTCTTCCATATTGATCCTTTCTATTTCCTAACAATGTGTGGGGGTTTCTATTTATCCTTATCTAATATTATTCATACCCATCATATTATTTTATTCTAGCAAATGATGTGCTTCATTACTCTTTTCTTAAAGACCATCATATTTCATAACTGGTACACCTATTTAGCGTTTAAACTACCCATTGAGTATGTCATAAATAATGGTCCATTTGATCCATTATGATGCGTGCACGGTTAGAGTTTTAGATTTAGATGGAGTTTATATCGAGTATTTGATGAGTATGGATTATGGAGGTTGATGATGGGGATTCGAAGGGGTGGATGATGATGGAACACGAGGTAGAAGGATAAATTAATCTTTAAACCACACAGAAATAAAGATTAAGGTTTCGAGAACAAAACCGTTCACACAGATTCGGTTTTGTTTCGAGACGATTCGAAACAATCGTTCACACAGATTCGGCTTGTTATGAGATGAATCCACACAGAATTCGAGTTTTAAGCAATGCTTAAGGTTGTTCTTCTTATTCAAGTTGTTTCTTTCTACTCGGGTTCCTATGGTTTATATAGCCAAGGAACCGAGCATCTTTTCAAAAGATTACAAGCATATTCCCTCCCAAAAGCATTAATTCCCGTAAGACTAGCTAGTTAATATTTGGTCACTAATTGACTAAAAGTAAATAATAGTAACTCCCTTCCCAAACCATTAATTCCCTTAAGACTAGTTAGTTAATATTTAGTCACAAATTGACTAAAAGTATAACTCCCTCCCAAAAGCATTAATTCCCTTAAGACTAGCTAGTTAATATTTAGTCACTAGTTGACTAAAAGTAAATAACAATAACTCCCTCCCAAAAGCATTGATTCCCTTAAGAGTAGATATTTAATATTTAGTTACTAATTGACTAAAAGTAAATAACAATAACTAGTACTTAGACATAAATGTTATGCTAGCTAACAAACGTTGCATGAAGCCATGCATACTCCTCCATGTTTATGTATCTACGTAGAGTAGCGTAGCCATCTTAGTTGGTGATGTGTCCTGCAACTCTGTTCCCGCATCACATTCATTAGGTCATTAATTAATGATAAAATATGTATTTCCCCCTTAATAATCATAGGAAAATCCCGTGCATAGCCTCAAAGCATAACCATACCGAAAGGAACTAAATACCACAAACCGGCCAAACTAGACAATCAGTCTAGCCTAGCTAGTCAATTAGTTGCACCAACCAGTTGATCAATTGCACTAACCAGTTAATTGATTTGGCAACTATTCGATCGGTTTAACTCAACCAAACCCTTATTTTCCTCAAACTAATTAATCGATTAAAAGAAACTAGCTAACTATTTGTAGACCAATCAATCAGTTCTTCCTAATCAGTCGATGGGTTTAAGTAGAGAGAAAGACTAATATCTTTGTAAGTTTACTAGTTGATGGGTTAGGTCAACCAGTCTATTGTTCTCAAAACAAGTGGATCAGTTTGACGTAATCAGTTGATTGGTTTACCTTACAACATCATCAAATGATAATTTTCATGCAGATTATACTTGTAAATCTTTATCATACTATGTTAAAACATGTTCTAACATTGCATAACACATTTTTAGCCTATTTAGATTGCACATCCCAACATTAACCAATAAAACCCATTTTTTTCTCAAGATTCATGCTTTTTCACTCAAAATGCACAATCTAACCAACTAAATTAGTTCTATAAGCTATATATATTCATGCTAACATATAATATTAGCTTAAAGGATTTTATATCATGAAATATTACTCATAATCCATTTTTGAAGGAATAATAACTTACTTGATACAAGAAAAACCTTCATTAAACAATAAATCTTAGCCTGTGAAATCCTCAAATTTTAAGAGGAAGCTAGAGAGGGGATCAAATTGAAAGGAAAGAATGAACATACCACACCCAAAGGAAAAATAAAGGATACTTAGCTAAGCCACTCAACCTGTTTCCTAAATATAACTCTTCTTAGATTAATAATTGAAATAAGAGGAAGCTAGAGAGGGGATCAAATGAGTGAAAGGAATTCAATTGTAAGGTTCAAAGTGTAAAGGGACAAAGTGAATACTAGAGAGTTAGATATGTTTAGTGGCTGAAAGAAAGATGAATAAAATGGGTGATTAGGGCTATTTATAGTTGAAAATTTGATATAAATCACAATATGGTCATGAACAAATTGAAAACCCCAATTCTTAGCATTTGAATTTGAATTAAATGGATAGATTTTGTCTAAGACATCCTGACCTATCATTCTAGAGCTCAAATGGTGATTCTAAAAAAACGCACGTCAATTGGTCTAGAAATGCACTTCATAAGAGGAGTCATAGAAGATCAGTGTGGAAGGAACACTACTACAAACACGGGAAATAATAACGGGACATTAGTAACGGTATTTCAAAAACCGTTGTCAAACGCGTGAAAATTAATCGGCGGGAAGTTTTGATAACGGTTCTAGTTAAAAACCGTTATTAAAAGGGCAACGTTAAAATTTGGATGGATGTTTTAATAACGGTTTTATATAAACCATTATTAAAAGAGGATTTAATAACGGTTCATATTAGAACCGTTGTCAAAAGTCAGAAGCTTTTAATGACGGTTCCTGGAAGAACCGTTATTAAAAGATGTTTTAATAACAGTTCTCTCAGGAACCGTTATTAAAACCCCAAAATCAAACTTTTATTTCGCTCGGTTCTGTTTCGTGCCAAAATTTTCAGACTCTCTGCACTTTTGTTCTCTTGCTCTCCTTCCTTCTCCTTGCAAACCCTCGCACCGCCACACCGTGCACCACCAGGCTCCTCTCAAGTAAAGGAAACCCTCGCACTGCCACACCGTGCACCACCAGGCTCCTCTCAAGTAAAGGAAACCCTCGCACCGCCAACTCTCCACCACGCCTCTACCATTGTTCCGAAGCTAGCTAGCACTTGCACCTTCATCCTCCGTCGTGTTTGAAGCCCTTGCCTCCCTCAACATTCTCACCGTCGTGTTTGTAGCTAGCTCAATTTATGTATGTGTTTTTTCTTCCTCTCGTAACTTTTTATCTACTTATATAAATGCATGTCGCCAGGGTTTCGTTCGAAAATGTGTTGGCTGAAAATTTTGCTGTTTGTTGTTGAATTTGTTGCATTATTGTTATATATTAACAAAAGCATGTGTTGGCCGAGACCTTTACATATTATTGTTGTATGGAGAATATAGATTCAACATTATTTAGAGCTACGACCATAATAAACAAAAGAGAAGACATTATTGAGGTTATTTAGAGCTAGATTCAACTGTAAACTTTGGAGGGTCATAACGTTTTCATGGGACCTCAAATTTAGGTGATCTAGGAGGCTATTTTGGGTATTTTTTTGAGATCTACGACGTGGAAAATTGGCGTTTCCGGTTTAGGAAATATCAAAGCCCAAAAAGGGCCATTTTGGCCTCTAAATTGAGGTTTTTTTATTACATACAAGTGATACAACCTCTTTAGGGCCTTTTTTTACAAATTGAACCTTTAATTTAGACTATCCTGAAAACCTTTTTCATATTCTAGGGTATGAGGGTGTTATATAACCTCTTGATTAAAGTGGTATTACATGTTGCCTACCTTTGTATTATTTTGTATGTAGGGTAATACATGTTTTCAGTTATTGTTTATCTCTTTATCCTCTATTATAATTATGGATGAGATAAGAGCTTTAGGTACCTCCAAAATTGAAGATCTTCGAGACAAAGGAACTTAGATGATGATGATGAAATTGAAGTTTTTAAGGGTTCAAGTGAAGAAGACGAGCAATGGATCTTATAGTCTAGAATAGATTGGTCAACATAGATCCAAGCCATGTATGTTTGCTTTTCCATAATTTTCTATTAATGAATCATGACATACCTAATGGCTAACTGTATATTAATTGAAACATGGGTGTTGTAGTTTTTCACCGATGACTATGCACGAGGCCAGCAATATAATGTTGATGAAATTGATGAAGTTAGAGATCAATGGGCCAAGCACATGTACTCATTCATTCGGTATTAGGTAGCAATCTATATATTCTACATGCATTTTTAGGTTTGTATTTCGTCTACCGGCCTAGATCTGTGAACTTTTTACTTTGGGGTGTAGAGCTACCAAGTTGTGGTATGCCCACTAATTATAGTTGTGCTAAGTATAGTTGGTGTATGCCCACTAATTATGGTGTGATTGCAGATTTGGTATGAATTGATGTTGTTTTACATTGCAGATTTGGTAACTGTGTATATGGGCAGGAACAAAACTGCAAAAAAAAAAGTGGAGTTTTAATAACGGTTCTTATAAAAAATCGTTATTAAAACCTTGTTTTAATAACGCTCTGATGAAAACCGTTATTAAAACTCCACTTTTTTTAACGGTTCTTCTAAAACCGTTATTAAAACTCCAGTTTTTAATAACGGTTTTCATAAGAACCGTTATTAAAACCTACGTTTTAATAACGGTTTTCATCAGAACCGTTATTAAAAACTGGAGTTTTAATAACGGTTTTTAAGTAAAAACCGTTATTAAATATGAAGTTCACGCACATATTCGCGGGTTTTTGTGTATTTTTCATGACGGTTATGAATCGTTATTAAAGATTTAATAACGGGCGATTCAATAACGGTTGAAAACCGTTATTAAAACTATAAAATAACCGTTATTAAAACCTCTTTCCGTGGTAGTGGAATCTTCTTATGGAGTATAATCTACTCTGAGATTAGAGCAATGATCTTAGAAATGTGCATAGGAGAGAGGTGGAAGAAGATAAGGATAAGGTCATCTCCCCCCTAATTGTCCCAATTAACCCTCCAAATCGATCTAAAGTCATATTTTTGGGGTAAATGCATCATTAAAAATGCTAAGAATCTCATAAAAATAATTTAACATAGGTTAACAGAATTTCATTTCAATATAAGAATTTTCTCGAAAAATTGAGTTTTAAAAGTATGCGCAGCTCGATAAACCATATAATTGATCTGGCCTACTAGTCAACTATTCTACAAACTATTCAATCAATTTAGTCAATTAAAAAGCTATTTTGCTAAAATGATGAACAAGTTGATTGGTTCATGGGACAAGTACATCAATTCACCTAAAAAACTCAATAAATTTAATTTTCCAACCTTATTTCAAATCCAACTTTGCCTCAAATGAAATCATAATACCAAATCAAAATCAAACACCAAAATTTACTAACTTCTCATTCAAGATTTTCCTAAATATGGTATATTATAGCACTACCCCCTTAAAAATGTTGCATTCTCGAACCCTATAAACATTCTAATCACATTACTTATCACACAGTAAGACACACTTCAAATTCACATTCAAGAAAAAGGGTCTCTACCTCTTAAAGAAAAAGGATTACACTAAGGTAACATATAAAGAAAATAATTCTGGGTACTTAGCTCCAATTTCCTCATTTGCTATTCAAGGAGCCTCCTCTGTACCATGTCGTGAATAAAGGATCTTTACAATAGGATGATCTTTGTAAGCATCTCTCTTGTCTTTGTATCCAGAATGATCATTGGTCGCTCTTCATAAATTAAGCTATAGCGAATCTGGTATGATAATGTGTGAAGAATCTGCTACGTACTTCCTTAGCTAAGATATGTAAAAGATGTATTATACACACAACAATTATATTAGTAGAGCTAAGTGATAAGTGACTTCACTAACACGGTTGAAAATCTCATTTAGTCTAATGTACCTCAGACTAAGCTTATCCTTCCTACCAAACCTCATAACTCCCTTGGTGGGAGAGATCCTCAAACAGACTTTGCCACCTACCTCGTTACAATCATTTCATCTTCTCAGATCTATGTAGCTCTTCAACTAGTCCTAGGCTGCTCTCATCTAGTCCTAAATCAATTAGATGTGCCTCATCATCTCCTCGATGATTTTAGGTCCCAACACAAGTGTCTCACTGATATCATTCCAATATGAAGGAATAAAAAAAATTCTTCTTAATGCTAGAGTAATAACTGTTGTTGTTGGAAAACTCAATCAACTCCAAACGATCTTTCCAAATACCCACAAAGTGTAGCAAACATACCCGAAGTATGTCTTCCAAAGTCTGAATGGTCCTCTATGTCTAACCATCCATAGTTGGGTGAAAAGTAGTACTCATATTTAGTTGAGCACCAAAAGAGGCTTGTAATATTTTCTAAAATTTCACCAAGAACCTACAATGTCGATCTATGCAGCCTCATCATGTGCTTTCTATAGGTGTTGTCTAGCTACTCCATATTCCATGTTGCCTTCAGTAGTATGAATACAACCGAATTAGTCAAACAATACACAAAAACCCAGATGGAATCACATTTCTATGGGTCCTTGGAAGACCAACCATAAAGTCCATAGATATGTTGTCCTACTTCTACTCAGGAAATTCATGTGATTACGCTAACCCTGCCAGTCTCTTTTACTCAATATTAACCTTTTGAAAGATCAAAAATCGAGCAACAAATTCTACCACTTCCTAATTAATTTTGGGCCACCACTATACCTTCTTCAAATCCTTATATAGCTTGTCCCCTCCAAGGTGGACATAATAAGTGTTACAATGTTGTTCTTCAATGATCCTTTTCTTAATCTCAACACATCCATGTGGCACACACCAATTACCTTGATATCTGATACTACCATCCTCATGAATCTAGAATCCTTCAGCTTTGCCTACTAGTCCAAATTCTTTCAAGCTTAACATCATTAATTTGATTAGCTCAAATCTCCTTGAAGATTGAAGGTGTAATGGTGAGTGCACTCATTCTTACCTCTAATATTAATGGTGATCAGTTCAATATCTAATTTCTTGATTTCTCGTTATTGACAGCACAATCGTTCCCAAGGAATGTGACGTATTTTGGTTAAGTGCATTTGTTACCGCATTAGCCTTATCCTCATGGTAGGTCAATTCTAAGTTGTGATCCTTAACCAACTCCAACCATAAGTAATGGCTCATATTTAAATCCCACTGTGTGAAGATACACTTGAGGCTTTTTTGGTCAGTGTAAAACTTGCACTGAACTCCATAGAGATATTACCTCAAGATCTTAAGGGATTACACTAGCGCAACAAGCTCTAAGTCATGTGTCTAATAGTTTTATTCATGTTTCTTCAATTATCGAGAAGCATACACCACTACCCTACCATGTTGCATTAGCACACAACCCAAACCATTATTGGAAGCATCACTGTACACCTTAAAATAATTATACTCGCTTAACAACGTGAGCATTGGGGCTTAAGTCAAACGCCTCTTCAATTCCTTGAAGGCTTTACTACACTTCTCATCCTACTAAAAATGCATAGAATTCTTTAGTAGATGAGAAAACGGTCGTGCTATCTTAGGGAAGTTTGTCATAAACTAATGATAGTAAAGGGCTAATTCTAGAAAGCTGCACACCTCCTTGATAGAAGTGAGTGCTAACCATTCAGAAATAGCTTGAATCTAGGCCAGATCTATTGTCACTTCATCCTTAAAAATTACATATCCAAAGAAATCCACTTGTTCTAACCAAAACTCACATTTTGCATGTTTAGAGTACAATTAGTGTAATCTCAGCAATGTTAAAGGATACCTTAAATGCAACTCATACATCTCTCAATTGCTGGAGTATATGAGGATATCATCAATGAATAATATGATGATTTGGTCTAAGAATGGACTGAATATCTTGTTCATAAGGGACATCAAAGCTTCTAGCACATTTGTGAGTTCAAAAGGCATTAATATGAAGTCTTAATGGGCATACCTTATCCTAAAAGTAGTCTTAAGGATGTTTTGTTCTGCTATCCTTAGTTGATTGTAGCATGAAGGAAGATCAATCTTAGAAAAACCTTAGATCCCTTGAATTGATCAATAGGTTATCGATCCTTAGCAATGGATAATAGTTCTCTACATTCACCTGGTTCAATCCTCGGTAGTCGATGCACAACCTCAAGCTCCCATCCTTATTTCTCACAAACAAAACTAGCTCTCCTCATGTTGATATGCTTGGTCAAATGTAACCCTTCTCTAAAAACTCCTCTTTATAGATGGCATATGGTATGGAGCCTTAGATACTGAATCTATCCCTAGCAATACATCCACGATGAATTCGAAGTCTCAAACAGTTGGAATTCCCAGAATCTCCTTAGGGAATACGTCAGGATACTAGCAGACCACTATTATCTACACCGATGGTGTCTCAGTTGCTTCGGAGTCTTGGACACTGCACAAGTAGAGTGAATACCCTTTATGAACAAGGTTGTTCATTGCGATTACCAACACGATATTTGTAGAGGGATTGCATTTGCACTTTCAATATAAAATCCTAATACCCTTTGGTTCTTGTAGAACCACATATTCTTGTGAGAAATTAATCAATGCCTGGTACTTCCCCAACATATCCATGTCAATGATCACATAGAAATCAAGTAATTCTAGTTCTATAAGGTCTAATGGAAATTCTATTCCACCTACTACCAATGTCACTCCTTTATAGAACCTAGAGAATATAATCCTATCCCAAGAAGGCAATATAATAGATGTGGAAATGCTATTGGAAGGAGATAAGGAAACCCTAGCTACAAATGCAGATGACATAAAGGATTAAGATGCACCTGAGTCAAACATAACATATGCCAAAAAGGTAGAGATACTAAGCATACCAATCACCACACCGGCCTGATGCTCTATGTCTATCTAAGTTATCAAATATAATCATCCTCCTAAAGGAACTCCTACGAAGTTGGCTAATCCTTTCCCTTATTGGAAATGGCGAGGCCTTTAACCTCTATTCTAAGTAGCTCGACTAGTGTCATTAGCTAGTGATAGAGGAACTCTCTAAGTTTGTGGTTGTGGTTGCTGAATAGATCTAGCTCTAGATTAGCTCCTCTAGATGTTGCTTCCCCCAACTTAGCATTGATTAACTCTAGGCCCCATCATGGCACATCATGGCCTCTCCTTAGCACGACTGCTAGATATACCTCAAAATCGGGGCACTGACCCCATGCTCTTGCCATATCTAAGCGGCAAGCTTCCTCTTAAAATGTCCTTCTTTCTTTCATTGGGGGTCTAATTACCCTCTAACTTCCCCTTACTCCTCAATTAAGCACTTTGGGATTGAATGACTTAAGATCCCTCTAAATCCTACTCGTACCTTCCTACTATTTATGATGGAATAAATCCCACTAGGAGCTCCTGAAATCTAATCCCTGGACTAATCTTGAAGCAGTGGATTTGCATCACCTGGCAGGCCTCCACTTCCAAAGCAAATTGGACTAAGTCCATGAATCGAGTGTATTACTCCTTAATGGACATACCCCATTACCAAAGAGAAATAAAATTGTCATACTTTTTCATTTAGAGGTGACCTGGGTAGAAGCAGGCATGAAGCGCCTCCAAGAATAGTCCTTATCTCATGGTTTGGATGCTCCTCTATCATACATCTGTCCTTCCTCTTAAATGACACTCATGAAGCCCAAATTCACACCTAATCTTCCTCTCATACTAATATAAGCATATTAACATATTTAGAAGTAATTAAAGTAAGAAAAAAAGATACATAAACCCTAAAATAAAAAAAATCTCACACAAAGATTTCACATCTAAGCCTCATGATACATAATAATACACTATAGCATACAATCGTACATGTTATAAAAATTCTTAGGAAAAATTTAAATAGTCAAAACATGGTACAAAAATCTAGTGGCCAAACTAACATATTCATCATGACTTGGTTGCATATTCCTATAAATATAACAATATATTCATCCACAACTAGCACCATATTCATCTATGTTTTAGAAGACTTAAACACATGCTTAAATTACTTAAATCATTTTCATATCTAATTTCCATGCTTATACACATATATTAACAATTTACATCTATTATACTAGATTACCCAATACATTATTACATGTTTTGATAAAAATAGAGATACTAATATATATAATTAAACATGTAAGACTTACCACGAAATATGATGTCTGAGGGTTAATTATGTTACTTTAGCTATTAACTCTTCTAGTAAAAGAATATTTATCCAAACTTGATCAACTGCACTAGGTCTAGATCACCTTCATAAAATCAAGATAATTAAAGCTTAACTTCATATATATATATATATATAATGTCAAGAAAATCACTTCCCTTTTCTCAAAACCTTAACTTCCTACACTTAGATCAAGTGTTTAGGAATTAAGGTAAAGAAAAATAATAAAAATAGGAGAGTAAATAAGGAGTAAAATATGAAAGGAAGTTGTTGGGTAGAAAAGAAAAAACCCCAACACCACCACCACCAAATGCTACCCAAACAACCACCAAACAAAGAAATGATGAACTTAATGAAGGATGAGATGAGTAGGAAATAAAAGGGAAAAAATTACGTGGAAAAGATAAAGGAAAAAACCATAAACTAGAGTATTAGTATCTTGACACAACATCAAAAAATTAGTAGCAGCAATTGTGGAAAAGGGAAGGCAAACCACCAAAAATATCAAGAAAACCACCAAAGGATTATGATTTAAGGTGTTGGGAGTTAAATGAAAAAAAAAAGATTGTTCTTGAAGAAGATATATGAAACAAAGTAAAGAAGGTATGATAGCAATAGTAAAATATTGGTGATAAATGGTGAAAGCTGAAAGGTTGGTGTTCAAACACCCCCTAAACACCACCAAGGAAATTAAATGTTAATACATCATGATTGGAGAAATGCATGAAATGAAAATATCAATTAAAAAATGAAGAAAAATTCAAGAGTCAAGGAGGCATAATTAGCTCAAAATGGATAGTAACAACCCATTTTTTGCTCCATATATCTAAGTTAAATTCAAAAGAAAATTTTATTATTTTTAAAAATTAAAGTATTTTAAATTTCTTGAGAACAATTATTGATGAAGAAAATCACTTTTAAAGCTTTTTAAATCCTTAACTATGATTTTAGGCCCTATAATGATATTTAAGATACTTTAAGCAAGAAAAACTTTTGAGGATTTTCTCTAAAACACAAACTTGAGTTTTTACCATTTATTTAGACATTTAAATATTTATTTAAGAAATTTAAGAGGAATATTGCTTAGGAACCTTTCATTTTGCACTGATAGGCTTCTTTTTCTACACCTTTACATAAAGTAGTTATTTATATCAAGAACCCTAGGTACAAATTTCAAATTCTTATCAAATGGGCACACAAATTATATTTTGGGCCTCAAATAATTTTATATATTTATTTGAGATATTTAATACTTTTCATAATTTCTTACTATATTTTTTTTTATCTACACTTGATCTCTACTTTTGGAACCTTATTTAATATCCTTTTTCATATTAAAAAAAGAAATTTGATATGCAACATCAAAATGACAATTTTAACATAACGCTAAATTTGTATAAGTTTTAGATATCATTTTATTATTATTTTATGTTTCTAACATTTATTTCATTTTGAGCTCAAACTTTGGAGATCATTCTATGTTGATATTTTTGAGTGATTAGACACTTGTAGCTATTTTTTAAACATAATTACTTAGTGAACATATCTTTCTTGAATCTTATCTAAACGTTTTGGGATTTAATGTAAGCTCTCTTATCTTTATGATTCAAATTTTGGGTTATTTATTTTGGCTCATACCACTAGTGCCATTAATTCCCCACAGTAAATAGAATTTGCACAATGTTTATGAAATAACTATATTATATTCTTGTAATCTAGTAATAATTATCCACCATATTCCTCCTCCCATCTAAACTAATTATACTTATCCTTATGTCCTTCCAATTTGTACCATTTGGCATGAAATATTACATAAGTGTATTCATTAATCATTACACAACATTCTCATAATCATTATTAGCCATTATCATAGATATTATCTCCCCTAATGCTATGTGCCCTTCATTCATTTTCTCCTTCACCTTAATACCCATTATGTTCTCCTCTCACCTTGGTGTGAGCTATATCCTCATAATTTAATGCAAGCTTACTTTATATATAAAATTCAAATATTTCATGATTACTTTTCACTTATATAAGATTTTCTAATCTTCTAACTCATTTAACATTACCACTAATTCTATATTCACTCCCCCTCATTTTCTTTCACCAAACTAGCCCTATTATACCATTTTATCCATTTTTACCATCCTCAACCATTATCACCATCCTCCATCACCACCACAACTGCTCATATGCACCATTAAAATATAATGCTTCAAGCTTTTAAAAGCTTCAAAATTTTATTTTTCAATCTCCTTAACACTAAATAAAGATAAAGAGAATATACATAAGATAATTGGTAGGGTATTTGAGGGTTTTGGTGGATCTTAAAATTAAAAAAGAAAAAGTCTCATATGGTTTATTTTAGTTACATTTTAAGTTAAATTCATAAAAAGGATGGTTGCCAGGAAATTTCTATTATTTTCTAAGGTGTTCAAGGATGAGTGCGTTGTGTCAAGGATTTGAGGTCTAAGGGTAAAATATTAATTATTTTGAGAGATTTGTTTTACTATATATAAGCTAAAATAAGACTAAAATTAACCTCAATAAACATGTATTATATGTGAAAAAATATATTATGATGCTTGAAACTCATATAAATCCTTAAACATGTTTGATGTGATTTGTTAGATAAGTGGATGCCTAAGAATGAAAAAGGTGATATGAAAGAGTGTGTAATAAGCTAAGATTGTGCAGAAAGCATAAAGTACATAAAATTGGCATAATATTTGAATTTCATGGAAGTTGATATGCATATATGATGTAATAAGTTTAAGTTGAGTATGTGATATATAAATATTGTAGGATCATGGTATTTAGATATGGAAACATGAGATGTATTATATCATTATGATCTATGTATTTAGTTAAAGCATGAATCAATCAATTGGAAAATGAAATATGTGTGGTATTCTGCCACAGGGCCTCACGAATCTAATGTTTAGATTTTTCTATATTAAGTATGTCATCATGTCCATTGATACTTTTAGACTTGATTTGATATAGAATATTTTTATATTTTTATTAAAATGGAAATTTTTATGCTAAATTTTTTTAGGCTTGATGGTAAATTTAAAATTTTATTTACCATTTTTGGAAATTGGGAGTAAAATGGTTATTTCACTATAAATGTAGATAATATATAATAAAATGAGGTATTATGGCATTTAAAGTTATTAAGTGGCCTTATATTGACCATTATTTCTATGCATTGGTAATAGTTTTACATATTTAAAACCTCAAAATGAGATTTTAGAAGTTAAAAGGGTATTGTGGTTATTTTATGATTACATTGAATAACCAATGAATATGTTTGGGGTTTGATGATTTTCGCCAACCTTGGAGCTATTTCTAAGCCATGTTGATCTATGTTTGTAAAATGATTTAAATCAAGCAAAATCCTCTAAGTCAAACATTAATTTCCACTTTGAGGCTAACAACCTTTGTTTGGTTTTAAATGAATTTTAAGAATTTGTTGATCTTGATGAGATCTTCTAAAATAGTTGGAACATAAATTTTATATAGGCTACATGTCATGTGTAATACCGTATTTTAGGAATCTTAATTAATATAATAGTTAATTGCATGTAATAATTTATAATAATTATTATAGAATATTTTGTTCTATTATTATTATTATTATTATTATGGAATATTATATTATAAAAGTAAGTTAAATTTTGGATAGAATTTGGAATATTAGTTGGCCTTTATTTTGAACCAGAATCACAAGCCTCAAAACCTTGCCCCTCGATTCTTTTCTTCCTTGGTTTAATATGTGTAACAAAACAACATAAATAAACCCCAACCATATTGATCCTTATAATCTACCCATTTGCATGTTTAACTTAACTTCACTAACCTCCCCCCTACATGTACCATTTATTACGCCACCAACCTGCCTATGCAACTCCTCCTACCTCCTTTTCTTTTATGTGTTTGATTCCTCCCAAGTTAGCCTAATCCCTCCCTTCATCTTCCTCATGGTTAGCCTATCTTTTCCCTCTGAGTTTTGCACCACCATTTGCACAACCAATAACCACATGTGCAACCACCTAATGTTTCTTACCTTTACCACCACACAACCCCAACACTTCACCCTTCCTAGCTGCATGAAGTGTTGCCATAACTTCCCCATTAGCTACATGAGTTTGTATTCTAACCCCATGTGGTGGGTATGATATCCCATCATGTGTGTTATTATACCATAACCTTATTCATGGTGGAGAACTAGGTGTGTTTTAATCGAACATCTTAATAGTTGGAGTGTACGTGATCACTAAATGGAAGATTAATAATATGGTATATTCTATATGAGCTTAAGGAATGTTTTGTACTTGTTATCTCTCCTATGATTCATGTGTGTGCATGCTTTATTACATGACATTCATGATCTTATAAGTTATTTTTTCTAAGAATGCCTTATACTATGCTATTATATGACTCCCCTATACAACATGAGCCCTTACAATATTCTAGGTAGTTTATTTCATTAGTACTTTATCATACTAATGCTAGATTTGTGTGGTGACTGTGATGATATAACTTTTGTTCTAGTAAGTAGAAGATGATATACAAGGGTATAATTCTGAGCATGATTATGTATATGATGATAATATGGGCCAGTATTTGACCATTTCTTATGGATCAAGATTTACATTTTTATTTAATTAAGAGTTAAGCAAATCAGTTTAGATTGTTTTACCCACTATATCGGGATAATTTTGTTCTTTTATTATTTAAAATCTTTACTTCTATCCCTTTATTTAGATTTTTATATCTCTCCCTTCTATATTATTTTCCTTTTCATTACTACTATATTGTTAGCACATGTATCTTTTGGTTTTGTTTCATTGTGTCTTGTATCAAGCATGTGTTAGGTGATGATTATATTTCTCCCATGGTGGATGTGGTAATAAGATACCCTAATTTTTTTATTGCACTTTCACATTATCTTGAGAACAAAAATTTTCAAAAAAAACATTTTGGAGCGTTATAAGAGGGTATTAAAGGTATTAGTTTTAAATCCTCATGGTATTTTGTGAAACGAATTTCTTCGGTCTTGTCCCAACTAGTAGAATCTGGTTTAGTATGTGAGAAAATATTGGATCACGGTAGGGAGTTGGCCTTATATGCAATGTGCTACATCCTTATGTGTGAACTCTATAGATGATGGTTCATCTTTTCTAACGCAATATTAGTATTCTAGGAGTTCCATGTGTACCTCCATGTGCAACTGCCACTGCCTCCCCCTCCATTTCTAATAGCTCCAGCAAAAGATTGGCTTTCTAAGGTTGATAATCATCAGCCACATATCTTTGAGGGTTAAGAGGACCTCGATGTCTTAGAGTGCTAGCTAAGGGACGTTGAGAAGGTCTTCACCACTAATTTATGTCCAGAGGATAGGCAAGTAGACATTGGAGTGCTCTACTTGCAAGGACTCACTTGTGAGTGATGAATAGATCAGCAATTAAGAGGAACCACTCCATATCAGTGTGAGCCATTTGTGGAGGTGGTCACAACTCTCTTCTATCCTACTTGCCTAAGGATGGTAAAGTATGATGAGTTTATAGCTTTATGTTAGGGTTTACCTACGGTTGAATAGTACTATATTCGCTACCTCAACCTAATTTGTTTTTTCTCTTGAGGTGCATATTTATGAGAGAATTAAGGTCCAATAGTTCTAGTTGGGTCTAAGTTTGAAACTTTAAGGGATGATTGTGGGGACTCATACTAAAATGCCCCAAAAATATTTATTTTAAGAGGTATAATTAAATGAGGATTTATTAGGAAATTAATTTAATTAATTACTTTTATTTGAAATAGGAAGAAATTATATAGGGAAAATTGAGAGGAATTTACAAATATTTTTTTATAAGGAAAAATTTGGTATTTTTGCTAATTAAAAAGGAATTTAGGAAAAATCTTTTTAAAACTCTAAATTTGCCTAAAAAGGAAAATTAATATTATTTTATTTAAATATTTTTATTTTAAATACCCAAAATATCCTAATTAATTTAATTGACCCCAATCTACTTAAACTTTCCTTTCCCCTTTTTTCTTTTTCCTTCCTCCTTTTTCTTTCTTTTCTTTCTTTTTCCTTCTTCCTGTCGATTGGGTCTATCGTGGCCCAATCCTTCCTTTTTCCTTCCTCTCTTCAACGGCCCATCACTATTCTTTTCTTTCCTTCCTTCGGCACCCGAAACGCTGTGCTTTGCATCTTTTCTCCTTGGAACGCCACATTCCATTTATAACCATTGTCGATTGACCTGGTTCTTCTTCTTTTTCTTTTCTTTCTTTTTTCCCCAGCCCCCCAGTTCACCTCCTCCTTCCTCCTCCGCCGTCGACCTGCAACTTCGAAGCTCCAAAAACGGCGTCATTAGTCACGCTTGACTTTACCAGCCGTTTCCCCTCTCTTTCTCTTCCCCTTAAATAGCAGTTCAACCCAGCCTAACCCACTTTCCTTTTTCCTTGCGCAAAATCCTCCTTTTCCTATACAAAAATTTAACCCCGACCTAAAATTGTGTTGACCAATTGACGTCGCTGGCTACCCAAAACCCTACTTACATTATCCTCATACCGAACCCCAGAACCCTACCTTCCCCTCTAAACTCTATAAATACCCCTTGATTGGTTGATTTTGAAACTTTTTCCTTGAAACCCTAAGAACCTACCCTATGCACCACCGCGACTTCAAATGACCTTTCCTCCACCACCACTTGTTGTGCCACCACCCTCACTTTACTCCTTTTAGCCTAGGCTACCACCAACACCTCAACCTCCACCCTCATTCTCCACTTTTTCTTCTCAAACCTCAATTTTTTCCTTATCTAACCTCTTTTTTGGCCACCGCCATCGCCGCTGGTGCCGCCCATCTCCGCCGACTCAAGGTGAAACCTTAGACCCTCTCAGCACTTTTCCATTATTTATTTAAATTTATTCTATTTTTATTTTAGTTTTTAACATTAATTCGATTATTATTATTATTATTATTGTCATTATTATTATTAGGTTTAATATTAATGTTATATTTTCTTGGCAGGTTTGAGAGTATTTATAAATTATTTAAGTTTTTAATTTCGAATAATTAATATTAATATTATTATTATAAGTTTTATTATCATTATTAATATTATTATTAATAATAATATTATTAGTTTTATTAATTTATTATTATTATTATCTATCTATCTAAGGAGGGCTGAAGCCCTATTTTATTTTAATGGAGTGCATACTCCTATTTTTATTATTAATATTACTATTTCTACCACTATTAATATTATTATTATTATTATAAGTAATATGTGTTATTAATATTATTATTATTATTATTAAATGGTACCTTCACTATTTTTGAGGAAGGGTAGAAAACCTTACCTTGTATTATTTAAGCTTAAGTTATTATTATTATTATTATTATTATTATCATCATCATCATCATCATCATCATCATCATCATCATCATCATCATCATCATTAGCATTATTTTGGTGGAGGGTAGAAACTCTTATACCACCATCCGTTTTAAATTACATTAATATTATTATTAGTATATTTAGTAGTATTTCGTATAGTTATTGTTGTTATAGTATTATTTTATTTAAAAATCAAGTCTTAGGATAAGTTAGTCAATAATAGTATTTTTAGGAGGAAACTTAATTATAGTTTTTCCCTTATAATAGGTAAGACCAGTCAAAGCGCTAAAGTGGTATAGGAGCGTGCTCCAAGACCGGTGACGTTTTAGGTAAGGGTGTAACTAAGGCTGTTTATGTGTAATATGCTTTACATACCTTGCTTACCATGTGATATGAAATATGATGTATATTATGTGTCTCTTTATAACTATTATATATGCAGTATGATGCGGAATTGAGGTATGTTCATATGATATTTTATGGCATGTATATGATATGTATAAGTTATGTTTTTAATGTGAATTGATGCGGCCCATAAAGACATGCATGTAGGTCATGGGATATGGTGTTATGGTATGAATTAATGTGGGAGTGATCTAAGTATTGTATGATCATGCATGGTGGAGTTATGGTTTGCATGGTGATGTTAGGGTTTGCATGGTGTTAGGGTTTGCATGGGGTTGGGGTTTTTATGGAAGTTGGGTTTATGTGGAGCTAGGGTTTGCATGGAATTAGGGTTTGCATGGGTGTTAGGGTATGCCATGGTTAACTTTGATCTTGGTGGTTAACTAGGGTTGGAGTGGTTAACTAGAGTTGAAGGATAAGAATAGTAGGAGTCAGGCATGTATGTCTTGATGAAAGCTTATGAATAAGATACTTAAAACATTAATCATGTAAAGTAGAAGATATTGAGTCGGGCTCAGACCAATCCACTAGCATATTAGTGGCCAAGTACTATAGTATCCTGGAGACCGATCCACCGACGTATAATAGTGTTAGGGTATGTTACCCTAGTGACCTATCCACCGGCTAAAATAGTGAGGGATCCCGAGCTCAATAAACCAAACCCTACATTTTGGCAAAGATATGGGAAAGACATTAATTACTTATAGTAGAACACCGTGCGAGAAAAGGGGCCAGACCGATCCACCGGCATATAATGGTGGTAGGGAATGTACCCTAAGTGACCAATCCACCGACTAGAATAGTAGCCAGGAGCCGAAGTGCCCTAGAGACCGATACACGATAAAAAAATAGTGGGGTTCCCGTACTCGTATGGACTTGATAAAGAGCATGGTGTGAAAATAAATTCGATAAAGGATTGATGAAGTAATTAATCTGGACCATATTGGATCTTGGTATTTTTACCTGAGCATTCACTTTACCTTTGTGATATTATGTTAGACTTTATGCTCCTTTATTATTATACATTGTTTGTGTGAATCTTGTATGCTGGCCTTAGTGCACGATTACCTTACTCAGTACGTAGCTTATTGATCACCCTTTTCATGGGTGCTGCTCATTCCTAAGAGAAGAAGGCCCGTATGACGTGTTCCAGGTAGGTGATGCCTTCTTTGATGTCATTGATGTGTATGGGACATCAGGTGGGGCCGAGTGATGATTTTGGGCTGGATCGGGTCCTGGAGTGGCGTGGCTATTTTCTATTTATGAGATTATTATTCCTGCTCTCTTTTAATTATGTTTGAAACTTCATAAACAATTTTATTATTGTAGCTGTTTTTCTTCTCTAAAGAACTATCTCTAGTATTTCAAGTTATGTAAAATATATGCATACCCTGATTATCGATTTGCAAACTTTAATTTATGTAATAATGTGTGATGATGGAAATGTTTTTCTTATCCTTAGCACTTGGTACTAGAACGATAGGAGTGAACTGGTTTGGTACTAAGTGTGGTGGTAGCATCCCCAAAATTTACGGGTTTTAAATTGAAAGGTCTTATTTAAAAGAAAAAAAATGTGTAAATTTTGGAGTGTTACACATACACTAAACTCGTAGGTCATGTATAAATATGCCTTAAAGGAATTACTAATTGTGTAAGGCTATAGTGCATAATCAGGTGCCAAGTAGAGGCTTTAGAGCAGTTAATATTAGGGTTGAGAGAAGTAGTTTTAGCCCGTAATAAGTCACCAGTCATAATACATAGCTAGCTATGGAGGGCAATTGAGACAATAATTAATGAGGCACTTCATGTGTCAGTGGTGCGCTTAGAATCTTCTAAGGGTTAATTTAGGGGAGATGGTTTGGTGATATAGTTGTGGAAAGATGAGGCATAATCAACTTGAGTGTTATGACACTAAGGATAGCGTATAGTAGGATTATGCACATTTTAGGGTATAATTTCCTAGGCACCACCCCTTTAGCTAGCATAAACAATATATAGTGGGGCTAGCTTGACTACTTCATAGTAGAGGGTTTAGAGATCATGTTTTCCTGTTGATGTAAAGTGAAGGCAGTGTTGCAAGATTAACTCTAGAAAGTTATCTCAATTTGATGAATCAGCCAAATGACAACAAGTAGATAGATGTCATCATAGGTGCATTTATTGTTTCTAAATTTCCTTGTATAGGTGCTTTTTGACTCGAGTGCTTCATATACCTTTATGTCTACCACTTTATTAACTAAGGCAGCTATAATTCCCTCTAATAAGATAAAAACATTCATTGTTCTCCATTATTGGGATATACTTCCATAGACTAGGTTATATAGGGATATGGCCCTAGTTATTAGCAGAGTTGAGCATTTTTTATGAAATTTATAGATATTGAGTTTCACAACTTTAATTTGAATTTGGGGATGGGATGCTCTTGAAATATTGGGTAGTTACCAATTGTGCACAAGAGCATATGGTTCTTAAGGGATCAAAGGGTCATAGGGTCTTATACCAAAAATACAAGCTTAGACCCTCGATGAGTATAGTGTAAGTGATAGTTCTTTATACACTGGTATGTAAGGGGTAGCCACTTACCTTGTGCAACAATAAGGACTTAGAGGGCATTGAGCCATGAATCAAGGATATCCTAATTGTACAAAAAATTTCAAGTGTGCTTCTTATGTAGATTTTGGGCATGCTTTCAATATGTGAGATAAACTTCACAATAGACTTTTTACCAAGGAAAAAGCATGTGTTGAAGGCACCTTATCTCATGGAAGCTAACTGAGATGGTCAAGTCCTGAGATTGTTTAGAAGAGTTATTAGAGAAGGAATATATTCGAATAATTGTATCACCTTAGCGAAGACTCGTCCTTTTGGTTAAGAAAAAGGATGATGAGTTGAAGCTCTACATTAATTACTAGTGGTAGCTCTAGATTATGGTAAAAAATCAGTATCCTCTACCTCAAATTAGCAACCTCTTTTATTAGCTACATAGGGTTATAGTATTCTTATAAATCAACCTTAGGTTTAGGTATCATTGGTTGAGGATTATTGAGAGGGATGTATTGAAGTCAAACTTCATAATACAATATATGCATTATAAGTTTATTGTGATGTCCTTTAGATTGACTAATATGTAAGTGGTGGTCATGGACCTCATGATCCACATCTTCTAGAAACACCACAATCAATTTTTCATTACCTCCATCGATGATATTTTGATTTACTCCAAAAATTGTGAAGAGCATAAGCCGAATTTGAGGTAGGAATTATCACTTCTAAGGACCCGTCAGTTGTGCACCAAGCTCTTGAAGTGTGAGTTTTGGTTATATAAAGTAGACTTCCTTAGACATGTCATATTGAGGGATATAATATTAGTATATCGCTTAAAGATATGTGTAGTATAAGAGTGATCAAAACAACAAATGTCAAAGAGGTGCATAGCTAACTAGAATTATCATGCTACTAAAGATGTTTTATCCTAGAAATGTCTAAGATTGCTCAACCTTTGAAAAACCTATTGAAGAAGATGGCATGTTTTCAATGGGATGATAAGTCCATAGAGGCTTTTGAGGAGTTAAAGAAGAAATTGACACAAGATTCTATGTTTACCCTACGAACTAATATGGTGGGGTTTGAGGTATATAGTGACACATCCAAGCATGTTATGGGATGTGTATTGATATAGAATTGGAGGGTAGTGACATATGCCTCTTATTAACTAAAAAACATGAGCATGATTATCACTCACAATCTTAAGCTAGCCTTAGTGGTCTTCACCTTAAATATTTGGTGACATTATCTGTATAAAGTACAATATAGGTTCTTCATGGACCATATGAGCCTTAACTATATCTTCACTTAGAGAGAGTTAAACATCAAACAATAGGGATAGCTAGAGCTAGTCAAAAACTATGATTTGTAGTTTTCCTGCCAAAGGTAAGGCCAACATTGTAACAAATGCTCATACTAGGAACATTTCACACTTTATAAGTTCATTAATAATCTTAGACTATATATAATAGGATCTTCAGGACATAGGTGTAGAGATCATTGGGTTCGAGGATCTTGAAACAAGGATGAGCGATCTCTCGATCATGCTAACTATCTACAATAACATATGAGCTAGTAAGATAAATGACATCAAGTTTGGGAGGATCAAATTTGATATATTAGAGGCTAGAACCTTATGATTTTAGATTTATGAAGATCTTAGCAATTGATTTCAAGACAGGTGGTGCAATCATTAGATTTGTAGAAATATTAAGAGGAAGCATCTAGAGGAAGGCCAAAGTCTCCCTTGTTCAATCCATCTTGGAGCAGGTAAGTTATAAAAAGACCTAAATTAGATATATTGATTGTAACACCCCCAAAATTCACTCCTACAAAAAAATTTGAAAGGATAAAGCGAAAGCTAGGAGAGAATTTGGGGAATGTTACCGCCACATCTAACACAAGATAAATGTCCACCATCTATCTTATGCTAGATGCAAGGCTAAAACCTGTCAAACAAAACTTTAAACATCAATATCGTAAGGATAAACTCCCACAAGGAGGTATCCACAGGCAGATGGCAAGTGAATCAATTCACTGAATAAAATCATCGCTGAATCAATCAGCGGAACCTGTGAAATAAATCCGAATTTTAAAAGCTTATCAGAGTACGAGAAATTGAAAGTTAAATTACAATACCCTTGAATTTTAAATACAATACTTGAAACTTACAAAAATAAATACAGTTAAACCAGACAAATCCTGACGGATCAAATTCCGGATTGCCTACTCTCTCAAGTCAAGCCTTCCACCCAAAAATAATATTCAAACTGAAACCTGCACAAGAGATCTGCTCCCCACCATCAGTGGATCATCACAGGACCCATTCAACCAAGGTAGCATCATTACGGGTCTGGTACTGAGTAAATCAATACTACCAAACTCATGGAAGGAACCATAAAACACATAAGATACAAGCGTACAAGAAATCACGATAGCATGCTAAGTAACACCAATCTAACAATCCAATGATAATCATTATTACATCCGATTTTATTTATTTACGATGAGTTCAGGGACCCCACTATTCTTAAACTGTGGAACGGTCTGAAGCACCTCTCGGGGACAACACACCCGAGCCACTATTATCATCCGGTGGAACGGATCCTACACCTCTCAGGGCAAAACGCTCCTGAGCCACTATTCTAAACCGGTGGAACGGCTTGAAGCACCTCTCGGGGACAACACACCCAAGCCACTATTATCATCCGGTGGAACGGATCCTACACCTAGTCCTGACTCATGTAATCTTCCACTTTAAATAATTAGTGTCTTATTCATTACTTAATTCATATCATATTCTTGTTCACAATGAGTATAGGGCCCCACTATTCTTAATCCGGTGGAACGGACTGAAGTACCTCTCAGGGACAAGTCACCTGA
Organism: Tamarix austromongolica; assembly: GCA_039764185.1. Lineage (NCBI taxonomy): Eukaryota > Viridiplantae > Streptophyta > Magnoliopsida > Caryophyllales > Tamaricaceae > Tamarix > Tamarix austromongolica. The sequence continues at coordinate 91,635,411 of CM077811.1, read as the reverse complement.
GCCACTATTATCGTCCGGTGGAACGGACTCTACACCTCTCAGGGCAAAACGCTCCTGAGCCACTATTCTGAACCGGTGGAACGGCTTGAAGCACCTCTCGGGGACAACACACCCGAGCCACTATTATCGTCCGGTGGAACGGACCCTACACCTCGGCCCAACTCACGTGATCTTCCACTTTAAATGATTAGTATCTTATTCAATAATTTTAGCCGACCGTAAATTAGACCCACATAAATAATTCCATGGCATAAAGATACATCATAAGATATCATATAATTTTAATCCCTACTCAACCATTCACATACTCAAATACATACCATATTCCCAAATTTCCAACACAAACCATACAATTAACATATCCAAATCAATCTTACAGCACATATATACATTATCAAACAATTAATTTTAGCTTATCATAAGCTAAATCATACCCAATTAATTAAATTAATATTAGGGTTTTTCAGAAATTTATACCAAATGAAAATCAACAAATCGGAGCAAAGGAAGGCTGGGGAGGCTCCGTCGGAGACCGGGGGTGGCTCGTCGGTGGTCAGTAGGGCTCGCCGGTGACCGAGCGATGGCGGCGCAGCCTGCGTTTGCTGCTCGTCGGCGTCATCGCTGCTGCAGCGCACAGTTGCTGCTGGCTTCTTCGGCTACTGTGCGCGGTCGCTCGCTGTTGGTGGCGGTCAGTCGCGTCGCCCGTTGTGGATGGCGGTGGCTGGCGAGGTCGACTGGAGCAGGGAGGAGCTGGGGAGAAGGAGGTTGGGGTTTCTGGGTGCAGAGCAGAGAGCAGGTCGGGAAAAGGGAAGAGAATGGGAGAAGAGAAGAGAAAGGGAAAGAAGAGGGGCGGTCCGACGGGCAACAGGTTGGGTTTTTTTTTAACAAATACAAGTATAAAATAAACTACTAAAAATTTAAAAATTATTATTGGAAGATTTTATCTAAAATTCATTAAACGAAAATTATTTCGTAAGGTTCCGAAAGGTTAAAATTAATAAAAAGCTATATAAAGAATTTCGGAAACATTGTCGGAAAAACTTACCAACGAACATAAAAATTTATATTATTTACAGAAATAAATTATAAGACCTCGAAATAATTATTTAAAAGCAAATAATAACATATTTAATCCGAATTCAAATAACCCGAGACTAATTTAAATAATTCCCGAAATCGATTTTCCGCAACCCAAAAATCGTAAAATTGAAGAAAATTAATTCCGGAAAGAAATTCACAAATAAACTCCAAAAATCTTTTTAATTTAAAACTTCCCGAAGATATTAACGATTTTTAAAAATGAATAAATTTAAAGTCGGAAATATTTTCTACGGATAAAATTATTAAAATAACTTTAACTATTTAAACCGAAATTTTATAATTTAAATAATATATTTCGTTAACAAAATATAACTCGAAAATAAAGTCGAAATCACACGACGAAGTTATAATCGAAAACGAATCTAAAATATTAAAAATCAAAACACAAGAAAGATTGGAAATACATATTTTTAATCGAAAATCGAAATCATAAGAATATAATAAAATCATGGTCGTGAACGAATTTGTCCAGAATGGTTCGCAACGGCAACGATTAATTAAATTCAAATATGAATTCGAAATCGTCGATAAATCCATAAAACAAATCAAAAGGAAAATAATTAAATATTTACATCAAATTACGCTAATAAAATCATTAGGCTTAATAAAATTAGGTTTTAAAAATACGGGGTATTACATTGATGGTCTACCTTGAAGTGAGAGGTTGCAAACTTTATGGCTAGAGCTTAACTTATTAGTAGGTTAAGATGAAGCACAAGCACCCAACAGGGTTGATTTATCCCATAGAGGTTCCTTAGTGCAAGTAGATAGTGTCTCTATATAATTCATCATTGGGTTTCCAAGGATGCAATGTAGTTCAGACTCGATTTAGGTCATAGTTGACCAGTTAACCAAGTTGGAAATATTTATACCAATGAAGTTAACCTAGAGTATAGAGAAAATGACCAATTCTTATAGAAAGCACGTACAATGGGGTACTTAAGGACACCATTTTGGATCAATACTTTAGATTCCAATTGTAATTCTAGAAGAAGTTGTAGGTTTCTTTTAAATACAACTAAATCTAAGCATTATATCCATTCAACTACATATAGTAAAACGAGTCCAATATTCATACCTTAGAAGATATGCTTCAAGCATGTGTACTTGAGTTCTAGGGTGGTTTGAAGGGTTTTCTAAGTCTGGTTGAGTTTTCTTATGACAACAATCATCACACAAGCATAGGGATGGCACCTTTTGACGCACTTTATAGATGAAAGTTTTGTAGTCCTTTAAGTTAGAGTTAATCTATATATTTATGTTAGGAATTAAGATGGTATAGGACACTACTGTATGGATTAGGCTAATTTTGGATCAGATAAAGGCTACCTAGAATTAATGGAAAATTTTTATAGATTTGTGGAGGACAAATGAGTATGAGGTTGGTGATTGAGTTCTTCTGAAGGTCATGCCTCCCAAGGGAGTGATGATTTTTTTACAGAAGAGAAAACTCGGCTCAGGGTATAGTGAACCATACTGATGCAGAAGATTGTCTTTAAATCTTCTAAAATAATTTGGGACCTTGTTTGAAGGATTAAAAAGATGTAAATTAGAAACCAAAGTCTCGACATCAAGTATTTAGGCTTTGATTATCTTCAAATGTTGATAAAATTTGAGTAGAATTAATCCAAGATCTAACTCCTCTAATACGAACCTTCTATTTCTCACTAGATCAACCTTACTACTTCTCAATACATGCTTGAGAAAGGAGAATAGAAGAAGAAGAAGAAGATACATACGCACGTGCTGCTCTCTTCAAGTTTTGAATGAACTTACATGAAATTTCAAATGATGTGTCGAATCCTTTGAGTACAAGGGTTTACATAAGAATGTAACCTTAAATGCCTTTTCATTAACAAGCCCATTAATAGCCTCATTAATGATTTAACATTCCAAATGCATGGTCAATGGCTTACAAATAAAGTAACAATGACAATTTTACAATAATTTTAAAGTAGATAAAAAATAACAATGCTATACAACTTAATAATTTTATGTATAGATGTAATCATATGTGATAAAAAATTATAGTCTTATAGCTTTTTTATTCCTTTAACTTTATAATCATATAATCCCTTGCCATTTCCTTATACCTCAAGATCTTCATCCATCATCAATTTTATGAATTTCTTGCAAACGTACACAATACCTGTAAGAAGAATGACTTGACAAAACATTAGAAGTATATGTATTTTATAGCATAAATGGTTCTATCTCCATTTATGCTAGTTCTTCTTCATCTCCGCCATTAAAAGAAGAAGATTGATAATTCTCAAGAGATTCTCCTACATCACATTCCAAATTCTAGATCAGCTTGGAACAGTAACATATAGACTCACCTTATCATTTGATATTCCATGCATACATTACATCTTCTAAATATCTTAATTAAGGAAGTACATAGCATGTGTTCTCGTACAAGGAGTGGGCTCTAAGGATCCTTGATACCATGACACAAGAGATATGTTATAAATACATTACACCATGGATCTAAATAGGTCATCTTGGAGTTCGAGGATGAAATTAAGATGAAGTATCCAAAGCTTTTCACCTAGGTGTGTTGTATAGTTAACGCCTTCTTTTTTTAAGTGAGGAGTAGAAATTCCTTTCGTAATAACCCTTATATGTTATTTTATGTTGCTTAATATTTTAGGGTTTTAACATATTTTAATCTTAAAATAATGTTTTCTATTATGGAAAAGGAAAAGGTCCCTTTTAAGGGGATAGTGTTGTAATACTCTATTTTAAAATCTTTTAAAATATGTTTAAAATAACCTTAAAAGAAAAAAATTGATTTTTTTTAATAAACATGTAAAACGGAGTAAAGTGGATGTCTTTAGAGCATCAATAATCCGATGGTATAAATCAATCGATGGGCACCCTTCGATCGATATGTACAACTTGATGGGGGTAACTTTAGAAAATAGGTGTTTTACCTGACACACATTGATTGACAAACTTAACACCTAAAATAACGTAAGCCTATTTCTATTTTTGCTATGATTCGTTTCCAAAATATTTTAAAACTTTTAGATTATGATCTATTTATGTTATTAAGCACTTAAAGGTGTTTGGGAGTATTTGCATATCATTTAGAATATAAGATCATTTTTATTTCATTAAAAACCTCTAAAAACATACCTTTTATATATATTTTTTTTTTCATACCTACTATCTTCTTTCTTTCCTCCCCCATATTCTCAAACCTTAGGATGTTTATGTCAGAATTTTAGGTTGATTTCATATCTTATCATAACTACCTTGGTAAGATATTCATTCCACTAAATCCATGCTTCATTATTACAATCCCTACATATTTACTTTCACACTCCACCATTTTGTCAATTCAAACTTCTTTCTATCTTCCTTCTAATTTTCATGCATTAAGAGGGACTACAACCTTTCTTTAGAATCATTTCAACCCTCCCCCCACTCATGCTTCTCTTTTATAATTTCCCCTTGAGCCAAACTCTCTAAGGGTTTCCCCTTATTTTTCTTCTCCCTCTCTTAATTTTCTCTTAGCTAAATCCCCTTCTTCTACTCATCATCTCTATTTTAATTCTCTTTCATTTTCTATAAACAATTGAGAAGCAATGTAAATGAATGTATTGAAGGTTTTAATTTCATACTTTTGATAAGAAATGTAATACCCGGTAATTTTGATATAATAATAATAATAATAGCAATAATAATAACAATTTATTTAATAATAATAGGTAGTGGTGGGATTTGACCAATATAAGGTTGTTGTAGGTTTAACCATTAAAATTTAATTTATTTAATAATATGTTACTGCTGGTAAATTTTAGTAACTAACTATTTGTAAGGTATAATAATTATTTTTAATAAAAAAATAAAATTTTTTTACGTAACTTGGGGTAAAAAGGTAATTAACTCTGGAACCCTAATAATCTCTACTAGTATATAAAAGCCTATTGCTCGGTAAAACAAGTCATGCGATTAGGAGAAAAGAGAAGTTATAGCCGCCGGCCACTTCCACCTGGTTGATATCGCCAACTAGTACCAAGCCGATTTTTTTTTTGTTCGCTTACTCAGGTAATAAAAATTCGTATTCTTATATTACTGTCAGTAGGCATCACTTCCTAATTTACTTTATACTATTGCATGGTACAACCTATTAATTTATTCAGAGCCTTCATGCTTCGGTGTTTGTGATATGTGGTTATCGGAGACTGCTTACACGAGTCCGCAACACTGTCCTCAATATGTGTGTGTATATATATATATATATATATATATATATATATATATATATATATATATATATATATATAGAATACTAGTCAAAAAGGTACATGTCTTTTGCGGAAGAAATTCTTTTTAGTTGGGAAACCTACGTAAGCTTGACCATCTGATATATAATCCTACGAATATGACAAACTTGGCATGATAACTTTTAAAATATAAGACATGGGGTGACTAGAAAATCATACGTGATTGTTGGGTGGGCAGCTTGCTACGTGATTTGGGTTTAAATGTATATATATATATACACGTGACTTTTAAGTGGTTTAGCTATAATTTAGTTAATTACATATTCATACTCTAGCATAAATACTTATAACTATTTTAGGGGCCAGATATATTTGTTAGTTAATAAACTTTGAGTACTAAATTAAATTTCATCGATAGGAAATATGTACGACTTCTGATTAATATTACTAGTAGATTAATTTCAACATAGGGTTATTCTATTAATTTATTTAATCAAACCAGTTGTAAGTATTTTTCCACACACACACACACACACACACACACATATATATATATATCTTTTTTTTTTTAGTAATCTTATAGTTACATAATTATTTTAGGAGTTGGGGTTTATATATAAATATTAGGCGGTAAATTAAAATATTGGCAAATGTAAGAATTGTGATAAGTTGGATCTAAGCCGTTTATAATATTTTTACCTAATATATTTCGTCTAGAGTTAATATTATTGGTGTAAACTATAGGTTTAGCGACTAGTGAGCATTTGTGATCAGATCGCATTCCAGGTAACATTATTTTCAACCTTTTATATGTAGATATATATGTGTATGTGTGTTCATGTATATTTTAATTATGCACTCGTTAATATAATGGTCTTATCTGGTTATAAAGAGTTGATTTTATACAAGCGTTCCTTTATTATGCATATATCACAAGGCTCATAGCTTATATGACTAAATTAAGTTTTTTTTTATTTATGTTAGCGTATAATTGGACCCTAAGAAACTTTGACTATTATTTATTTATTTATTTGAAGTGCTGGTTGGATAATTATTTTATTCTGTTTTATTCCAACTGGTTAATTGAGTGGTGACTCTAAGTGGTATATTTCTATGTAACTTGAGAAAGTTACCTAATATAAAAGTGTATAAATTGAAGTTTATATGGTGGATTGTGTGACTTTATTTAATTAATATACCATAACTTAAAGTGAAACATAAAGTGGGCTTTGGGTCCTTCAGGTTTGGCCTCCTGATGTTGGGGATCGGCAATAGCCTTTCCTTTTCTATTGTGGATATTTATTTATTTGCCAGTTGTGTCTGGTAAAGGCTCCTCGTCTACTCTATAGGTTTCTCCGGACCCTATTAGGTGGTGTGCACACTTAAGGACAGGATGACCGAGGTGGTAGGTCTTCAGACTTTTGTTATATCCTTTGGACTATGTCCATTGGGATGACCCAGGTGTGATGTGTATTCCTCCTGTGGTTGGTGGTAGGTCTTCGGACTTTTGATTTGCTAGGTGACCCCCTGGTTGGTTTTCCCCACTTAAAAAAAAATAAGTAAATAAATAAATTAGATGTTACGGTCACCTAAATAAAGATTAATAATTGGGTGGTTTTCTTATGTGATTCGAGTGTATGTCTATAAATTATACGCTTATATAAATGTGAATATATAACATTATTCCTTCGTATTTAAGTGTTACTTAGCTGTTCCCCTGGCTAACTTGTTACATGTTTTAAACGGGGCTGTGATGATCCATGATGTACATGGTGAGTAGATGATCTAGTGCAGGTTGGGTACGAACCTACTCAAGGTGTTGATGGCATGCATGATGGGAAATATTGAGAGTGGTGGTGACTTTCAGAGTTTTATTTATTATATTAATTTTAGTAGATACTTTTCATAGTTTCTTTTGTAGTAACAATTTCGGTTCGGTTAGTTTGAATTAATAAATATGTTTCGTGTGTTTTCTTATTTTACACAGCCTTAGCATCTATTGTGAATGGCATTAGGGTGCTAATTTACACTAGATGTGGCGGTGATGCCCTCATTGTTTTAGCTTCCGCGTATTCTTTTTAATGAGTTTTTGGTTTTGAAAATGGGGGTGTTACAAGAACATCCTTGGAGTACTAGGTTGGATACACTTCTCCTCCTCCTTCTTTTTCCTCAAATTTTTGTATTTTGATTAAGTTTTAAATCAGGTCTTTACTATTTTTATTCTTAATTCTATTAGAAAATAAAGACTTTAGTTAGAATCCACAAAGCTAAAAGATTTTCTATTGTGATATACGATTTTACTTGAAGGTAAGGCAACATTATCTTTAACATATTAAAGTGTATGTGATGTATATGGTGATTTCATGATCTTAGTGTGTTTCATGTTATTCTTGTGATAACTATATCTCTAACTTTCAAGCATGTGGCATTTTTCACTTTGTAGCTTAGGCTTGTTTTTAAACTTTTGGGTCATTTTGGCATAATTTTGTTATCTTGAGCATAAAATAGTGTGATCTTTAATTTAATAGCATGAACTCATTTTCTTTATATTCTAATATAATTTTATGTGCTTTTTAAGGGTTTAGGATTTATGGCTATTTTGTTCATTTTTTCCTCTATTTGCATATTTTTATGCTTAGGAGGTCATTGACCAAAGAGCCACATCACTTGACTAAAATGTTATTTTGTTTGACTAGTATGAATATCTAGTTGATGGGACAACTAGTGAAATATTTGGACTTATTCTCTATTGTGTTATTATTCGACTACTCAAGTTTGTCAGTCAATGGTACCTTTGGTTTAGCCGACTAAGTTACCTGAGGGGGTCACAGGTAAACTATCTATTGTTCTTTTCTATTTGAATAATCCATGGAAAGAATCATCAAATCAGCTGCTCTAGATAAGGTGATACGAGAATGTCTCTAAGTTATTACATGGTTCACCAATAGGTGTTTCTAGTTGACTATTTGGCTTATTTTTCTAGATGTCCTTTACTTTTGGGCTTTAGGATTATTAATGGACTTCCTTTGAAAATTTAACTAGGAATTGACCTTTTTTCTTAGATTTCTAGTATAGGTTTAAATATTAATAATTGAAAAAAATGAAAAATTCAAAAAGAATGTTGTGGTGTGCCTTGGATGCCTTGGTTGGTGTCGAGTGTTATCATGTAAAATGTCTAATTTGTTATTAATGGAATTGATTTGTAATTTGTGATATCACCAAATAATTATCAATCATGGAATTAAAATTTCTTTTGAGCCTTTTTCTCCAAATATAAGGGTTACTAACTAAGAGTTAGCGGGTAGTTTGCCCTTATGGTTATATCTTTTCACTCAATTCCTATTTTCTACTTGTTTACTAGGTTGTGGTCAATGAAGTTATCTATATGTTTATCAAGTATAATATCAATACTGTGGCAATTTGGCATAGCATCGGTGTCCAGTTTAAGTGTGGTTAGTATCCCTATTCAAGTCTCTTGGCACTTCATATATTTATAGCTTAGGCAGGTGTGGTATTAGAATTTTTGTTAGCTATTGTGGTAAATGCACTTCATATATGGTGGGTGTGGTATCCCTTGAGAAAGTCGCCTCAATGTATTCTGACCCCATGTAATGGGTGTGGAATCTCATTATGTGTGTTATGCTACCATGACCTTGTTTCTTGTGGAGAATTGGGTGAAGTTGAACCAAAAAGCTTACTAATTAGAGTATATGCGGTCACTAAATGAAGGACTAATAATATAGTTTATTCTATATGAGCTTATTGAGCATTATGTACTTGTTATCTTTTCCATGATTCACGTGCAAGAATACTTTATTAAATAATAGTTATGATCTTAGAAGTTAAATTTCATACGTACATTGTGTGACATGTTGTTGTGTAACCTCCATGTGTATCATGGGCCCTTAGCATATTCTAGTTAGTTTTTTTTATGAGTACTTCACTGTTCCCATGAATAATAATACATCTCACACTACTAGTAGTCTCACAAGTACAAACTAATAACATCTCATAGCATCATAAGTAGGCATGAAGGTTGCTATCGAATATAGGCAGGCACAAAGGCTACTAGGCACAAAAGATGCTATCAAACCACAAGCAGGTATAAAGGTTACTACTAACCAAATCCAATAATCCAATGATAAAATAATCCATCATTCAATTCCATTTTTATTTATTTGAGGGGAGATCAATCAACCTAGAGATACTAAGATACTCTATCATACAGTGCACCAAGGGAGCAAAATATCCTACCAATCATCAACTAAGGACATAAAGATACCCTGGTCAAACTAGTACATGAAGGTAACACGGTACCTTAACAACAAGGACACCTAATCCATAAGGCATGCCCCATATCAATCCGTAGAACTAAATAGAGTAAGATATAGGGCTTGATTGGGACACTAAGACACACCATCAAAAATCCATAATCAACGGTGGGATAAATCATGTCTTTCAAGTAGCGACCCCCATAGGGATACTAATTCTAATCTTGAGGTCTTTCACTTTAAGTATTATAAGGTGACCATGAAATCATATATAATCACATAGATACAATTTTTAATATTAATTGTTTTTCTCATTTCCAATTATTCTAAGATAACCATAAATAAGGTTGTTACCAAAGTCAACTTAAAAATATACTAAGGCTATCCCAGGCTCAATTATCCACTTTTGACTACATTAAGTCCAAAATAATCAAAATGACCCTAAAATCAAAATTAATATATTAACATCTTCTTTAATTTTCAAATCCATTTTATTTATAGGTTTGTCATAAAAAGGCTAAAACAAACTATTTAAATTAAATTAAATTATCATGTAGTTAAATTATTAGGTAAACCAAATGACCAATTTGTCCTTATTTAATAATTTTCATACAAAACCCTAGAATGTGCATCTAATACATCCATGATCACATAATATTATGCTCAACAGCATAAAAAAAACACATTGGACATGCTTGTCAGGATAAATATCATATCACACGTAAAATGACCAAATTTTCCCTATAACACACATTCATAGTTATTATTCTAGAAATTTATCTATGGATGCTCATCTTATCCTTTTTGTACATATATGTCATACATAATCATAAAAATCGTTTTTTCATACTCTACCTAAAATATTTTACATATGATAATATGTTCTTTTTACCTATTTCCATAATAACAATAATAAGTACATAATTATAGGATAACAAACCATACTTAATATATTTCATACACAAAACCCTAATGTACGACCAGGAGAAATTTAAAATTTCAGTAAGTTATAAAAGCTACCTAAAATCCAGCAAAAATGAAAATTAGTTGTATCCTACTAAATATTGCAAGGTCTCACTAATCAAACTCTGTACCTAAAAATGATACCAAAATTATCAAAATAATACTTAATAAATAAAATAGTAATTATAATAATAAGATATTTATTTTCCAAAATTAAAAAAATACACTTACATTTAAAATTAGGTAATAAAATATTTTCAGAGGAAAACTCTTCCTTACACTACACATGTAACACGAGCTTAGGGCTCACGAGATAGGCATTGTGTTGGCTAGCTAGCTGACTATCTTTGGTGAAAGGTGAGGTAGGGGTGGTGTAGATGGTAGTCGGGTGGTGCTAGTAGGTGGTTGATGGGGTAACGTGGTGGCTAGTGTTAGAAGGAAATGGTGAAAGGTGGTAGTGGTGGTGTTGGGGTAGGGTGATGTAGGGATTAGTTAGTTGATAGATAGATAAGTATGGGAAGGTGCTGGGTTGATATAGGGATGGATCGGTTGGGAGGAGCTGGTGTCAATGGCAGCATGACTAATGATGGTCCAAGGACTAGTGTTGATTGTGGAGAGGGTATCATAGTGAAGGTGAAAGCAATGCAAAATTTTACCATTACCTATGGGTGCGTAATAGGGGAAGTAGCCAAAATAAAGGGAGGGATAGCAGGGGAGAATGTCGGAGGTGGTGCGGTAATTCTAGGTGAAGGTAGAAGGGTGGGAATGATAGAAATGGCTACAAGGGAGGAGAATAAAAGAAAAGAAGAAGGAGGTGGTGCTGGGTTCCTGTAGGTAACAAGGAGCCAGGGAAAGGAGGTGGATGGTGGTAGTGATGCAAAAAAATGGAGGGCTGGTGGTGATTGTGGCAAGAAATGGTGAGGCATAGAGGGAGGAAAAAATGGACAAGGACAAGGCTATGGTTTGGTTGAGATAGGAAGGGGAATTATGAGGGTTGTTTGGTTGAGGTAATGCATAGTGTTATGAGGTTAGTTTAGTGGAGGGAGTGAAACCAAATGGAGTTGAGAGAGAATAACGATAAGGTTGATCGGGTTGAGGCCATCATGGAGGGTGTACTGGAGTGTATATATATATATATATATATATATATATATATACATGTAAGGAGGGTTGTCTGGTGAGGGAGGTGATAGAGCATGGGTCAGTAGAGAAGGGTAGGGTGATAAGGTTGAGTGAGGGGGATGGTTCAGTGAGTGAGGGTGTGGGTGTTAGGTGAGTTAAAGAGAAAGTGGGGAGAATGGTCAAGGCATGCAAAAGGCTAATTAGGGGGTAAATGGTAGGTTAGGGTAACATACATACATAGATAAATACATACATACATACATACATACATACATACATATATATATATATATATATAGGCTTAGTTTGGATAGTTTAAGATACCAAATAGAGAATGTATCAAAGAAAAATAATTAGGTTTAGGATAGGTTTAACAAAAATGAATGAGGTAAAATAATTAAGGAAAAATATTTAAGAATTTATTTATTTGGGTTATAGATCAAAGGTTAATAATAAAATAATTAGGTTATGGTTTAAGGAATAGTTTTGAAAAAAAAATAACTAAACACGAGAAGTTTAATGTTATAAAATCTTGAGGTATTACAAAGAATATGGTTTGCAAACTTAAGAAATCCATCTACGAGTTCAAGAAAGTATCTGAACAATGGTATTTCAAAGTTCATCAATTCATCACCTTTTTTGTCTTTGAGATGAATTTAGTAGACGAATGTGTGTATCAAAACTTTTGTGGGAGTAAGTACATTTTTTTTATATATTGATGATATGTTTCTAGCATGTAATTATGCAAGTTTGTTGCATGAAACCAAAAAAAATCTAGTTATGAATTTTAAGATGGAAGATATTAGTAATGCCTATTTTATATTAAACATAGAGACATATCGAGATTATTCTTGAGATATCTTAAGGTTGTCATAAAATTCCTATGTCGAAAGGATTCTCAAGGGGTATGCCATACAAAACTACAAAATAGGAAACACGTTTGTCATTAGAGGAGATAAATTTAGTCTTAGGACCTAAGAATTACTTTAAAAGAAAGCAAATGCAAAATATTTCATATGATTCACCAATGGAAAGTCTAATGCATGCTTAGTTTTGTACATGTATAGATATTACATACATCACTAGGATGCTTAGAAGTTATCATAGTAGTCTAATACTTAACCATTAGGTAACAACTAAACAAGTCATATGGTACTTAAAGAAAATGACATATTACATGCTCATATATAAGAGGTCAAACAAGATTGAGTTCATAGGATATTCAGACTGTAACTTGTTTGGATGCCAAGAGAGCATAAAGTTTACATCAAAATTTGTTGATATGATGGATGGAGGTGTTGTTTTTTTAGAAGAGTGCTAAGTAGAAATTTGTGGCCTCTTCTATTATGGCAACAAAATTAGTAGAACACTATATGTCTTCCACTTGGTGTATATGGGTACAAAATTTTGTACACGGCTACATATAGTTGGTAGTATTAAAAGACCTCTTACATCATTATTTGATAATAAGGGTGGAGTTTAGTATTCCAATAACAACCTAATTTCTATAAAATCAAGAATTATCAATAAAATAATTGGTTGTTGAAAAAAAAGTACAGAAAGGAGTGTTTTCTATAGAGAACATTAATATAAATATCTTAGTGGATTCACTCACTAAGCCTTTACCAACCAAATAATTTCTCAAGCATATTGCTGGTATGGGTGTTATATCAGTTGATGATGTTTATTTTTAGTGAGAGTGTGTCAATTTGTGTGCTCTATGTTTGGACATATGCTTTGGCTTTATGGAATATGTTTACCATATGTTTCTACAAAAACATAGTTTCAATATAAATTTTTAGTTTGTTTGCTTTCTATTTTGTTTATGATTTGATCTCACCAAAGTTCTAAGGTGGACTAGTTAGAAATAGGCATGTTAATATCACATTATAGGATATTTCCTTGCTACATGCTCACATATTGATTCATATTGTTTAGTTATATCTACATATGTGCCAACCAAATGTTTTGTTACAAAGAAGTATGACAAAAGCTACTTGGATCCTATGTTGGTGTGAATAATGAATCAAATTAGTTATAGTGTATAGACACATTTCATAATAACAATAATATTTATCCAATTCAGTTATTTTGTAATTCATATTTGTAAGGTTACACATATATCCCAAGTGCGATATTGTTGGGTTATTATCCAACATTGGAATTATATGTGAACAATACGAATTATAGGTTGTTCTATAAGTTAAGTCCATATTTAAGTATAAAGTGTTTGGGCTTTATATATCTAATTGAATTCTATACATAAGTGTAAAGAGTTTGGATATTTTAGATTGTTAATGGATCAAACTATAATAGCATAATAGATAATATATCAGTTATCTATATATATATGGTTATGGTCCCTAGGGCACATGCACTTCACCCTATTGAATTTTCATTACTCAATAGAGATAGATAAGTGTTATTTATCCTAGAATATTGTAGTACCGTCTATAAGGTTATCCTCTCGAATCCAATTCTATTCGGTTATTTCAATATTATGGGTTTGGGTACATTTATGCATTATTTGTATCTATCAATATTCATGAATTAATGTATGTTCCCATCGGATCTATAATCAATTTTCTATCATATTCTCTTTTTGCACTTATGTTTCCCATTATTTTTATAATTTAGTATGAATGGAGTTAGGACTTGAGAAGATTGACTTCATCTTTTATTGATGCCATAGTTATTAATATCTTAACTTGATCATATGATTTTATGATCCAAAAATGATAAAATGATCCATGATCCTAGGAATAATCTTCAAGTAGTCAAGTAGTTATAGTATCTTATAGTTTTATCTAGTTATAGAATATTACAATTCTATCTAGTTAAATATTAGGATTATACATAATAACTATAATTTTTATCAATTTATCACAAAATCTATTCCCTATCTTATCCCAACTAAATTTCTTCTTTAATCCTCTATTATTTTGTGACATGTCTTGAAAATAAGCCAACACAAATAAAGTATGATTGAGATACCACTAAAATAATAAAGTTGATTATTAATGTAACATGTTGTCAAAATAATGTAATCTCCATCTAAATAGTAAAATAAATATCTTAAATTTTACAAAACTATTATTTTTGAGTTCTATATAATTCAATATTAATAGGTTTATTTATTTTTTATGGCCATGTTAGCTTTATAATATAAACAAGCTTTAGTTTATGGTGTATACATAGTTTATCTAGGAACTTAACATATGTGCATATGGCCAAAACCTTTTTTTTTCTCTATTTTGTTTTATATTCATTCACCAAAACTTCAAAATTTTGATATTATTCTCTTATATAATATAAAATATTGTGTTTTCATTGTTGCCTTCATTATCATCTACTTTCTTCATTCTTTGGGCATTCTTCATAAGGCTAGTAATATTATATATTTTAAAAACAATGAGTTTTGTACTTCATCTACCCATAATCTCATTATAATTCTTATTTTTCATTTGATAATTCATTATTTGAAGTTTTTAACTTAATATAGTTCATAATATGTAAATTGACTTCAATCATTTATGTTATTTGCAAGTTGTTAAATCTCAATTAGTGACTATATAAGAGTTTAAGAGTGAATTTTGTATTCTTTTAACTTAAAATATGCTATTTTATAGCATACAAGTACATGAGTTTCATACTCTTATAGTTTTTGTAGGGTATTTGATCCAATTCTATGATCTAATCCTAAACCTCCAAATCAAGAATTGGTAGAATCTTGATTCTAACATGTGTGTGTGTGTGTGTAGTTCCAAATATGATAATTAATGAAGCTAAGATATTAATTATACTAGTTTTCTACCTAGATTGTAGAAGGGGAGGATTGATTATGGGACATCAATCCTAAAGATGAGAATATATGTAGTTAGGTTGCTTAATATTGTATTACTATTTTTTTGCCATCCTAGTACCATCAAAACCACTACTTATATGGCTTTCTATTTTTTGATTTCCCTTTTTTATGATATATGTACTACCTGATCCCCCCCATTTTTCTATAAGAATATCTCAAATATTTTTCTCACTAATTAGGTGCATGAGATAAGGATATAGGAAGGTTTTGATGTCCTTGATTTCTTTGCTGAGTTAGTCCATTGTAAAAGGAAATCAAGAAGATGGTGAAGAATGTGAAGGAAAACCAAAGCGAGGTAAAGGAAATTTCTTCCATCATGTTCTCAATAGCTTTGGGTGTTAAATGCTTGCATGTTAGGGTAGACAAGTTTAATTCATCTCATGATTGGTCCACAACCTAATTTTTGGCTTGGAGATGCAGGCTTTGAGAATATCTATGATAAGTGTGTTTGGACTCAGGGGTCTAAGATATGTAGTTAAGTGTGGATAGTGTGATATTGTAGTTAACCAGTAGTTGATATAATAATCCACTTTTCAAAAATATATTTAATATTGTAAAAAATTATAAAACTATGTTATTTAAATATTTAGTATATCTTTGTTAGGAAACTAAAGCCCTAGTTGTATTTAAGAAATGTTTTGTTTCATTATTCATATCATTACTCACAATTTAGTTCTATTAAA
The DNA here is from genome assembly GCA_039764185.1 of Tamarix austromongolica. NCBI lineage: Eukaryota > Viridiplantae > Streptophyta > Magnoliopsida > Caryophyllales > Tamaricaceae > Tamarix > Tamarix austromongolica. The sequence goes on along the minus strand of CM077811.1, from coordinate 91,619,171 downwards.
TCTTTTGAGATAATTTTGGTTGTCCATATACTTCTATATTCTCATACCATGATCATATTTGGATTAATTTGAGTATATTGGCCATTTTCAAGAATGGGGAATGGAGGTTTTGATGAAAAATGTCAATTTGTTTCATTTGTTTTTTATTATATTTTGCACCTCAAAACAAAATTTTTAATTATCAATAATTTATGTAAATAAAAGGGTTATTGTATGCTTGGCATTATCAATATAAAAATAATTTATTTTTTTATTATTATTTTCAAATAAAATTACCATTTTCGGGCAAAATAAGCATTTAAAAATCAACTTTTTGTACTTGAGCCTCATCTTATCTTATAAGATTCAATACTAGCCATATAAACCTATTTTAGATCTAATTCTAAACCTCTAATCCTTTATAAAATGTATCACCATTCACCTTCACACACCCATGTGGCTTGTTGAAACAAAGCTCTCCATAATCATGAGTTTTCCTAGAAACTATCACATGGCATGTCCCTAGCTTCCCCCTTCTTATTCTAACATGTACATTCCCTATTCCTTCATTATTGTTTCATACCACTTGATTCCCATTTCTCATTGGTTTTTCAAGACACCTTGGAAGTTCGTATGACCTATGTCATTAAGAAACCAAATGATCATAAACTAATATGATTAGGTGCAATTCATTTACTTCATAGCTAAGTTTCCTATATAAGTTTCATATTCTCTCTTATCCATGCTATCCCACAACACTTAACTCCCTTTTTACTCTCATTCTGAATCCACTATCATGTTCTTTTTCTTCTCCATTCTGTGACTTCAATGGTCACTATCCTCGATTGATGAAGCATGATCAACTTCCCAACTCTCAGGATGAGAATTCTTATCTTCTCCCATTTAATTATTTCTCCTTTCTTATGCTTTTTCAAAGTTTAACGTTATTAATCTAATTTCTTTATTTAATTGGATTCAAAAAAATTATTAATGAAGATATGATTGGTTCCTAATATTTTCTTCTCTTTGGTCTCCTAAACTCATTGGAAATGGACTATCATGATAGTTTAAATTTTTAGATTTTACCCTATGTTTCATGGAATATTTGAATGTTTTAAGTTTTATTTTTTGACATTTTAACTTCCCAATTTAAAATTTAATATTTATTCTTTCTAATGTAACTTTCATTTCATTATTTGGTTTAGTATGTAAAAAGTTATGAGTATTTTCCCATAAGTGTGCAAACCTATCAAATTCTACCATGTTTAGTTTAGCCATGGGTTTTGGCTCTCTTTTTTATTATAGTTGGTTTTTTGTTAATGTAATGATTGCATGATGCCTATTGAAATTTTTGGGTGAAATTTCATAGATAATATGTTATCATCTAGATTAGTATAACCTATGTTATCATTGATAGAAATTTGTTGAAGTTTAGATGAATATATCTATATGATGATGAACATGTTCAACTAGTTCTTCACTATCCATTGAAGATATTCATGGTTGTTCATATGTGCTCTTAAGGCCTTCAACTTGTTAGTCAGTAATCATGCCCTAAATATTTAATTTTGCATTTTTGTTGGTGAATAGTATTTCTTTTGGAAAACAACATGTAACCTTATTATGGAATTTTTTGTAACACAAATATATATGATATTATGGATTGTTTAACTTAAATATGGTATTTTGGGTTTAAAGGTGTTTTTTTTAATTTACTCCAAATTTTATCTTTAACCATAACATCCCCATTTTTTACTACCAAAAAATTTTATTTAAAACAGTGCAAAAGCTAAAATACTCCTAGGAAAAATGAGATGTTACCACTGTATCTGATCTAGGATGGACGTATATCGCCTACCCCATATTAGATACAAGGCTAAAACCAACCAACTAATTTAAAATAGAGTGCTCAAATATAAATTAAATAAACATCTCAAAAGATTTTATATGTTGAAGGACCTCAACATTCTCTGACCAAATCATTATAGGAATATAAATAGATATGAGTATGGGCGTATTAGTATGCTACGTACTGAGTAAGCCAGGTTCCTCCCTCAATGGAAAATCAAGCATGTAAATTCTATCGTACATGGATATAATATTTAACATGCTTCATGCTAGTGTAATATATGTAAAAGGTAGGAATTCACTAGAACATAATATCATGCATAACTCAGACAATATAGAATATATCAGGCTTGATTTTAAATTATAATCATGTAGGATCTCGCACATGTACTAGCAGAATAATTCCAAGCAATCACTAGGCTTTATTTTAAATTGTTTGATCCTTTAGATTATTCCATTTCCTTATTCATGTATTGACATCTGTTAACATCTAGCCAACATTTCAATCAATGCCTAATTAGTCATTTGGGTCATTAACCGAGTGTAAAAATTAGCTTTATCCTTTTTCCAACCATTTTCCATCATTATCCAATTATTCATATCCGCTTATTCATTATACCAATCTTTATCATTCATTTACTTATCATCCATATTTTATTATTATCGAGCGATGGACTATACACCACTCCATAGTCTCACATACCATGGAAGCCTATCCAAATAAGGGATATAAAGTCCAAGCCAAAGCCAATCACCAAAGTAGATAAAGTCCAAGCTGAAGCAAATCACCAAAAATAGACATAAATCCAGACCATAGCCAACCACCTAAGTAATTGAACCCTTTAATATCAATACCACCTAGTACATCATCAGTGTCTAAAGTAGGTAAAGCACCGTAACCTCTTAGGATCCTGCCCAAAGGCAATGCCCAAATGCACCAAAATTCTCAAAGGTGGATTAACCTATTAGTTGTTAATCAAGGACCAGGTAACCTAGACCCATAAATAACTCGATTGTATTTTACTTTACATGATTAGTAAATTATTCATAAGGATAAGTGAACACACAAATCCCATATAAGAACAAGTATGGCATTAACATATTTCTTCCATATTAATCCTGTCCATTTCTCAACCATGTGGGATTTCCATTTATCCTTGTCAAATATTATTCAAGCCCATCGTGTTATTTTATTCAAGCCCAAGTTATACTTCGTTACTCTTTTCAGAAAACCACCACACGCCATAAGTGAAATACTCATTTAGCCTTTACAATAATCATAGAGTAAGTCATAAATTATTATCCATTTAACCCTTTCATTAGGCCATTAATCTATGACAAAATATGTATTATATTCTATTAATAATTATAAGATAGTCCCAAACATAGACTCAAAGCATAACCAAACCGAAAGGAAACAAACTTGTCAAACCAGTTGATTAGTTACACCAACTAATTGAGTGGTTTGGATTGACCAGTCGATCTGTTTCACTTGACTAAACCCTAATTTTCCTCAAATAGGTTGATTGGTTAAGGCAAACCAATTGACTATTCATAGCATAGTTTTCAAAACTAGATTGGTAATCAAACTGGTATCGTAATTGATTCACTAGTTTAGTGGTTAGACTAGTAGTTTAAACTAGTCGGGCTAGTGGCACATATTAATCTAAAAATGTGAAATATATAAAAATCAAACTACACATGAATTTAACCAGCTCCCAACAGGTTTTTTGGCCAGTTTGGCTAACTAATTTTTTGACCAATTTCCCAATTTTCATTAGTCCAGCCAATTTTTGATAAGTTTTCACTAGTTCTAAGATCTTAAGAACTGGTACATGGCTGGTGACTTGACCTGTTTGCTAGATCATCAGTCGGACTAGCTAATTGGGTCTAGCTTTTAATACTATAATTTATAGAGAAGTTGATCGATTCTACTAAACTAATTGATGGGTTTAAGAAGAGCAAGACCAAGGTCTATACAAGCTCTCCAATCGATGGGTTAGGTCAACCAGTCGATTGTTCTAGGAACCAATCAATTGGTTTGCCCGAAATAGTCAATCAGTTTACCCTAAAATAACAGCAAAAAATTATTTTAATGCAAATTCATACTTATAAATCATCATTAATCACATGAGATCATGCCTTAACATAGTATAATACATTTTCAAGAAAATAAACTTACAAAACTTAACATTTAATCATCACATCTCATTTTTCTCAAGTTTCATGTTTTTAACTCAAAGTGTACAATCTACCTATCCAAACCAATTATACAAGTTATATACATTCATGCCAACATAAAATATTAACTCAAAGAAACTCATATCATGCAAGAATACTTATAGACCATCTTAGAAGCAAGAATCACATGATTGATGTAGTAAAATTTTCATTAAACTAGAAATCTTTGTAACAACCTAATTTTTACTTCTGAAAAATTTCATTTGCAGCGGAAGTAACTAAGTAAAATAGTGGGGGTTATCACTATGATCAACATAATTTTGGTTTATGAAACCATCCATACATCAATCACAAGGCTAAAACGTTTAAGGTAATACAAGGAAATTAGGAAAAAAAGCACATTTATAGCATAATACTAAGTTTGGAGTTTAACTCTGATTTTTACAATACTAAAATACAAAAGTAGGATACCATGGATCAAAAGTCCAAAAAGGGTATCCAACTAAATACATAACATGGATAACATATACTCTTCACCTAAACCCGACATATATAGAGTCGCTCATTCCCACATAAGGTGTCATAGGCCACAAAGTCATCTAACTTATCCTCTAAAACCTACATATAAGATCCAAGGCCTTCTGCTAGTGGGAATGGGCAACACCCATAAAACGGCTAATCAATACACTACGTACTGAGCAAGTGAGCAATACCATCGAAATAGGAATACAAATAGCATATGCTTCCACATTAGATAATAAGAGTATATAACCGAGTAAATGAAATTCTCATAAGGCATATTGCAATCCAAATCATTTTATTAAGTATAATCCATTTTCATTCTTTTATAAACGTTGAATGTGGAAACTCCACTATTCTTAAGCTGGTGGAACAATATGAAACTCTCGGGAATAACATACCCGAGCCACTATTTTTTTCCTGTGGAATGAAGGTTAATAACATCTCCTAGGGGCAAAATGCTCCTAAGCCATTATTCTATCGGTGGAAGGTGAATACATATATATATAGAAAATATATCACTCTAGTCCTGACTCACGTGTTCTTTCACTGTAAATCATTAGTATTTTTTCCATAGGTTATGAACATATGCTTTATTTTACGATGAGTAGGGATCCCATTATTCTTAAACTAGTGGAACGGTCTAAAACTCTCAGGGATAAGACACTCAAGCCACTATTCTTTCTAGTGGAACGGACATTAAAAATATCATCTCGGGGCAAAACACTCCCGAGCCACTATTCTCTATAGTGAAACAGGATACATATATATAATTTTAGGAAAAATAATCACCATGGCCCTACTCATGTGCACTTTCAGTTTAAATGATTGGTATCTTATTCATGATTGATTCTTAGGCATAGGACACATTCAAAACAAATATACATATAGCATAGTTCTAAGTCCTTAAGTCTTTTCAAACCCTAATCACACACCCTTTAGTATTCATTCTCCTATGTTGATTTTTCTACATAAATTATAGTATATCATCTCCAAATCCCATCATTAGTATCATACCCAAAATGTACGATCTAATTCCCATGCACATATATTAATAATCCCATCCTGATATATTACTCACAAAAATATTCAAAACCCAATTTCTATAGATTTGTCATACCACCTCCCACGAAATTTACATGATCACCAATTCCTATAGATAACCTCATAAGGTCACATATTAACAACATGATCAAAAATCTGTATAACCTCTAGATCTTATACACGGTATATTGATATTATCATTATAGGATGATTTGTCCTAAATTATCCATTAAATCATTTAAGGATCCCAAATAACAATAATACGTCCAAGAATTCCTTATACTATTATTATCATCTTTTAATCCTCATAATACATAAATTACCAAAATTTCCTTAATATCCTATAATGACTAAACTACACTTTAAGAACAATTAAAAAACCCTTATTTTATGAAATCTTATACCTTCCACACATTATTTTTCCAAGTCCCCCATTTATCATCAAAACTCATTCAACCCATATTTCATACCATAAGATATATATCCACAAATATGAAATTATCATCATTCAGCCCATATTTCATACAATAGGATATATCTTGACAAATATGACATTATCATCATTCAACCCATATTTCATACCATAATATATATTTCCACAAATATGACATTATCATCATTCAACCCATATTTCATACCCTCAACAAATAATAATGGTACCTCTTGCCCACTTTTACTTTTTTTAAATAACATAACATCTTTAAGCCCTTAACAAATAATAATGGTACCTCTTACCCATTCTTACTTTTTTTAAATAACATAACATCTTTAAGCCCTTATGTCATACCTTAAGATATAATTCCATAAATATGACATTATCACAACAAATCATAACATAATGGTACCTTTTACCAATTATTACTTTCTTTCAACATAACATTCATATCATCACAAAATATGAATATCAACATATGTTACATCATATATCAACAATATCATGAAAAACACATATAGCCATACAAGCAAATAACATCAGAAATCCTAAACATCAAATAATATCCTTACAAACTAGGATACCGGGCTCTAAGCATGTAAATCCTAGACTTCACCCTACGAAGCTACTGGAATACCACCTATGAAAAATAATAAAATTTGTGGTTAGGCTCAAAGAGTTAAATTGAAGGAGAAATCAAGGTAAAGAGGGTAAAAATAGATATAACCATAGTCAAATAGGAGCTTGAGATGTGTGGATGTGTAAAGGAATGTGAGGTGGAGATATGGATAAATTTTTGTGGTGTTTGGACAAGGTTTAGGGGTGCAGATAGGTTGCAAGACCAAAAAAGAAGTTACACAACTAGGCGGTGCAAAATTTGCACGATTGTGTAGCACCAGGCTAAGATGCATGGCGAGGTGGTGTAAAAGTTGCATGACTATGCAACAGGAGATTGTAAGTGTTGCACGGCCCTACAGTAAGTGGTGCACAGGCCATACACTCTAAAACACTACAACCAATGAAGGGAAAGAAGAAGGGAAAAGAGGAGGCTATCGGTGACGATAACCGACAACTATGAGGGGGATGGTTAGGGTGACCTTGGTGGTTGATCCATTGGCCAAAGGCTGCGAGTGGTGGTTGAGGTGGTGTGTGGTGGTGGAAATGGTGGTTCAAATGCCAAAAATAGAGGAAGAAGGAGGAAGGAGAAGGAAGAAGAGAAGAAGGTCGAGGAGATCATGCAATTGATTTTTAACATAGAAAGGACAGATTGGAGGCCAAAAAAAGAGAAAGAAGGAGAGTATGGTGGGTGTGTGGGTGGGTGGGTGTGTGTGTGTGTGTGTACATACATGTGTGTTGTGAGATGGGAGTCAGGAAAAAGAAAAAGAACAAGGGTTGTGCGATAGGGATGATGGTGATGGTGCAGCTACAAGTTGATGATGATGGTGATGGTTGCAGAGGATGGCTAGGGTAGGGTAGTAGTTGTAAGATGAGGGTAGTGATGGTTGATGGAGGTGTTGAGTAAAGATGAAATAGATAAGAAAGATGTAGGGAGATAGGGTAGTGCACATGGGGATGTGCAGGTCTATAGAGATGGGAGAAGGATAATAAGAAGGAGAAAGGTGATGGGCCATGGATGAGGGTGCAAAAAGGTGATGGGCCATGGTGCAAGTGGGTGGTACAAGTTGCACAGATTCAAGAGTTGCAGCTCAAGTTTGGTGGGATGAAGAGATGAAGGAAAAGAAAAGGAGAAAGAAAAAGAAAAGAGAAGGGCTAGGGGATTAGTTTAGGATTGTTTTATATTATATAGGTAATTAGAATTAGCGAAAATTTTAGCTGGTTTTAATATTAGTTTATGAATTATGGTTTATCAAAGTTAAGGTTTTTGGAATCAATAAAGTTTTGGGATTAAGGATAGGTTAAGGCTAACATATGGTTTATTGAGATTGAAATTAATATAGGATGCTAATGATGTAGGATTAGGCTAAGCAAATTTTTGGGGTATTGCAATCTCAATCTGTGAAAATTCTCAACTTTTAACACCTTAAAAAACCAAATCTTAAATTTAGAATTTTGAATTAAACCTCAATATTTTTGAAATTGAAATAGAAAGGAAAGAAGGAAATACCACACTTAAGGTAAAAATAGGAAATTCTCAACTAAACCACTCAATTATTTTTCTCAAATCTAACTCTTCCTTGCTTAACAATTAAAATAAGAGAGAGCTAGTGAAAAGATTAGAAGAGTACAACAAATTGACTACAAGGTTTGAAGTGTAAAAAGGAGAACGGTGAATACAAAGAGTTAAAAGATTTTCAGTGGCTAAAAGAAAGGTGTATAAAAGGGGTGATTACGACTATTTGTAGCCAACCAATTAGCACAAATCAAAAACGGCTCAGGCATCATTCTAAACCCTAGAAATTACTATATGAATTCAATCTAAATGGAAGAAATTTATCCAAGATACAGTGACCTATTCTCTAGAGATCAAATAGTATTTTTAGATAATGTATGTCAATTATGCCATAATTGATATACATAATAGGGGAAATGGAAGGCCAAGATGCAAGGAATCTTCCAACTGATCAAAAGCATGCCTGAGATCAAGGCATTGATCTAAGGAACATGCAAAGGTGAGAGGTGGAAGAAAATAAAGGTGAGGTCATCTATCCCCCTTAATTTTCCTAATCGACCTATAGATCGATCTATTTCAGGCTAAACACATCATGAAAAAGTTTAAGAATCTCTCATGGATAATTTGGCATGGGTTGGTAAGGTTCTATTTTACTACAAAAAAATTTCCAAAAAAATTATGTTTGAAAATAAGCCTAACTTGAAAAACTAGTCAATTAGTTTGGTGATGAGTTCATATTTTGACACATTTTATACCCTTATAATCTTAGTTTTTGGCAGTTTATTTAGCTAATATAGGGGAATAATTATTATTTTATGCTTAAGTGGTAAAAATTGTATAAATATTATTATTTAAGCTAAAATGATATAAATTAAGTAAATTTAGAATAAAATATTATTTATTAATATTTATTGAATTTTATTTTACAGGTTCTATTTTTAAATAAAAAAAGAAAGAAATTTGACCTTTGGACCAACGGCCAAAGGCCGAAGGCCCAAAGCCAGCAAACGAAGCAAACCAAACAGGCCGCACAAGAAGAAAAGTCAGCCGCAATAAGGGCTGACGTGGAAAGGCAGTCTGACAACAATAAATAAAGACAGCCACAGAGAGTAGAGGAGGAGATAGGCGGTCTCTACCATTAGGCAGAGAACAGGCCGCACGTCAAGTGAAGGAGGGCGGCTCGGAAACCAAGGCCACAGAGAGGAGTAACGCGAGGCGCAACAGAGCCTTAAACAGGCTCGGTCAAACGGTAAAAGGAGACAGGGGTGCGGTCGAGAGCCTCAATAGGCTCGAGGCGTGCGACAGAGCCTTCTCAGGCTCAGGGAAAGGCCACAAACGGGGAGAGCCTTCTCAGGCTCGGAATAGAAACAGACGCATGGAACGTCACAGGTCACGGAAGGCAGAGACGGGACAGCCGCACGGAGCAGCTGTCAGCCGAGCCGAAAAAAGAAAAAAAGAAAAGAATTTTTACACAGAAATTGAGGTGCTGAGAGGAAGAAAAATTAGAGGAAGCATTTATACCGGTAGAATTTATTTCAGATAAAATTAATCTTTATTTGAATAAATTCTTAATCTTTTATTTAAAATTAATTTCGGTTATTTCTTTCTCTTATTTTTAATTTATATTTTAGATATATATTTTTGTGTAATTAATTATTTAATTATGAGCGGCCGATTATTTATTGTTAGGGAATAATTTGAAACCCTAGATTAGGATTTAAATTCTAATTTTATTTTCTTTGTTTCGTGAGATTGTTTCTTGACTCTATATTAATTGCTATCGTTTATATATATAATTCTGTCAAGTATAGTTTATTTGGTGCATGCCTTGTTCTGGTTCCTCATAAGTGACAATATGTAGGATTATTTGCCTGCGAGGTAGCCATCTAAATATACTAGAATTTATATGTATAAATTGCAGCTAGGTTAGATAACAATTCACCTAATCGTTTTGTGATTCTAACCGAAGTGGTATAACGTTTCGATACGTGTGGGTCAAGAAAAGGAAATACATCTAGACATGTGTTTTGTACTAGTCTGGGTACTTAGATTGACAGCCTTCCACTTACTCTTAATGCATTAAATCTAGTTAAATATAGGAGCCGCTTGTTGCTGCTATACTGCTAGTATTTAATAGGGTTAATATAGGTACGTGGGCGTATTAATTAATTAAGGGAAGTAATATAAGGTGTATGGACCTGCGTTTGGTGTACAACTTGGTCGATCTCTTTCTCACGATTAAAAGATGACTTAGAAATAAATATTATATTACGACCTAATCTAGTGGTGGATTTTTATTTCCCTAACATATTTCTCATATCTGCGGTTTCCCATTATTTTCATTATTTTTATTCTTATTAGTTTGTTTTATTTTATTCCTTTTATTATTTTATTATTATTTTTACAACCCCCATTAGTATTTTTCTTATTTATTTATTCTGTGTTATTTAGGATTTTTATTTTTAGTTTTAATAATTTTTAAGCTAGTAGATAAAGGTGAGCCCTCTCAATCCCCGGCCTAGAACGATACCCTTATTTACCAGTGTTACAGTTGACAACAAGAGAGTTTAAATTGTGTGCCGGCTACGGTCACACCATTTGGGCTCTCAGTTGATTTTTCTACAAACTAGTCGGTCAGTTCTCCAACCAATCAATAGATTTAGTCAAGAAAACACATTTTGCTGAAATGATAAACCAGTCAATTAATTCATGAAATTAGTCAATTGCTTTACCTAAAAAAACTCTATTTTCCAACCTTATTTCAAATCAACTTTGCATCAAACCAACGTATAGCATTAAATCAAAATCAAATGCCCAAAAATTTGCATACTTCTCATATAACTATTTTATAAAAATATGGGGTATCACATTAACTTTTTCTTAGTGAATAGTATTTTCTAAAAAAAGCTCTTATTTGATTTTTTTTAAATAAAAGATGCAGTATTATATCAAAGATCAAACGGTACAAATGTAATTGTAGAAGTTATCTACCCTTCCAAGGAAACTAGCAAACTTTTCCCTCCTACTAGATTGAGACAAAGAGATGACATAGTTAAAGCAATCCTTTGAGCTACCCCTTTCAAATCCCAAACTCCATTCGAGAAGATACAATTATTTCTAGCTTTCCAAATCTCATAAAGAGCAACAACATAAAACCTAGAATAAAAATGAGAGATGACATCTTTCCTGCTTCTTCTTCTTAACAAAGAGGCAAAGACCCCTGCAATGGAGTTGTGCCTTACTCTAAAACCACCACCATGACCTATAGCAGACCATATTTTCTTCAACTTAGTACACTAACATAAAAGATGCAGCAAAGTTTCATTCTGAGTGCAAAAACAACACTGCTGGTTGATGGAAGGTAGAAAGGTGCTAATATGATATTTAGTAGGAAGCCTGGAATGTGCAGCTAGCCATAATATATATTTATGTTTAGGATCTACAAAACTTGACCACACAATTCTCCACTAGGCCACCTGAGGTGCAGCAAATCTGATAGCCTCATAAACCTCAGCTATGGAGTGGGCTTTCTCCCTCTGCCAATGCTGGAAAACAGGTAGGAGGACACACCTAAAAGAAAAAAAATTTGCAGTAACCCTAAAGCAGTGCAGGCTAGGCTGTAGGAGACCACATCTTGCCTTTTGATATAGTAATCATGCACCCATTTTATCCAAAGGGCATCCTTATCCTGAGACATCTTCCCTACGGCTGCAATATTCCATGAAAATAGATCTAACAAGCCCAAACCTCCTTCCTTCTTTAGTAAACATACCCCTCTCCAAGCCACTAAAGCTCTTTTAGTAGGAGAAACTTTGTCAGACCAAAGGAAAGCCCTGCACAGGGCCACCACCTTATGAATAATCTTTTTGGGGAGAAGGAAAATTTGACTCCAGTAATTAGTTATACATGTGATCACTGATTGTAACAGCTGAATCCTTCCAGCATAAGAAAGAAGCTTATTTGCCCAATGTTGCATCCTACCAAAAATTTTCTGAACCAACTCCAACATATCTACAGCTTTAAGCCTAGAGGCATCAAGAGGGATGCCTAAATACTTGAAAGGAAATAATCCTTCTTGAAAAGAAAATACCACACTTTTAGCAGGGCTTATATGGAGACCTGAGCATGCTGAGAAATTATCTAAAACCTCCTTAATGGCCTTCACAGAATCTACATCAACTTTGCAGAAAACTAATAGGTCATTTTCAAAACTTAAATTAATAATATTCAACTTCCTACACTTGGGATGCCCCTGAAAATCAATCCTACTCCATAAGGATTGGAAAGACCTAATAAGATACTCCATGACAATAACAAACAGAAAGGAAGATAAAGGATCCCCCTGTTAAAGAGCTTTTTTCCCTTTGAAAGGAGGCTGCAAAACATTGTTGACAGACAAGGAGTAAGAAGCAGAGGAGACACAAGCCATAATTACTTTGGCAAAATACACAGGAAAGTGCAGGCCTAACATTACCCTTTCTAAGAAATTCCAATCCATAGAATCATAGGCTTTCCTCATGTCAACTTTAATCATGCATCTAGGAGAAATATTCTTCCTATTATACATATGCAACAATTCATGGGCCAAAAGAACATTATCACCGATTCTTCTTCCCTTCACAAAACCTGACTGAGATGGGTGGATAATGGAAGGTAGGACACATTGCAACCTCCCAGCCAATACTTTAGCCAAAACCTTATAAACCGCATTGCATCAAGCAATGGGTCGAAAATCAGCTAGCTTTATAGCATTTACAAATTTGGGGATAGGCACCAACTTAGACTGACCCATGAAAAAGGAAACAAATGCTGTTTGAAAACTCCTTCTAACCACCAACTCTAGATCACCCCCTACCATATTCCAGGCAGCCTTAAAAAAACTAGCAGTGAATCCATCAAGCCTAGGGGCTTTGAAATTTCTAATGGACCATAAAGCATCTTTGACCTCCTACATAGAAATGGATCTTAATCAATCATGTTGGCGCTAAAAAGAAAGAAAAGGTCCCAATTTCAAAACTTCATCTGAAATAAAGCTTGTAGCTGCACCTCTATTACCCAACAAATCTGTATAGAAAGTCACAAAAGCCTGAGCAATAGCATTACTATCACAACAAACAGTCCCTGAGTCAAGCTAAATCTTTCTGATAAAATTATGTTGTTGTCAAGCCCTCATAACAGAGAAAAAATAATGGGAGTTTGAATCCCCCAAATGCAGTCATTTAACACCAGACTTCTGTTTGAGAAAACTTTCCTCACAGGTCTTCAGATTACATTTCTCTTCATGCTGCAAAGATAAACTGGAAGGATGCAAAGCCAAAGCCTCTTGACTTTTCCTCAGTTGATCTCTAGCCTGCTGCACCTTAGAAGAAAGAGTACCAAAGTTCTCTCTATTAAAAAAAGTTCAGCTTAAACTTAATAGTCTTTAGATTGATCTGAAAATGTTTAAAAATATTGATGTGAGAAACAGGCTTCCAAAAACCGGCTACCAAAGGAAGAAAATTTAGATCCAGGGTCCACATATCATAAAACTTGAAATGAATTTTAAACTAGGGTTGAGAATCATTTAAAGAAACCAAAGAACGGTTGTGATAAGAGAAAAGAGTCTCTTTAAATTGAGCACAGGACAGAGGGAACTTGGATGACCAGGGAATATTAACCATGACTCCATCCAACTTGGCCATAATTAAATTCTCCCCTAAACTTCTCTTAGACCACGTAAAGTTAATGCCTGAGTAAACAAGATCATGAAGCAAGACAGAGTTGCAACAGTCAATAGCTTTAGAAACATCAGAAATGTTAATGACATTTCCTTGAAACTTCTCAACAAGTTGGAAGACAACATTGAAGTCACCCAAGACAATCCAAGGAACATTATCAACCTTATGATCTTTTAGAGCATGCCAAAGAGATTTTCTATCAGAACCTGTATTGAAACCATAGATAAAAGAAGCATAGAAAAGAAAACTAGACTGAACAGCAGAAACAGAAACATGTAACATTTGCTCATTACAAAAGATGAGATGAACATCCCAAACTCTTCGATCCCAGAGACACCAAATCCTCCCATTTGGATGAGAGACATAATTGTCCAATCTCCTCCATTGAATACCCAGTTTCTCACCAATGCCATTAGCATTAACACTTTTCACTCTAGTCTCCAAAATTTCAAATAAATAAATTTTATGCATTGAGAGCCAGTGCTTTAACTCCTTTTGTTTTTAGGGCTTATTTAGCCCTCTAACATTCCAGGATCCTAGCATGAGGATCTTGATTGGGATCCAAAGGAATACTAGGGTCAGCCCCCTAAGATAACAAATTGTATGCATGCTCTATGTGATTATCAACAAGGGGACTTAAGCAAGCGAATCTGTTCCCTAAGAAAGCAATGGCTAAAGTCTCTTTGCCCTTCAAAAAAGGTCTCTACAGAAGAGATCCACCTCTAGAAGAAGCAGGTCTTTCATTTCCAGAACCATTCTCACTGCCAGGATCTTGAATACTTGAACTAGGGCCAGGGATATTGGGATCAACCTGCATGTCCGTCTCCTTATCTACCTTCTACCCATTGTTCTGAGGCCTTGAGAGCCCCAGGGGAACTTTCCTCCAATAGGTAACTCCTTTCTCCCCTCTTGACTGTCCCTTAGCTCCGAGGACAGATTTAGCAGATAGCCCATCATTCTGCACCTTAGTCCCCTTCTTGCATTTATTAGAAGAATTTCCGGCCTCATGATAAACATTACAGAAACTATGCCTCCATTCATAGAAAATCCTTTGAATCAAGACCTCTCCATCAAGAGCAAGTAAATCCACATAATCTACCAGCTTTCTAGACACATCAACTTCAACTAACATTCGGGCAAAAGAAATTCTTTCACCAGTAGATGTTATCCCATCCAGATAAAGAGTTCTTCCAATAGCACTACCAATTCTACTCATGGAATCCACATCCCAATAATCCAAGGGCAGGTTTACAAGCTTCGACCACAGAGGCATGAATTATAACTTTTCTTTAGAAAATTGAAACTTCCTATGCCATTCCTTAAGGATAAAAGGCCTGTTGAAGAAATACCAATAAGGTTTGGAGAGCACCCAATCTCTATCCTCTTGAGAATCAAATTTGAAAACTATAAACCCTTGGTCGTGCAGCAACACCTTTGGTTCCTTAACCCCTGACTAGTTTCTTTTCACATAACCAACCATTTGAGGAAAATTTGGACAAAATCCAATAACATAGCCAACAATAGCCCATTACCAATCCTTATAATTGTTCTCCACCTTTTCCTTCTACAAAGAAACCTGAATCTTATCCCCAACCCAAACAGGAGGGACAAAAGTCAAGGATGATCCTCGCAATGGATATTTGTTGCCCCCAACCAAGTCCTTTCAGGTTTTATTATTCAAGGATCGAGGTTGCAGCCCATTGTTTACCAACATCTCTCGAGAATCAATGTCAAAGGAGCCTTTCCCACTATCATCAATAGGGATAACACAATCGGCATTTTCTTTGGGACACGAACTGTTAACCCTAGTTATGCCTTCTGGATCAACGTTAACACCTGCATAAACCATGCATGGATCTCTATCTTGCGATAAGGTCTTAACAGATACATCAAAAGAGGCGCAAAAATCTCTAACCAAATCAATCTTTTCTACACCAGAACTTGAACTCCCTGAAGCCATCTTCTTCTTCTTGGCTGCTATCATTGCACTCCTCGTGTGCGCCATGGAGGAGGAGAGAGGAGAGAGTGTCTAGGGTTTCTTTGTTTGTAGCTCTTATTTGATTTGTCTTGGTATTCTAAGTGATTTTCCACTTCAGATCTGATCTTTTATGGTCTTAAAGCCAACTTTGTGGTATTTTAAGACATTTTGAAATGGTTTAAAGTAATTCATTTTGATTAGTTGTGGTCGATCTTATTTTAGCATTATTATCTTGGCTTTAGCTTGTTCAACTAGTTTTCCATCAGGTTATTATATTATATTGGATTTTTAAGTCTTGATTAAATGAGAATATGATAATCTTAGTTAAATTTTAGTTGGATTTAGGTTTGACCATTGATCGTATCATTAGTAGTTGACTTCATGTTGACTATCCATTTCTTCTCATTTGCTACAAAAATTAATCCATTGATATTTTGAATTAAGTATAATTTTGATTAATTCTTAGAAATTTAGAAAATATTTCATTTTTGTTAAAGCTTTTATTTCTTCTTTTCATGAAGATTAGCTTAAGTCAAACACTTATTGAAATACGCCAAAGCCTAATTTTAAGAATTATAGCTAATTAAGGATTTATTGAGAAATTTATTAAATAAATTATTTTTTATTAAAATAAAAAGGAATTAATTAGGACTATTAAAGAATAAAATAATAAATATTTTTATTAGAAAATTTTGGATATTTTAGCTAATTAAGGATTTTATTTTGGAAATTAATTAAATAAATTATTTTATTTAAAATAAGAAGGAGAAAATAGTTCCAAATTAATATTAATTTTATAAATAATTTAATTGGAGAGAATTTGGGTGATTTTCTAATTAAAATGAAATTTATGAAAAATCTTTTAAAAATCCTAAATTAGCCTAAAAAGGGATTTAAATATTATTATTTTTAAATATCTTAATTAATTTAATTGGCCCTAGCCCACCTATTTTATTTTTCCCTTTTTGCTTTTTCCTTTTTTTTCTTCCTTTTTCCTTTCCTTTTTCTTTCTTTTTGTTTCTTCTTCTTTTCTTTTTCTTACCTTTTCTCCCGATCTTAGCCAGCCCAGCAACCCTTCTTCCTTCTCCTATCCCGCAGCCCACCTCCTTCTCTTCCTCCTTTCTCTTTCAATAGCCCAGTGACACATTCCTCTCATTTTTCTTTTCTTCTTCTTTCAACTGCCCAGTGATGTGTTTTATCTTTTGTTTCCCCTAAACACTCCATTTTGACCGAGCATTTTCCTTCCTCTCTCTTCCCCCTGACTCGCCAACCACACTAACCCAACCCATCTCCCTTCCTTTTCGCTCATAGCCCTTCTTTTTCTACGCAACCACCCACTACCTAATTTGAATTTCGCTGGCTTTTGTTGCAGCCGGTGACTAGAGCCCTACCTACATTACCCCCTATCCGACCCACAGAACCCTAACCTCCCTTCTAAAATCTATAAATGCCCCCATAATTAGCAAGGGTCGAGCTTTTGATCCCTACCTAGAAATTCCCGACCTTGCCATAGCCTCCACTTCAGACACTTATACGGCCACCTTCAGCCAACTTCGCCGCCCATTCTTCCCACCTAAGTCTTCCCTACACCACCCTCTAACTAACTACGGCTCCCATATCCCTTGATTCTTCCTGCACAAGCCACCCTAGTTGTGCGAAGTAGCCCCCTCGACCAACCCATTCTCTGCCTCTACCACCCTTCGCGCCATCGTCTGCTACTACTACTACCGCTTCCACTGCCTCATTCACCTCCTAAACTATACTGCAGACCCTCCTCTATCTCCCCATATCTTTCTTTTCCTCTTTCTCCCTCTCCTCCTCTCTTTCTTTCCTTCTCCTCCATTCGGCCACCACCGCCCCCGTCGTGCACTGCCACCTTTGGCTGTGCCGCCACCCTTATTTTGTTCCTCTCCTTCTAAACAACCATAACCACCCTTACTTCCACCCTATTGCTCTTTCTCTTTTTCCCAGCCCTCAACTTCACCTCTTTTTCCAGCCACTATCGTCGCCATCGTGCACCACCACCTGTGCCGCCTATCACCACCAACCTAAGGTTGAACCCTAGACCTTCTCAACCCTTTTACTCTATTTTTACATGCCTTAATCTATTTTATTTTATTTATTCAAAATATATTAATAATAATAATATTATTATTATTATTATTATTATTATTATTATTTCTATTAGTATTGTTATTACTATTATTATTATTATTAATGATTTTATTATTATTTCTATTGAGGGTCGAAGCCCTATTATATTTTTTTATTTTTATTTTATTATTATTATTACTCTTATTATTTCTATTATCTTTATTATTAATATTAATATGTTGTTGTTGTTGTTGTTGTTGTTATTACTACTACTACTACTACTACTATTTTGAAATTATTATTATTATTATTTCATTATTATTATTACAAATATTGTACTAATAGTCTTGCTATTATTATTATTATTATTGTTGTTGTTGTTGTTGTTGTTGTTTTTGTTGTTGTTGTTGTAGTAGTAGTAGTAGTAGTAGTAGTGGTGGTGGTGGTGGTGGTGGTATTATAAATATCATGTCTTATTTTTATTAATATTACCATTATTTTTATCATTAGCATTTGTTATTATTATTAGTATTATTATTATTATTATTTAATAAGTTTATTATTATTCAATGTAGGGTCAAAACCCTACTTCATTTTATCTTCGATTATTATCATTACTATTATTACCATTATGATTATTATCATTTTTGCAATATTATTATGGTTTTTATCATTGTTATTATTACTGTTTCATTATTATTATTATTATTAAATTTTTTTATTTATTTTACTAAGTTTATAATTAGTATTATTTTGGTAAAGGGTCCAAAGCCTTCATTTCCCTATGTTTTTGAGTAATGCCCTTTTTATTATTCTTGTTACTATTATTATTCTTATTCTTATTGATATTATCATCGTTATTATTTTTAGTATCTTTGCTATTATTATTTTGGTATCATTATTATTATTATTATTAGGGTAAAGTCTTTAACCTTATATTATCAACTTTTATGAGATTACTATTAATTCTTATATTTTTAGCCAAATTTAGTAATTAGTTAATGTCATTTTTATTATTAATATTTTATTATTTTATCAAGAGCCTAGTCTTAGAATAAGTTAGTATTTAATAGTATTTTTGGTAGGAGGGAATCTAATTTTTAGCTTTTCCCTCATATAGGTGAGACCAGTCAAATCCCTAAGGAGGCATAGGAGAGTGCTCCATGACCGGTGTTATTTTAGGTAAGGGTGTTACTAAGGCCTATTATGTGTTGATGTGCATTATATGCTTTGTATGTTATTCATCCTATGTTTATCATTATGATCATCTCGCATGTGGTATGACATGGAGTTGAAGTGTGTTCATGTGTTGCTATATGGCATGTGTATTATGTATATATTATGAAATATTGTGGTATGTGATGATTGGTTTGTGACCCTTTAGACATGTATGTGAGGAAGTATAAAAGTGGTATTGTGTGGGAAAAGGTTGAAAATGGGAAATGGGAAATAAGTTGACCAAAGGGGAGTAAGTTAACAAAAAAGAAGTGAGTTGACCAAAGGATGGGAGTTGACCTAAGTATTTTAATGATCCATGAGTGGAAGAGTAAAATGGGGAATTTATGTTTTCATGAGGGAGAATCTAATTTATGGTTTTAAATGGAAGGATCTATCCTATAGAGTTATATGGGATAAGCTAATCTATGGTTTTGCATGGGAGAATCTAATTTATGATTTTGTATGGGAGGATCTAATCTATGGAATCTATGGTTTTGTATGGGAGAATTTTATTTATGGTTTTCCATAGGAGAATCTAATTTATAGTTTTATATGGTAGAATCTAATCTATGGTTCTATATGTGAGAATTTAATCTATTGTGTAACATGGGAGAATCTAATATATGGTGTAACATATGAGAATCTAATCTATGGTTTGTATGGATTGAATTTAGGGTTTTGTATGGAGAAACCTTGGGTTTTGTGCGGATTGAATCTTGGGTTTTGCATGGAGGAATATAGGGTTTTGCATGGATGGATCTAGGGTTTGCATGATTGAATCTAGGGTTTCATATGGGAGCTTAGGGTTTGCATGAAAAATTCGAATGGTTGCATGGGATGTGTAACGTTTGCATGGGCATGAAAGTTATGTATGAAAATTTGATTTGGGATGTGAGGAAGGTAATGTAAGTGTTGTTTGGGTGTTTGAACACTTTAGATGAAAAATAGTACATAGAACAATATAAGGGTACATAGGAGACCAAGCTAGGATTTGTGCGGACAATTAGGGTTTAGTGTGGCTACTTAGGGTTTTTGTGATATAATGTGTATTTGGTGATTAAAGTGTAATTATGATGATGGAATTTATGAGTTATGGTGTGTGGAGTGTTAAAATGATTTGGGTTGTGTGAAGTGGCGTAGGATGGGCCACTTAGGCCTAAATTAGGGTTTCTAGGGAAAACCCTAAAGTAAGGGAATAAGTGGACTTGGAGGATAAGTGTAAAGGGAGTGATTCATGCATGTCTAGGGTTAAAATTTTCCAAATAATACACTTAAGACATTAGTCATTTAAAGTGGAAGATTGTTGAGCTGGGCCTAGACCAATCCACCGGCAAATAATAGTGGTTGGGGCACAATGTCATATATATGACCGATCCACTAGTAATAATAGTGGTCAGGCTTTGTATCTGTGCATTTTCGGTCCATCGGCTATAATAGTGGAGGATTCCATGCTCAACATAACCGAATATATTTGTACCAAGACATGGGAAAGACACTAAGTACTTACAATAGAACACCGTGCGAGAAGGGGCCAGACCGATCCATTGGCCAATAATAGTGGTCAGGAGCTTATACCCTGTGTGTTTTTGTTCCATCGGTTATAATAGTGGGGTTCTCATACTTGTATGGATTTGATAAAAAGTATGGTGTGAAATGAGTTCTAATCAAAAATTAATTAAATAATTAATCCGGACTATAAATGGGCCTTTATGTATCTACCCAAATGATCATATGTTATTATGTTATCATGATGGATTATGCTCTTTTATTTCTTTTACATTATTTATGTGATGTTAAGTATTGGCCTTAGTGCATGGTTACCTTGCTCAATACGTAGCGTACTAATCACCCTTTTCATGGGTGCTGCTCATTCTCATGAGTAGTTGGCTCTTCTGACTTTGTGCAGGTAGGTGGGATATCAGGCGAAGCTTAGTGTTAAGCTTGTGTTTCGGCTCAAAGTTCGAGAGTATCATGGCTGTATTTATTCTTTGTGTGATTTATTTCCTTCTGTATTTCTTTGGTATCGTATCTACCCTCTTATGATTTAATAACTTATATTGAGTATACCAAATAAACCTTTTATCGATTGTAAGATTATTTCTTCCAAGGAATTTAGATTTCACACTCTGATTTCCATCTTATTATTGATTACAATTCATTACGCGTACTCTGATCTTTAGTATTATGATCTTTCTAGTTCTTTCATGAACTCTTGATTTAAGTTTAATATTAATCTTTTCTTAGCCTTAGCACTTGGTACTGGAATGGTCGGAGAGAACCAGTCTAGTACTAAGTGTGGCGGTAACATCCCCAAAATTCATCGGATTTTAAATTTTAAAGTCTTCCACTTTAAAAAAAAGTAGTGAATTTTGGGGTGTTACACTTATATATTATAAGTAGATAGAATTTTGGTGTTTAGCATGTTTGATGTTGGTTAGGCCATTTATAGTAGATTTTTGGGATATTAGCTCTAAGGCATTGGTTTTATTTCTTGGTTGTTTTGTTAAATTTTGATACCATATTAATAATACTAATTCATAGATTACTTTTGATGTATAACATGATATGACTTGTTGATCCTAAGCATGATTAATTTTTTTTATTTATTTTTTGCATGATTTATTGGTTTTTGATCTTTTAAGTATTTTATTAAATTAATTATACCATGGTATAGGCTATAATTTGTAGATGATTTTTATATACAGTATGATTCGATTCATGAATGTTATGATGATTCAATTTGTGGTTGAAAATTTTGAAAACTTAGGCATGTTTTTTGTGTTGTTTGTGTTCTTCACAAAATTCAAAGTGTCCTTGACTAATGATACCCTAATTACCTTATGTGGGGTTTAATCTTGGATTAATTATTTTATAAAAAATAATATCACTAAAGTGAATAATTGAATGAAATGACATTTTTAGTACAATTAAGGGCCAATGGTTAACTTTTGATCATTGACCATGTGAATGGTAAATTAATATACATAGTGAATCCCGATAAATAGTAATTTCTAATAATAAAATATTTTAAAATTTTTTGACTTAAGCTTATCAATTTATAAAAAAAAACATTCCATCGGCTAATAACTAGTAATTTTTAAAAAGTTTTGAGATGAGACCTCATTTAGACTTGATTAAGCTACTTTAATATGTAGTTTTCACTAATTTTGGTCCTAATGGAAAAAGGTAGTTTTTAGCATTTTTTACATTTTTTAGGGTTATCCAAACCTGTGGATTGGGTTTTAAGTCTTGAAATTATGTTTTATTAATTAAATAAAAAATAGATGAATAATATGATAGGTAGGAATTTAGGGCTTTATTGACCTAAGTCTCACTTTTAATTGGTTTACGGGACTCATACATAGTAAGAGATGCTCTGCTTTTGCTTATAAAAAGTATTTCTTGTGGCCTATAAACTTTTGTTTCCTATTTTTGTTAAATAGAAGAGGCTACTAGTTGTATAATATCTTGGTGTCATTTCTACTCTATATTGACCTTTGAAATTTATAAGTGGTATGCATATTTAAGGATTAGGATTATAACACCCTCGATTTTTTAACCAAAAAACTTTGTTTTTAAGATAATGAGGAGGAGTTTGAAAAAAAAAAGAGAAATATTACTATCATATCAATTATGAGAGAGGTATAATCATCACCTAACCCATTCCTAATGCAAGGCAAAGAGAAACAAGTAACAAAAGGATGCATGCTCATGGCATTAATATGACAATACAACATAATAAGGATGAAAACAATATTATAGGTAGAATGAGTGTGATAGTTTACATAACTAAATACAAGAAATCAAGCCAAGAGTTTAAATAATTGAAAATATAAAAACTCTCCAACACAATAGGCAAAATACTTCTAACTTATTATCCAAACTCTTAGGTATAGATGTAAACCTCCAACCCCAAGGCATGACCCGCTAATTGCCCACAACATCACCCTCAACATAGTCTAACCGAGAGTCGTAACCCTACAAATCGTCCTTTACTTCTCAAACTAGAAGTCCGATCATTGTAGTGACCACATAAATGTAGTATCAATACAATGAAATACTAATAAAACATACTACCTAAAACATGGTAAGGCTCATGCAGCACATTGAAGTCACATAACTATTGTGCTACTTTTGCAAGCACATGGATTCGTTATATCATTTCAAGGTCGTATCCCTAGGGACTTCATAATTGAGTACAACTCTTATCTATTTTAACTATCTAAATCTATATAAAATAGGGGTATGCGTTTGAATAAAAATAATAATTACGAAAAGCTTTCTAACTTGCAAATACTAAACAATAATAGTGAAACCTAGGATTGAACTTCGGTCTCTGAATTAACAATCAATAATGAAACAATGTTTATACCATAGATTAATTCGCTAACCGTGGACAATTGGTCATATTATATTCATTAACCTCTTTCAAGATCTAAGAATGTATTTAATCTAGTTTGCTGACTACTTTCAAGACTCATAAATTAAACTAAATCCATTAAGCATCACCAATTCTAGAGTCCATAAGAATTAAACATCTACTGTCATGATTGCTTAAATTCTCGTACATATGCTAGTTTTCGATAATAATCTCAGCCTTTTAGTGGTAGATTACATCTAAGGAGGTTGGATTTTATCAAATCAACTTTACAACAGTTAAATCTAGCATATATAACAATACAAACGAATCAATAATACAACATAATACTTTAATTCACCATAATGATCACTAAAATGGTACCTAGTTCAATCCTAGAAAGGTGACTACTCACTCATATTTTCAAATGAAATTAACAAAATAAATAGCATGATAATCATAATAACAAGGAAAAGATACAAAGAAGAAGAATTTGATTGAAATAATCGTAATCTAGAAGAGAACAATGTTGATTCCAAGTTGATCGTACACGAATTAAACAATTGAATCTCCAAAAAAAATAAAGGAACAAACAATTACATGAAGTTAAGCTCAGTAATGAGGGGTCTAAAGGTACCCTAAAACCTCCTCTCTCTCTCTCTCTCTCTCCTTAAGAATTCTCCAAGGATTGCCATGAAAATTCCCATCATGCGGGCCATGTCATGACGTAAATTGCGGGGAAGACCGTTGCTGCATGACCATGCAGCCTTTGTAGTTTCTCAACTCTCGATATTTTGGAATTTCTGACCTTGTATGATCGTGCAAGCCTAGCACGGCCTAGCCATGCAATATTTTTAGCCTTGACTTTTCAGCTCAGAATTTTACACAGCCGTACAACCATGCACTGCATGGTCGTGCAATTCTGTTTTTTTTTTCATAATAACAAGGGAGTGATGCACGACTGTGAAGCTAGGTGTGCAGCCGACCATGAAGCCCTCTTTTCAATCTTCTTAGGGATATCTTAACACATATTTTAGCTCTCATAGCTTCAATACACTTCCATAAACATGTTGGGTTAATACACTAGCCTCCCAAGATTTTTTTTACTAGGTCCTTTGCTCCAAAAATAAGCAATTCTTTCCCAGAATTGGTGTTTTTATGGGAAATCCTACAACACAAAGCTCAAGAAAGCGGTAGTGCAAATAATAGATGATGTAGGAGCATCAAATGAACCTAATGATTGTCATGTTCATATTAATTCTCAAGGTAAGGGATATTTATCTTTCTTAATATTGGAGACTATCATGTTAAATATTCTTGATAACTCTTATACGCTCGATATTGAAAAATATTCAAGTTTTTCTTGTAGATATGTTACATATTTGCAAGAAGAAGATGCTAATACACTTTAATGTGAACAAGTATTCAAAACAAGCAAGATTATGGCATACATAGGATGATACATTACAACAAGAAGATATAATGATGATATTCATTAGTTATATCAACTTATTGTAAACCCTAACCCTAAGTGTATTTTATGTAAGTTAAGGTATTGCTATAATTTCATGTATGTATCTTAGTTAATTATATAGCTTTGTAATATTAATACTTAGTATCATTTAACCAATGATATTATGCTTCAGATTTTGTTAATATGGGCTTAATTCAACCATGATTAATGGGTTGGATTAAGAGGGAATAATTGGTTGGTTTAGGCTAGCTAACCAGCGACTACTTCCTTCCCCTATATATACCTCTTGTGCGTAGCTTTGTATGAAGAGAATGAATAAGAATTTTTTATCAAACTCTGAGCAAAGTTAGATAAAGTATATCCTCCCCTTTTGGTTGACATTGAGCAAGGAAAATCTGGGATGCAACCTTCCTCAATCTATCTTCAAACTCGACACATTTGAAGGCTATCCAAATCTGTCGAGTATCTTCAACTTGATTACTCAATTTCTTCACCTATACTCCAGCAAATTACTTCGTTTCTTTTGCATTAATTCATGGTTTCATGCTTCTCATAAAATCTTCGATCCAACCTTCCATTACTCTGATAAAAACCACATCATTTTTTGTATCAAAGCTTCGATTGTTCGAAGCTAATGCAGGAAACCACCTGCAGATCTGAAGAAATTGTGTGTGTGTTCTTGCACCAAGAACTCCACGGCTACTCCACCATTTCCTTGAATTCTTGATTATTGATGAACTTCTTTGATTTTTTCTTTAATTTATTACTCAAATTTCTTGCAATCTTGCAACAATCTTATTGCATTTTCCCCAACATTCTCACATAAAATATCGACCAGCACTTCCCTTCCAGCAGTGCACCAATTTGAGTCGTCTGTTTTCCACGAGCTTTTGTGCCTCTCCAGCACTTCATTCCTACTAAATTCTACTCTCCATTGGTGCATGATCAAGTGTGTAGAAATCCTTTTCAATTTCCCTTCGTGCAGAAAAGAAGGGAAGCAACAAAGAGTGTCAAAACCCCTGGACTACTTCTCACTCGCCCAAACAGGCTGGAACTTGCAGGCCCTTTATTCAACTCGTATCTGATCATTTTCTCTCAAGAAATCACTCCATCATCTACCTCTGGATCTCTTTTACATCTTCTATGAAGACATCAACACGAATCTCCCACTGGAAGACAAGCATTTGTTGAAGACAGAATATTATTCTATGATTTTATGTGAATGAATTTCACATTAACCTCTCATTTTTTTTGTGTACTTGCGTGCAGTGGCTATTCTTGGGGCTAAAATATCTCCTTTGTGCCTAAAAAAATACTTCACGTAGTGTTTAAATTTTTTTTAAGAATTAGCGATTGGTTTGTGCTTTGTTTGGTTGTAGGAAAAGCAAATCCAGCACGTACACTTTGTAGAACCTATTGTGTGCAACAAGTAGGGTTGTGTGTCAACCTTCACCATGGATAGTGAAGAGGTGTGTGCCCTGGTAGAGTCCATCAAAATCCTCACCACACACATGGATGCCCAATTACAAACTCAAAACACACTGCAACATCAACTCCAAAGTGTGGAAGC
The DNA here is from genome assembly GCA_039764185.1 of Tamarix austromongolica. NCBI lineage: Eukaryota > Viridiplantae > Streptophyta > Magnoliopsida > Caryophyllales > Tamaricaceae > Tamarix > Tamarix austromongolica. Next base: position 91,592,628 of record CM077811.1, on the reverse strand, counting down.
TAAGTTGGCCGACCAAGAGAAGTGTAAACCATGGCAAGTTCGAATGGAAATCACACATGATTGTGTGGAAGGGAGAATGGAGCCTATGTACCATGCCAACAGTCGAATTGTACATTTCAATTTGTCTCATTATGAATATGGAGAAGAATAAACAAATTCTTTTGGCTCAAGCAACCAAAGAAGAGCATCTACATTCCATGTAAGAAATACACACCATAAAGATCAAGGTATTAAACTTAACCTTCTTGAATTTTATGGTGATTTGAATGTGGATTCATTTTTTGAATGGTTGTATGATATTGAGGCTATTTTTGAGTTTAGAGAATATGATGATGATCAATAGTGCAAATTAGCTACTCTAAAGTTCAAAACGTTTGCTCGAATTTGGTATGATAACTTAAAAAGAACAAGAGAAAGACAAGAAAAGTCTAAAATAAAATCTTGGGAAAAACTTAAAAAGCAATTAAGAATAAAAATTTGTGCCTAGAGAGTATGAAAAATATATGTATGTTAAAATGACTACTCTAAGGCAAGGCTTATTTAGTGTAGAAGAATACACTAGAGAATTTGAAAGACTAGCCCTTGTTTGTGATGTTCATCAGAGAAACGAGCAAAAATGTGCTAGATACTTAGGTGTCTTGAATAATTTAATAAGAGACAAAGTTTATATTTACTCTTATGGCTCTCTTGATGACTTCATAAAATTGGCTATGAAAATTGAAAGACAAACTAAATCAACTAAAGCCTATGTTAAGTCTAATGCTTCTACTTCAACTAAAACCTATTATAACACCTTTACACCTAAATCAACATTTTTATATGATAAAAATAATAACAAAGATGATAGAGGTAAAAATAAGGCGGTTGAAATGGCAAATAAACAATGTTTCAAATTTAAAGGATATGGACATTTTGCTAGAGATTTTCCTAACCAAAGAGCCTTAACCTTACATGAAATAGAAAACATGGAACCATGTAGTGATGATGATGAATTAGAAGTTGAATCTCCTAATGAAATATTAACTATGGAAGAAGAAGAAGGAGACCCATGTCTTGTAATTTAAATAGTTCTACAAATGTAACCTAGTGTTACACCTACTTAAAGAGAGAATTTTTAAAACTAAGTGTAAAATAAGTGACATGGTTTGTAGAATCATAATTGATAGTGGTTCATGTACTAATGTTTCTAATGAGGCAATGGTTAAGAAAATTAGTTTGGAAACTACTAATAATCTGAAACCCTATTCTTTACAATGGTTAAATAAGGATAAAGGAGCTAAAGTAAATAAAAGAGCTTTAATCACATTTTATATTAGAGACTATCATGATGAAGTTCTATGTGATGTTTTACCTATGGATGCTTATGGATTACTTTTGGTTAGACCATGGAAATTTGATAGAAAAGCAAATCATGATGGGGTAACTAATGAATATGTGGTGAAAAAGGAAAAACAATTATATAGGTTCACACCTTCTTTATATGATCATATGCCCTTGAGTGATGATAAAAAAAAAGATTATTTTTACATGAAAAGGCTATGGAAAAATGTATAAAAGAAGAAGGAATTTGTTATGCTTTATTTTCTAAATATTCTAAACCTAAAAAACAACAACTTGAAATTCCTAATCTATTTAAGTTGCTTGATGAGTATAATGATGTATTTCCTGATGACTTACCTCCTGGATTACCACCTAAAAGAGGTATATAACATGCTATTGATCTTGTTCCTGGTATGCCTATTCCTAATAAACCGGCTTATAGATGTAACCCAGAAGAAGCTAAGGAATTACAAAAAAAAATACAATAACTTATGAATAAAGGATTTGTAAGAGAAAATATGAGTCCTTGTAGTGTTCCTACTTTACTAGTGCCTAAAAAGGATGGTGCTTGGCGTATGTGTATAGATTCTAGGGCTATGAATGATATTACTATCAAATATAGATTTCCTATGCCCAGATGAGATGATATGCTTGATGAACTTTGTGGATCACAATTATTTTCCAAAATTGATTTGAGAAGTGGATATCATCAATTAAGTATTAGAGATGGAGATGAATGAAAAACTACTTTTAAAACAAAATATGGTCTCTATGAGTGGATGGTTATGCCTTTTGGGTTATGTAATGCACCTAGATCATTTATGAGACTTATAAATGAAGTTCTCTGACCTTTCCTTATTGATTTCATTGTTGTATATCTGGATGATATTCGTGTGTATAGCAAAAATAGTTATGATCATCTAGTACATTTGAAGAAATTATTTGGTGAGCTAAGGAAAGCTAAATTATATGCAAAACTTGATAAATGTGATTTTATGCTTCCAAGTGTAGTTTTCCTAGGCTATATTATTAGTGGAGAAGGTATTAAAGTAGATCCTAATAAGATTAGGGCTATAAAAGAATGGCCTATCCCTAAGAATGTTCATGATGTGAGAAGTTTTCATGGATTAGTTAGTTTTTATATAAGATTTATTAAGGATTTTTCTACTATAGCTACACCTATTACTCAACTCATGAAAAAGGGTGAATTTTATTGGGGAGAAGAAGCTACTCAAGCATTTGAAACCCTAAAAGATAAACTTTGGCATGCCCCTATTCTATCCTTACCCAACTTTAACCTTCTTTTTGAAGTGACTTGTGATGCTAGTGGAGTTGGAATAGGAGGAGTACTTTCCCAAGAAAAGAAACCTTTAGCATTTTTCTTTGAAAAGTTGAATGGAGCCAAACTTAACTATTAGACTTATGAAAAGGAATTCTTTACCATCATACGGAGTCTAGAGATATGGATTCATTATCTAAGACCAAAACCATTTGTGTTATATTCGGATCATAAAATTTTAAAATACTTACATAGTAAAAAGAAAGTAAATCCGAGACATGCAAAATGGGTAAATGTCTTACAATCCTTTGTGTTTTCTATCAAACATTTAGATGTTAAAGAAAATGTAGTCACTGATGCTCTTTCTTGTAGGTCTACATTACTTGTTATGATGGATGCAAAAATCTTCGGTTTTGAAATGATTAAAGAATTATATTCTAATGATGAAGATTTTAAGAACATGTTCAGTGCATGTAAATAAATTGGATACCATGGAAATTATGTCATACAAGATGGATTTTGGTTTAGACTAAATAAACTTTGTATTCCTAGATCTAGTATTAGAGACTTACTTATCAAGGAAATACATGAAGGTAGCATTGCGGGACATTTTGGTATACATAAAACTATGGAATTATTACAAGAAAATTTCTATTGGCCAAGAATGGTTAAACATGTATAATCCATGATAAGTGGATGTTCTACATGTCAAAAAAGTAAAATTTACTTTCATAAAGTCTTATACACACCTTTACCCATTCTTGATAAACCATGGGAAGGAGTTAGTATGGACATTATCCTAGGGTTACCAAGAACGCAACGTGATAAATATTCTATTCTTGTGGTAGAATATCATTTTTCTAAAATGGCTCATTTTATTCCATGTAATAAAACTGATGATGTCACGCATGTTGCTGACTTGTATTTTAGAGAGATTGTTAAACTTCATGGAATACCTAAAAGTAAAGTTTCTGATCGGGATGTCAAGTTTATGAGTTATTTTTGGAAAACTCTATGTTATATGCTTGGTACTAAATTGCTATTTAGCACTTCACATCATCCCCAAACTGATGGTCAAACTGAGGTAACTAATAGAACTCTTGGTACATTATCAAGAGGTTTAGTTAATAAAATTACAAAAGATTTTGATGTTAAATTAGCTCATGCAGAGTTTGCCTATAATCATAATCCTTCTAGTACTACTCAAACTAATCTGTTTGAGTTGGTGTATGGTGTGAATCCTAACATGCCTATTAACATGATTCTGTTGAAAAGGTGAATTGAAAAACTATGAAGCTAAAGAGAGAATATAATTTATTCAACAGCTTCAAGAGATAATCAAAAATAATATTGAAAAATCAAATACCAAGTATAAAGCTCAAGCAAATAAGCATAGATACTCTTATGTGTTTTCCCCTGGTGACTTAGTTTAGTTACATTTGTGTAAAGAAAAATTTCCTAATTTACATTAAAAAAAACTAATTCCAAGAGCCGATGGTCCATTTAAAATAATAAGAAAGTTTGGAGATAATTCTTATGAACTTAAACTTCCAAATTCTTATGGTGGAATTTCAAGAAATTTTAATGTTGGTGATTTGTCTTCTTATTATTTTGATGAAAATTTGAGGGAAAATTCTTCTCAACTTGGGGAGAATGATGCAGGAACATCCAATGAACCTAATGATTGTCATGTTCATATTAATCCTCAAGGTAAGGAAGATTTAGCTTTCTTAATATTGGAGTCTATCATATTAAATATTCTTGACAATTATTTTATGCTTGACATTGAAAAACATTCAAGTTGTTCTTGTAGGTATGTTACATATTTGCAAGAAGAAGATGTTAATACACTTTAATGTGTACAAGTATTCAAAACATGCAAGACTATGGCATACATGGGATGATACATTACAACAAGAAGATATAGTGATGATATTCATTATTTGTATTAACTTGTTGTAAACCCTAACCCTAAGTTTATTTTATGTAAGTTAGGGTATTGCTATAGTTTCATGTATGTATCTTAGTCAATTGTATAGCTTTGTAATATTAATCCTTATTATCATTTAACCAATGATATTATGCTTTAGATTAAGGTAAATATGGGCTTAATTTAAATATGATTAATGGGCTAGATTAAGAGGGAATAATCGGCTGGTTTAGGCTAGCTAACCACCGACTACTTCCTTCCCCTATATATACCTCTTGTGTGCAGCTTTGTATGAAGAGAATTGAAAGAGAATGAATAAGAATTTTTTATCAAACTTTGAGAAAAGTTAGATAAAGTCTATCCTCCCCTTTTGATAAACATTGAGCAAGGAAAATCTAGGATTCAACCTTCCTCAATCTATCTTCAAACTCGACACATTTGAAGGCTATCCAAATCTGTCAAGTATCTTCAACTTGATTACTCAATTTCTTCACCTATACTCCAGCAAATTACTTCGTTTCTTTTGCATTAATCAATGGGGTGAATGCTTCTCATACAATCTTTGATCCAACCTTCCGTTACTTTAATAAAAACCACATCAATAGACCAAAACTATAGCAAAATATGTAAAAGAGATTAAATGAAGTCCCAAAGCAAAGGTAAAGAAAGGAAAAATTATGGGAAAATTTCACATTATCAACTCCCACGTGATTATTATTTGCTTGTCCCCAAGCAAACAAAAAAACATAGAATAACGGAATGAGTGGAACGATAACAAAGCCTCGGATGATAGGACCAACAACATAAATAGGGCACATAAAGTCTAGTTTGACCCACACTGCAAGCGGTAATAGTAATATAGAAAATAAAGCGAGACAACCCTTTAGCGCGGACACACAAATCAGAATTATTATGACACTCTAAGGTATTTTAGGATCGTGTAAATGCCATCCTGACAAAATAGAGGTTAAACAAGGCCGTAGACTTACTCTCTTTAGTGAAGTGTGGACACTATGTGCTCAACTATGTTTTTAGGGATAATAATGTCACTCAATACTCTCCTATCTAATGATGAGTGACCATATGCTTGCATAAAATCTTCTTCTTCACCGCTTAAAGACATTACGCATTATAAAAATCAAGAGGTCTTAAGAGGGTTGTAAGGGGGACAGGGTGAAAGGTAAGATAGATCTGGGAATGTAGCTATGGGTCTAAAAACCAAAAGAGAAGTAGCTACAAATTGATAACAGAATTGGAAACTTTCTAATCACTCTTAAATACACACCAAGGCTCCCCTTTATTCTCTTGTTTTTTTTACGAAGAAGAATTAGAAGATATAAATGGAAATATATATAAATTTTTAATTTTTTTAAATATCTCCATGCTTGTCTTTTTACCCTATCTACCATAATTGAATCCATTAGCTACAGCTCCCTAGTTTTCAGACCAAGGTAGGGTAGTTCCTTTGGGAAAATAGCTAGTATGCAAGTAAAAGAAGGAAAAAGCTTATGCTCAAAGGGGTTGAACAAAAGGAAAACTAGTGTTATTTGATGGCTTATGGATAAAGTAGCCATCAAAGAAAACACATGCCTCTATCACACTAATGCATGCATAAGTCGTATGCAGTTTCAAAGAGAGTGTATGCAAGTTCTAGTTTCTCATATTAGAGGAGAGAATACATAATTAGGAAAAGTAAGAATACATAAAAGGTGGACAGTCTCTAAAGATCAAAGTCTCACTGGTTCTTTGTTAGGAGCCTCATTTAATAAGTCTTAGCCTGGATGGGTAAGTCTATGAAGATAAACCATTATAGTGTTATAATAATAAGTGGTTTGAGAGTCTATCACTTGAGAGGTATGCGCTATAAGCCATTTTTAAATATATCAGTTGTAATAGCTCGCAATTTATGGGTTTTACTAGTGAATGATCAGGTTATGTAGAAGATTCTATCATTTGGTCATCATAGGCATTCATTTCGCAAAAAAAAAAACAACACAAGCAATAGAAAATATAATAGAAAATAAAGGAAAAAGAAAACAAGAAACAACAAAACAAGCAATAGCTAAAGCAGAAAAGAAACGACTCCCCATGCTTAAATACCACATTGTCCACAATGTGGAAATGAGGAACAGGGGGCGGGCAAACTCAATCATTGGAGCGATGGTGGAGGAGGATAGTCGTGCTCCAAATGCTATTGATACATTTGATGTATCATGGAGTTCATTTGGTTTATGGGAGCAATAGCCTCCCTAAGACTAGCAACTTGAGCATCCAAAATATTGAATCGGTCATTGATATATTGGAAGCAGGCATCCTAAGAGGTGCCCGAGGAAGAAGGGCCAGAATCGGTGCCAAACGAAGGACGCAGTGGGAGAGTAAGAAATGGTAAATGATGCTCTTCTTCCAGGATATCAAGGTTATCATCCGAGAGAGGTGGCATTACCTGACCTGGGTGTGGCATATAAGGAGAAGGTAACCAGTTAGTGTGGCTAGTCTCGATGAGGGTGGTGAAGGTTGGGTTGGGAAGTGGGTACCACACCTCCTAGTTATAATATAATCTATATTGACATTGATCTTACACAATTAACTTTGTATTTATGCAGGTGTCTAGCCTAAAGTAGGTCAGCAAGACATGGATGTCATCTAAACTATAACTGAGACTAGTGGCAATGTACATTATGATACCGCCTACGATGATATCACTGGTGAGATTAGTGCTCACTATACTAAAATGATAAGCAAGATAGTACCTTGCATTGAGGTCACTATCCCAGAGCATACAGCGTAGAGCGAAGAGCTCCAATTTGTGTACATTTCCCTAGCTTTCCCCTTGGACAAAAATTAAGCCAGCTAGAAGCCATTGGACATAATGCAAAGCTAGACTATAAATTAATGTGGCCTTCACATGGTGTCCATTGTATGGTTTAGGAGGAAAACCCTTCTTTGGTAAGGTGATTTCTCACCATAATTCTTGAGGATCCCACATTTGGGAGCCCTCAGAAAGTCATCAACCATAAGTGGGCAAACAATGCAAGGACGAGAACCTAGACAAAGACATTTGGCAAGTCTTCTTAAAGAGCTGAAACATGATGGACTCATCGATACGATCGAAAATGAAGGAACTAAGTAACTCAAGAGTGAGTCTCTTACTCGTAGGAAATGCATTTAAAAAGAAATGGTATAGACCACTACAAGAAAGCAAATACACAACATCCTCTTTAATCCCTAGGGCATCGAGAAAATCCCAATCAATGAATCAAGTTGGGGTAATGTTTCAATTTACTAGCCCCTCATAGAGATCCTTATCATTGGGGTCGGTAATGATAATAATATAAGGATTTGAGGGTTATGTATTTGCAGCCTTACCTCACCCTTTTGATTGGCGTGGTTGTGGTTGAGAGAACTCACCTTCCTCCTAGTTCAATTTTGATCATTTCTTGGGGGACGTTATTGCTTTCAATCTAAAACAACAAAGCGTTATAAAATAGATTGGGCAATACACATACCGTAATTGAGATTGGAAGATATACAATGGAATTTTAGCAAGAATTATAGAAGAACTAAAACCATAATCAATGTAACTAGTAAAGGAAATATCAAACCAAAAAAAATGCTTGTTTGTATAATCGATGTAGAAACAGTGAGAGGGAGAAGTGGTGTGTGGTGGTGCACTAGTGAACGGTGCAAGGATCTGCGCAAGCATAATGTGCAGGGGTGGTGGGTGTGCACTTTAAATAAGGGATGGTGGCAGGTTTTAGGAGAGGTGGTGGAATGGAAGATCAAGTAGGTGTTTGATGGTGGAAATGGTGGTGGGAGGGGAGGTTGTGAAAGTGAAATAGTTGGTGAAAGGGTGGTATGTAGAGGTACAGTGGGTGGTTTCTGCATGTTTGAGGAAGGATTGTGGAAATATGGTGTGCAAGGGTTGCACTACCCGGCTATGCAGTGTGCTACAGGTCATGTGGTGGTTGGTGGTGGTGGAACTACGTCAAGGGCGGTGGAATGGTGTAGATATAGGAGGAAAGAGGAGGTGGAAGAGGTTGGGCTTAGGGTTTGAAAATGAGGGAGTACAATAGTGAGGGAAGGGGAAAAGGGGGTCATAAGCATGCATATATATGTCCAGACAGGTTCGCATGGTCATGCGCCATTTGCACGAGCAGACCGTGCTAAGAAGGAAATGGGTGTGCACGGGCATGCAGGTTATGCACGGGAAAATGGTGCAACAATTTTCCTCTCAGCTTGATAATTTATGGATCAGCACCGCCGTGTAGATCTGGCATGACCAGGCCATGCAAAATCTCTGCTCTCATATTTTTCTACTTTCCAATGACAGGGTTATTCATGGCCATACGCTAGACCGTGCTTAGGCTGTGCAACCCCATATTCTTCATTTCTCTTGCTCCTTTTTTCATGTAATGTACTATAACCTCCTATTATCCATTTGATAGCTTTGATAAGCAATCTTTCCTACCAAAAAGCTACAACAAAGAGAGAAAAACAAAGGAAACAAAAGAAAAGGAAGAACACACAAAACAAAAGAAACATAAGAAAGGAAAATATAAAACATGGTTTGCTTACCATGAAGTGCTTGTTTAGGGTCATGAGCTCAACCTCTATGTTTTTCAAACTGATGGTACCTCAAGAAGGGCGATGGACCCCAACTTCTCAACTAGAGATCCGACAACATAATGCTTTAAACACTATCGATTGACTTTGAACCTTCCCTTAGATTTACTCCAAACTTTAACTGCCCCATAAGCATATACTTTAAGCACTTAGAATGGACCCAACCACCTTAATAGAAGATTTTCAGGAAAAAATTTCAGACGGGAGTTATAGGAATACCAGCTCTCCCTACTTAAAATCTTTTTGGAGAGTATGCTTATCATGCCACTTCTTCATTCTTTCCTTATATATTTTAGCATTTTCATAAGTATCTAACTACAACTCATCAAATTCGTTGAGTTAAAGCATTCTCAACTCACCTGCATCCTTCAAACCTAGATGAATAGTCTTTATGGCCCAATATGCCTTGTATTTAACCTCAATAGGCAGATGATATGAAATTTCATATACCAAACAGAATGGTATGGTGTAGATAGGGATCTTATAAGTTGTCTGATAGGCCCAAATAATGTCATATAGTCAAGAGGACCAGTCTTTCCTTGACTTAGATATGGTCTTTTCTAGGATCCTTTTTATTTCTGTATTAATAATCTCCAATTGACCACTCGTCTGAGGATGATATGGAGGGGCCATTTTTTGAGCTACACCATATTTCGTCAAGAGCTTGCTTAATACCTTGTTAGTGAAGTGGGATCCTCTATCACTGATCACAGCCCTTAAAACTCTAAAATGGGGGAAAATAACCTTCTAAAATAGCTTAATGACTACCTTCACATCGTTCGTTGGATACGTTAACGCCTCTACCCATGTTGAAACGTAATCCACTACAATCAATATGTACTTATTATTGTGAGATGAATGAAACGAACCCATAAAATCAATCCCCCACACGTTGAGTAATTCTACCTCAAAAATATTACTTAGAGGCATCTCATTACGTCTTAAGGTATTCTCGATTCTTTGGCAGCAATCACATGCCACCACAAAACTCCTCACGTCTTTAAAGAGAGTTGGCCAATATAATCCTACGAGAAGTACCCTTGTAGCTATCTTCGAGGTGCTAGCATGACTGCCATATGGTGATGAATGATAATGGGTAATGATATCCAAAATTTCATCTTCCTGAATGCATTGCCGAAAAACCTCATCTACACAATGCTTGTAAAGACAAAGATCATCCCAAAAATAATGTTTAACATCGGAAAGGAATTTCTTATGCTGTTAATAAGATAGGTCTTCAACTAACACCTTGGAAATAATATAATTAACAAGATCCATGAATCATGGGGCTTGGAGGCTCTCATCGGCAAAAATATTGTCATTAGGGGATGAATCATCAATTGGGCATTCATCCTTTTCTTCTTCATGCATCTCTTAACTCAACCTGGAAAGGTGATCCACTAGTACATTTTCAGTACATTTCTTGTATGTGATCTCCAAATCAAATTCTTGCAAGAGGAGGATCCACCTAATCAATTTTGGTTTCCCATCTTTCTTTGACAAGAGATGCCTAAGAGCTACATGATCAGTGAACATAATGACTCTCGATCTAACAAGATAAGATCTAAATTTATCCAAGGAAAACACCACAGCAAGGAGTTCCTTTTTGGTTGTAGTGTAATTCATTTGAGCATCATCCAAAGTCCTGCTGGCATAATATATGGCATATACTTTCCCGTCCTTCCTTTACCCAAAAATAGCCCCAATGGCATAGTTACTGGCATCACACATTACCTCAAAAGGAAGGCTCCAATTGGGTGGTCTTATAACTACGGTAGTGGTTAATATTTCCTTTAACTTACTAAAAGCATTCAAACAAGATTGATTAAATGTAAAAGGGGTATCCTTGACGAGGAAGTGGGTTAGAGGCTTAGTAATTTTTGAGAAGTCTTTTGTGAAACGCCTATAGAATCTAGCATCTGAACACTTTTGACATTAGTTGGGGGAGGCATTGTAGCAATAATGTCAATTTTTGCCCTATCAACTTCAATCCCCCTGTTAGTGATTAAGTGTCCTAGAATAATTCCTTCTTGTACCATAAAATGGAACTTTTCCCAGTTAAGAACAAGGTTCACTTCTTTACATATTTTTAAGAACTTAGCAAGATTATCGAGGCAATCATAAAAGGTGGTGTCATAAATAGAGAAATCATCCAAAAACACTTCCATAATATTTTTGATAAAATCAAAGAATATGGATATCATACAGCGTTGAAAAGTAGCTGGGGCCTTACACAAACCAAATGGCATTATCCTATAAGCATAAGTACCATATGGGCATGTAAATGTTGTTTTTTTCTTAATCACTAGGGTGGATAGGGATTTGAAAGAATCCCGAATATCCATCTAGATAACAAAAATAAGAGTGCCTAACTAGCCTTTCCAGCATCTAATCGATAAAAGGAAAGGGAAAATGATCCTTTCGGGTCACCTTATTTAACTTTCTATATTAAATACATATACGCAACCCGATGACCATTCTTATAGGGATTAGATCATTTTGCTCATTTCTTATGACAGTCATGCCCCCTTTCTTAGGTACAACCTGAACTGGGCTTACCCGCTCACTATCTGAGATAGAGTAAATGATTCTGGCATCTAGGAGTTTAAGCAATTCCTTTTTATGACCTCCTTCATGTTTGAGTTTAACCGTCTTTGATGCTCAATGGATGATTTGTGTCCTTCTAATAAAATATGATGCATGCAAAATGAAGGATTCATGCCTTTTATGTCTTCAATGGAATATCCAATGGAATCTTTGTGTAGCGTAAGGACTTTAAATAATTTTTCAACTTATTCTTTATTGAGGATAGCATTTACAAGGATAGGATATTCACCTTTGGAGTTTAAAAATTCAGACCTGAGAGAGGAAGGGAGAGGTTTGTCTCTACCTTAGGTGTAGCTTTTTCCGTACATGATGAATCATGTTATTCTCTTTCAATCGGGACAACTACACCTGATTGTTTTTCATAGGCATGATCTTCTCCGAGCATGGCAGCATAAGCAACTACTTATTCATCACCTTTATGGATTAGTCTGTCTCTCATTAAACATTTCTCCAATGAATCATCTGAGATCAAATCAGCAAGATCTTCTTGAATCATCATGTCCATGATATTGATCCTACAACAAGTATTGTTAATTAAGGGGAATTTTATTGTGGAAGGTAAATCAAAATCTACTTCATCTTCCCTTATGTTGAGGTAGAGTTTTCCATTCTTTACATCTATAACTACTCCTGTAGTAGCCACGAAAGGTCTTCCCAAAATGATTGGGATTTGAGAATTTCCTCTATTTCTTAAATGACAAAATCAACCAAAATTCAAACTTACCGACTTGGATAGGTACATCTTATAATATAAATACTGGGTGTTTTATTGATAGATCTGCTAATTGGAGGTATATGGTGGTAGGCTTCAAATCTCCCATATGTAGCTTCTTGCAAACAAAAAGAGGCATTAGACTAACACTAGATCCAAGATCACAAAGTGTACAATTAATGGACATGTCACCGATAGTGCAGGGAATAGAGAATAAGCCAGGGCCTTTGAGCTTAGGTGGAATCTTTTTTTGAATAATATCACTACATTATTATGTTAGTGCAACCGTCTCATACTCTTCTAACTATCTCTTATTAGCGAGAATTTCTTTTAAAGATTTGGCATAAGTAGGCATTTATGATATAACTTCCATAATTAGAATATTACTTTGTAATCTCTTTAAAATTTCTGCAAACCTTCCAAACTATTTTTCTAATCTCGCTTTTACTTGTCATTGAGGGAAAGGTAGGGGAGGATTATATGGTGGTGAAGGGACATACTTTTCTACCTTATTATCTTTCCCTAAGGTGGTCTCATTTTCAACATGCACATCTTCTTTATGTATTTCCACTTCCTCTTCAACTCTTTTACTTTCCTCTTCTATTTCCATCCGTAAAATAGGGCCCTCCAACTCCTTTCCACTTCAAAGGGCTATAGCATTAAGGGATCCCTTATGATTTTTCTTTGACTATCCGGGAAGCATTCCAGTAGGTAAAGAGGAAGATCCCGATTGTTGAGCCACTTGGATGATTTGATTTTCCAACATTTTATTGTGCATGGCTAGGGATTCAACCTTAGAACTTAAGCTTTTGACCCAATTCTTCAAATCCTTGGTTTGTTTGTTTTGAGAGGCTATGAAGTTCTCCATCATCAACTCAAGATTTGATTTGGGAGGAGATAAGAATGGTGGTCTAAGGTTTTGGAAACCTGAGGGCCTAAAATTTGATTAAGGGATGGGGTTCTATGGTGGGTTCTTGTAAGATAAATTTGGATGGTTTTGCCATCCTATGTAATAGGTGGGGGGAAAATGGATCTCTTTTTTGGTTGAAGTTATTGACATAGTTAACGTGGTCCACTAGAGTTGCTTCCGGGGGTGGAGGAGTAACTGAGTGACATGAAACCGATGAGTGTCCTGTAATGCAACAAATCTCACAAAAAGTAGGGGAGGTTGTTAATGCGTTAACACTTAATCTATCAATTTTTTGAAATAATGCATCATCTCGTGAAGAGAGGTGATCCAGAGTATCAATGTCATACTTGCCACTCTTCTTAGCTATAGAGTGCTCACCTGACCATTGGTAATAATTTTGAGCCATATCTTCAATTAGTTGCTTAGCATATGGTATGCTTTTTTTCATGAGAGTGCCTCCCGATGCAACATGTAGAGTTAACCTGGTGTTGTAATGTAGCCATTATAAAACATGTGGACTAGCAACCATTCTTCTAACCCTTGATGTGGGCACATTTGCAACATGTTTTTGTAGCACTCCCATATATTATAGAGTGATTCACCATCCTTTCCTGTTGAAGCTTGTAATAAGGTTTCTCAATTGAACTATTTTGGATGGTGGAAAGTGTTTCTTGAGAAAGGCTCAAGAAAGTTGATCCCAAGTGGTAATGGACTCTAGGGGAAGTGATTGCAACCAGGCCCTTGCTTTATCCCGAATGAGAACGAAAATAACCGAACCTTGATCGTGTCATCCGAAACTCCATTCATCTTCAAGTTGTCATAATACTTGAGAAAAATAGAAATGTGTAAGTTAGGGTCCTATGTTGGGCTATCACTGAATTGATTTTGCTGAACCATATTGAGCAACACAAGTTAGATCACAAAATTGTTGGCAGCTACATTTGGCTTCTAGATGCTCGATTGCATCCCGTATGCATTTGGAGATGCAAAAACTTTAAGAGAGTGATGTTTCTCCTCTTCTCCATCAGTCTCAACCATGGTCTCTAAACACACGCTTGCTTTTGTCTTACTTATCCACCTCCATAACCCAGTCAATGTTCGTTCGATCTCAGGGTCTAGCTCAGATGGAGGCCCAAGTTGAAAGGATTATTGCATAAATAGTTCCTAAAACTGAATACAACAAACAATAAACTAGCAAAGATAAAGGATATAAGGGAATTAAAGGATTTATTCTAGCCAAAATAACAAGACAGTCCCTGGCAACGGCGCCAAAAACTTATTGTGCTATTTCCGCAAGTGCAAAGATTTGTTATATCATTTCAAGGTCGTATCCCACAGGGACTTCATAATGAAGTACACCTCTTTGCTATTTTAACTATCTAAATCTATATAAAATGGGGGTATGCATTCGGATAAAAAGAATAATTACAAAAGGCTTTATAACTTACAGATACTAAACAATAAGAGTGAAACCTAGGATCGAACTTCGGTCTTTGAATTAATAATCAATAATGAAACAATGTTTATACCATAGATTAATTCACTAATTGTGGACAATTTGCCATATTATATTCATTAGCCTCTTTCAAGGTCTAAGAATGAATTTAATCTAATTTACCGACTACTTTCGTGACTCACAAATTAAACTAAACCCATTAAGCATCACCAATTCTAGAGTCCCTGAGAATTAAACATCTGCTTTCGTGATTGCTTAAATTCCCATATATATGCTAATTTTCAATAATAATCTTAGCCTTTCAGTTATTGATTACATCTAAGGAAGTCAGATTTCATCAAGTCCACTTTATAATAATTAAATCTAGCATATATAACATTATAAACAAATCAATCATATGACATAATACTTTAATGCATCATAATAATCACTAAAATGGTACCTAGTCCAATCCTAGAAACGAAACTACTCACTTATATTTTCAAATGAACTTAACGAAATAAATGGCTTGATAATCATAATAAAAATGCAAAGATACAAAGAAGAAGAATTAGATTGAAGTAACCGTAATCTAGAAGAGAGCAATGTTGCTTCCGAGTCAACAGTACACGAATTACACAATGAATCTCCGAAAAAATCAAAACTAAAGGAAAAAACAATTATATAAAGTTAAGCTCGGTAATGAGGGGTCTAAAGGTGCCCTAAAACCTCCTCTATATCTCCTTAAGAAGTCACTGAGGTGTGCCACAAAAATCCCCATCATGCCAACCATGTCGCGCACGTAAACCGTGGGGAAGACTATTGCTACACGGTCGTATGGCCTTTACAATTTTCTCAACTCTCAACATTTTTGAATTTCCGACCTTACACGGTCGTGCAATATTTTTATCCTCAACTTTTCAGTTCAGAATTTTACATGGTCGTATAACCTTACACTGTCTGGCTGTGCAATTCTGTTTTCTTCCATAATCATAGGGGTGTGCAGCCGACCGTGCAGCTTCCGTTTCAGTCATCTTAGGGATATCTTGACACATCTTTTGGCTCTTATAGCTTCAATACACTTCCATAAATATGTTGAGTCAATGCACTCACCTCCCAAGCTTTCCTTACTAGGTCCTTTTCTCCAAAAATAAGCAATTCTTTCTCATAATTGGTGTTTTTCAGGAAATCCTTCAATACAAAGCTCAAGAAAGCGGTAATGCAAATAATAAACCAAAATCATAGAAAAATATGTAAAAGAGATTAAATGAAGTCCCAAAGCTAAGGTAAGAAAGCAAAATTATGGGAAAAATTTGCTTTATCAATAACATAATAATACCATAACAATATAGCAAAAACGTTGAGATACCACATCCACCTAAGAAATGAACAATACGAAGTGCTAGGGGCTTGTGCTGGGAGCCTGGGATACCTCACCCACCTGAGTTAAACCCCGATTCCATGTCAGCCTACCAAAGTATAATCATATACCTCAAAGATATGCTCATACCCCTATCGATCACAACCTAGTAGAGAAGGAAATAGGTTCTAAGTTAGAAATATAACCACAAGACAACCTACCCACTAACTCCCGACAGCTACCCTATGAGCCAGAGAAAAAAGGCTCAAACAAAATCTTGTACCAGTAATATATATTTTCAAGTGATATCATAAATCACAATAAAATCCACACATAACCGAATGGGAATTTCCAAGTAACAACATCAAAGACAATTAAACTTCATTATTTAACCAAATTGGATGTTTCTAAGTGAAAACACCAAGCACATCACATGGCATAAAAGCTACCAATTAGGTGTTTCAAATTTCTAACACCAAACACATCACAAGGCATATAAGCCACTAATTGATGTTTAGAGATGCTACCACACTTAACAATATTCAATTATCAAATACCATAATCATGATTCCTTTGTTTTGTTTTTTGGTAAGTAAGTAGATTTTTATTACTACCAAAAATGAAGATATGTATAAACTAAATTAGACCACCAATTCATCTATATAATATTTCCATTGGCCATACTTATTGTCATGATGTGAAGCAAATATCCTACTTGACACTATAAAACAAATATCTTTAAGAAGCATATTAGAGTGTCAATATTTATTTCTAACGATTCTAACATTCTGTTCCTGCCAAATGAATCCTACGAATGTGACAGAAATGGCTCTAAGCATGTCCTTCTTCCTCTTTCACTACTTTGTGCTCTTAGCTAAGATTTTAAGTTCTGTCTCCCATAATTGGATATGATCCCTCTAGTTAAAGGATTTCCTAATCTTCATCCAAATCTCCTAACTATAAGCGAAGTAAAACATAAGGTGCTTGATGTCCTCTTCCTATCTTTTCATGCACAAGATGCATGCATTATCCTCAATAAGATTTAGCTGCTTCAATCTTACCTTGGTCATCAACCTATTTTGAATAGCAAGCTAGGTAATAAATTGGTTTTTGGGAGCAACCAAACCACACCAAGGAATAGACCACCACCAAACTTTTTCATCATGATGCCTAGTAAGATCATACATTCTCCTAATACTGTAAGATTCATCATGCTTTACGATTTTTTCCAAAACTTGAGAGTCAGAGAAGAAGTCATGAAAATGGTGTTTGATTTTGAAGATTTGTTGCAGCTGCCAAGAGCACTTATGAACTGAAGTAAACGACCAAAAAGATTGAGAACTTAAGTAAATAGAATGAACCCATTTAACCCAAAGGGAGTTCTTTTTGCAGCATAAGTTCCAAAGCATCTTCCCCACTACCACTTTATTCCATTGATGCATATCAATTAAACCCAAACCTCCTTCCTTTTTAGTTAAGCAGACCTGCTTCCAAGCTACCAAAGCTTTCTTTGAAGAATTTATTTTCCCAGTCCATAGGAACTGCCTACACATGCATTCAATTTTTTGGATCAACTTCCTTTGGAGGATAAAGACTTGAGACCAGTAAAGCTAAAAACTAAGAATAACAGACTTCAAAAGATGTGTTCTACTAGCATAAGATAGCAAATGGGAATGCTAGCCTGTAAGTTTCTTTGCTATTTTTTGCACCAAACCTTGGATCTGGAAGGTTGTTAGCCTTGTAGAGGATAATGGAACCCCTAAATATGAGAATTGAAAACTAACTTAGTTTGGTGCAGGATATGAGATCTTTTTGCATCATCCACGCCCCCAAAATATATGCTGCTCTTTTGAGGGTGAATAACAAGACCAAACCTATCAGAGAAGTCTTTAACTACATTGATGAGATTATTAACCAACTAAAAATCACCCCTACAGAAGAGGAGCATATCATCTATGAAAGCGAAGTTAATATTCTTCAAATCTTTACATTTAGGATAACCTTTAAAATCCTTATCATGCCACCAAAACTTGAGAGATCTGGCGAGGCACTCAGCCATCAACACGAACAAATAAGGGGAAATAGGGCCCCTTTGCCTTAGCCCTTGCTGACCTTTGAAAGGTTTGGTCAGCTCACCATTTAAATAAAGAAAATAGGATACAATGGTTACACAAGCCATTATCCATCTAACAACTTGGAGGGGAAAACCATAAGTATGGAGGACTTGCTGCAAAAAACCCTAGTGAACTGAATCATATGCTTTCTTAATGTCAACTTTAATCATACATCAAGGTCTACAGTCTGGTAGTTAAAATTTTAGAAATGATCTTACATAAAACACCACAACAAGCAATAGGCCTATAATTACTTACCCTGGTAGCATTGCCTTTTTTCAGAATGAGGATTAGAGAAGCGATATTGAGTTGGGGAGGAAGATATCGAGTAATGAAGAAATTTTGCACTATATATATGATATTAGTCCCTATAATCTCCCTTGATTTCTTAAAGAAAATGGTAGTAAAACCATCAACACCAAGGGATTTATAACCTCCAATAGCAAACACAACCTCCTTAACCTCTTGAGAAGAAAGTGGAGAGAGGAGTTGATACTTATAAGTATCAAGAAGAATAGGACCCTGAGAAATAACTGCAAGGTTAGCCAAACCTATGCCACTCCCTTTAGATCCAAGAAGCTCTTTATAAAATGTGAGAAAAGAGTATGAGATACAAGTAGGATCAAAGGTGAAAGTCCTAGTTTTCAATTCAATCTACTGAATGGAATTCAGATTTTGATTCCCCTTCAATCTAGCAAAGAAGTATTTATGGTTTGCATCCCCCACATTCAACCAATGAATTTTGGATTTCTATTTGAGAAAGCATTCATAACTTCTTGATATTTTGTTAAAGTGGTCTTCACACTCATGCATTGCAGTTCTAAGATCATTATTACTAATGTCCGGCAGAACCTTCTATTGAGACTCAGCTAATTCCTTCCTTACCTCCTCCATTTTATGCTCCAAGGAACCATATTTAACCTTATTAAACTTTTTAAGGATAAGTTTCAATCTTTGAAGAGTTTTGAAAATATGCAGCAGAGGGTAACTACTTGAAGGCCCATCCTAGTGTGCCTTATGATGTCCAAGAATTGAGGATCTTTAGACAAAAAATTATTAAACCTGAAAGGTTTCTTCCTAGTAGAATGAAACCCTATATGAACTTGAACAATGCAATGATTGGATAACATGGGAGGGTTGAAGGTAATAGAGGAATTAGTGAACAAATTAAGCCAGAGCACATTCACCATTGCCCTATCAAGCTTACAAGTAATAGCATCATCCCCACTCCTTTTATTCATCTAGGTGAAAAAACAACCATAGCCCTTAAGATCTCTCAGACCCAACAGATTAAGGCAGAGAGAAAAATCAAGCATGTCCTAAGTAGAAGGATTGTCCCCTCCTTGATTTTCATAATGGTGAAGGATTATGTTAAAATCTCCCATTAAAATCATAGGTTGTGAGATCACGTTATTCAGTTCTAACTAATTCCATAGACTCTTCCTCGCTAAACCAGTGTTGAAAGCATAGATAAAACCCACAACAAACTGCACCTTACCATCTAGAGTCTTGAGATCACATAAAATACCCTGAGTATAGGAAGAAATGTGGTTCACAATCCAAACCAAAGGATCCCAGAGCACCCACACTCACCCATTTTCATGACTCTAATATTTATTTAACCACATCCAATTCCGTACTAAATCTTCTTTAATATTATCAAATTTATTTGCTTTAATTCTAGTCTCCAATAAACTAATAAGGGAGCACTTGGTTTTTTTGATGCATCCACAAACCTCCCTTTATTTAGATGAATCATTAATGCCTCTCACATTCCAATTAGCAATCATGGGCACCTAGATCATGAGGGTGCCCTGTCAATTCTTGAATCTAAACTAAGGAAAAAGCATTATTAAAGTCTCTAAGAGCTTGAAACCGATTACGGCTACCACCACTGATGAGGACATCATGAGAACTAGAGTCATTATCCTTTGGGAAAATAGAAGGATTAATCTTATGCTCTTTCACTGATCCAGGAGGTGCAAACTCCCTCTTCTGAGACTTTAGAACCCCTTCATCAGCAGAACCATCCTTATAAAATGAAACATGTCTTCTGTCCCTAACCACCTTCCATTCTTGATGAACTCGAGGCTCTACAATAACAACTTTCTTCTGAAGCTTCCAATAGGTTTGGTCATTATGGGAAGGATCAAGGCAGTGATGACAGAATGATGGTTTCCATTCAAACTAAACTATTTGATTAATAATAGAACCATCAGGATCTCTGATCAAAATGGACTCATATAATGGTTTTTTTAATATCAACTTCAAATAACACCCTAGGATAAGCAATCCTATCCTTTCTACATGTGATAGCATTAGTGAAAATAGGGGACCCTGTTGAGCTAGCAATCATACACAAAGATTTAGAAGACTAATACTTTAAAGGCACCTATGGTAATTTAACCCACAAAGGAACAAATTGCAATTTAGATATTCAAAGCTTCAACTTCCTTTTCCATCTTTTTAGAATTAATGGCCTGTTGTAATAAGACCGATATTATGATAATATTCATTCACAATGTATAGAAGAAGAAAATTTCAAAAAAAAAAAAAGAAACCATCATCATGGCATATAATTTTAGGGGGAGCCACATGAATCCATTGAGATTTAACAAAGCTTAACATTTGATTAAAAGTGAGATCATGACCATAAACATAGCCTATCAAAGCATGCTGCCATTCCTCCAATTCCTTATCAACTTCCTCCTTAACCAAATTTACCACAATTTTTCCCTCTTCAATCTATGGAGGTGCATAATTTAGAGGCATAAATTGATTAGGGCTACGATTGAAAGCAATTTTATCCCTCCAAGAAACATCAGTCGAAGTCCCAGACTATTGTTGAATCAGGTTTTGATCGGAAACACTCACACCTCCCTCAACTTAAAGCCCTCCAACCATTGCATGATTATGGTTCAGAGACATGAAGGAAGTAATAAGTACACCTACAGTATCAATCAAACTAACTCCCGATTTAGGTAAGAAAGTAACCTTAGGAAATTTAGGTGTCAATTGTGAATTCAAATGATGATCAATAAAAATAGGGTTTGGACATTGATCATTGAATTCGGTCCTATCCACAAAACCCACCATTCAAATTCACATCAAGATTAATAGGTCCATCAAGAATACAACTACTTAAAACAACAATAGAACTAGAAGAGGGAGACGATAAAGGCTTATCAACCCCTTCAACTAACTCATCATTAATTTGAACCTTCACCACATCCAGCGACTTATTCTCAATTTTTTAACTTCTCAATACTCGCCAATGGTCGGCTTTACCAGACCCAGCCACCGACTTCCTATTCTTGGCCATTAACCGCCTTGAATTCCACCGAAAGGAACTAGAGAAGGAAGTAAAACTAACTGAGAGAGAGACTCAATTAAACCATCATCACGATTCTTATTAAAGCAAGGCAATCATAGTTGAAATCATAATTTAAACTTTGTAAGTATATGGTGGTAACAACACAAAAGGCATAAGAGAAACACAATAATTTATAAACAAACCAACTGACTCCTATCTGGACCAGTCGACCACTTTGGTCGTATAAGATCTGAACCTAAACTACACTAGCGAACTAGCCGACTAGTTTGCCTCACCATTCGACTATTAATGGGAACTAGTTGACTAGTTTGGTCTAACCAATCAATGGGTCTAAACAAAGAACAACCCATTTTAGCCTGTATAGAAACTAGTCGATGGCATTGATAAACTAATCAAATAATCATAGAAACCAATATGCGTTTGGCCAACTGATTGACTATTCATCGAAACTAGTTAACTGGTTTATCAAACCAATTGACCGATCTTGCAACTAACCTATCTTAAATTCTAAACCATTCGACTGCTCGCACAACTAGTCAATAGGTTTGAGGAACCGATTGACTGGTGTGGGTAAAACACAACCCAAACTTACAATACACACACCAAATTTTACCATAGTTCACAAATTAATTCTTACATGCTTCTATTTCCAAACACACATAAAAATACATGCTACACACATAGAATCATATGGATAATGGTAATGTACATACTTAAACAAATCAAGCTCAAACAATCAACTTATGCTTAAAATCAGAGAACTCTAGCCATACTATTTAAGGAATAATTATACCATAAGCTTAGATTATTGAATAAAAAATAGATCATGTTCACATGTACACCAAGCACATGGAACCCCAATACACCATAGAACCCTATTTATGTAAAATAAGAATACCTTATCTTGAAGTAATTCTTCTAACACAAAATCTCCTACTTTATGCCTATCTAACATAACCTCAATTCATAAGAGAATCAAAGTTAAAAATATTAAAAATTTTCCTTCAAAACTTCATTAAAATTGAGGAAAATCATAATAAAAATAAGAACATAGAGCACCACCTTTTTCTAAAAAATAAGGTGTCAAATGAAGAGTTGAAATCTTTGACCTTTCTCAACCTTAATTTTTCCTTATTTAAGGAGAGTAAGAGAGAAATAAAACCAAGATTAGAATAAGAAGAAGAAGAAGAAGAAGAAGAAGAAGAAGAAGAAGAAGAAGAAGAAGAAGAAGAAGAAGAAGAAGAAGAAGAAAGAATATAATGGTCACACAAAGAAGGGAGAAAACCAGAGCAAGTCTTTATTTTTTTCACTAGAGAGGAGAAGACAGAAAATGAAAGACACTTGAAACTTTTCCCACCAAGAAGAGGGAGAAAAAAGTAATAACCATAAGTTCGAAATGAAAATGAATCATAAATAAAAGTTATAGAGGCAAATATAGGTCAATATTCACAGGAGAGAGAGAGAGATGAGACTCATAGGGTTGAGTGTAGACAACTAAGAAGTGAGGGCTAACTTGACGGCGTAGGGTTTCAGTGCAGTTAGGAATGAGCATGGCAGTGGGATTGGTAATTTAGGAGATGGTGCACAAAGTAAATCTTTCAAACCTAGCTACCAAAAGAGAGAGGCATAGCGAGGGAGAAGAGAAAAGATGAATTTTACCTCAAACATGCTTTTTGGCAAAATTTTAACTAATTAAAATGATATAATGATCTAAATAATGTGAAAATAATCCTAGATCACTAAAACATGCTTATTAGCATAGTTGGACTCTAATCAAAAAATTTCATAAAAATTAGAGAGAATTCAAATTAAAAATCGAAAATTAATCTAAAATTGCATGGCAAATAAGTGGACTGGTTTGTTAACAACAAGAATGTAAATCCCTTGTCACACCA
This sequence comes from Tamarix austromongolica, assembly GCA_039764185.1. Classification (NCBI taxonomy): domain Eukaryota; kingdom Viridiplantae; phylum Streptophyta; class Magnoliopsida; order Caryophyllales; family Tamaricaceae; genus Tamarix; species Tamarix austromongolica. The sequence goes on along the minus strand of CM077811.1, from coordinate 91,569,109 downwards.
ATAGCTCGATTATGTGAACCCGTCAATTAATATGCCTGAAATTCACATTTTTATTTGAATTTTAATTCCATTCTACAACTAAAAATAATTTATTTTATATCAACATAATTTTAAACACATTTTGAAGGATTTTGGGATGGGATCTTACAAGGTTAGCTTTTACGAGACTACCTTGGTCGAAGTCTATTAGTAGTATACTTGATGTCCAACCTACGATGGTATACTAGAGTTTCGAGCTTGGTGGATGTTAGAGTATTTATACAAACCCTTTAACCTAGATGTCTATTTGTAGTTGAGAGAGATGCTCATATGGTGTATTATGTCCATTTGTGGTAGAGGAGGATGCTCATATGGTTTATTATGTCCGGTGGCTTTTGTCTATTTGTGGTAGATTAGGATGCTCATTTGGTTTGTGGCACCATATGGCATTTTCCATTTCTAGTAGGACAATATGTCCATATGTGAACATTTATATATGTTTATGACTATACCCGATGAATTTTGTCCATTTATGGTAGGGCGGGTTGTCCATATGTGGATTTAGCTTTTATGCACATATTATCTATACCCTTGACTTTGTTCATTGTGGTAGGAAAAGCATACATATATATACTTTGGTTTGTATACCTTGTTAATATTGTTTGTGCACCTTAGGTTTTGTCCATTAGGGGTATGATTGGATTTCCAAGTCTGTGCCTTGGCGTTTGGATCCATATACGTATGGCTTATATGATTATCCTTGACTATGCTCTTTGGCCTTTATATCTTTATGTGAAAATTATTAAAACACCATGTGTTACATGCATTATTTAGCCATACTATCATTTATAGTAGGTTTTGTTTACTTAGTACCATCGTCGTATTGATACCATACCACTTTAGGTATTGTGCAAGTATCTCATGCTATGCTTATGCAAAGTTTGATAGTGTTAAGTCCTTGATCGACTCAATAGGTTATTTAGTTTGGATTCTTGGAATCTCGTATTTTATTTTATTTTGGCTCATGTTGAACTCTGCCAGATCATTTGATCTTGTGTTTATTTTCTTTATAGTTGTGTCAAGTATTGGACTTGGGCTAGGTGATAACCTCATATATCTCTTAGGATATGAGTTTACTTTTAGGTATTGGTTGTACCTCTTTTATGTTGGATACAATGGTGACACTCTGTATTATTATTTAAGTTTCACAAATTGTCTTCTAAAATAAAAGAAAAATCAGGTTATGAAAAGGGGGGTGTTATACCCCCTCTCCTGTGGAGACGTGAAAAAGGTAGTTAACATCATTGATACTTTTACTTTCAAGGTAAAACACTCCTAAGCCACTAATATACCTTAAATCTTAAGTATGCATACCTTCTATAAGTTGGTGGATTGATCAGATAGATAGACTAGGGTATTCCAGTTCCATTAAAACCAAACAATTCATTTCAATAATTATAAGGTACTTGGTCCTAATTCATGTATTACTCCATTTTAAGTATTAATGTATTATTAGTACCTCAGTTAACAATTATCACATAAGAACTGAATTTCCTAAGTTACTTAGGTCTTTATTCTTCCACTTGTAGTATCATTGATTTATTATAAGATAAAATGTTTATTATGGTTCCTAGCCATCATGAATTTATTCTAACAATTGATAACATCCTACACTTAAGAGTGTATCACTAGCAATACATCGAATACTCTACTATGAGTAAAGACAATACATAAGAGCAATTATTAAATACATAAAAAATTCTTTCATAAGTTAAAAGACCATAATACCCCTTTAAACCCTAATTTTACAAGTACATAATAACTTAATCTATATGACTTTCTAGCTAACCGAATTTAACACACTAACCTAAAATATTATTAAAAACATCATATCTGAAAAGCCTAACGTAACTCCAAATCTTCACACATAAAATACCAACGCTACCATTTTGGTGATTGTTTCCAAATTAAACATTTTCTCATAAATGCATACCTTATGATTATTCATAATTTATTAATATAATTCACACATCATCATTTTCATATTCGGTCCATATAATATTTATACAACACCCACAACTTTAGATTTGATTAAAAAGACCAAAATATCTTTAATTTGCCTAAACATCTCCAACTTTGTAATTTTCATAACTTCATTTCCATCTAAAACTTAACATATTATATATCAAACTTATTGTAACAACCTCTAAGAACAAAATTACATATTTATTTTCTTCAAAAATATACAAAGAGACCATTATACCCCTAAGGGACAAGCTTCTGTAAAAATTCAACCAATTTTACAAGTCTCTAAATCTTACCAATTTTACACACAACCACATTTACATTATTATAATTTTTAAAATATAATTTTAAAAAATTAAAACAACCCACAACAACAAAGGCCACATGATTAAGACCTCCCAAGGACTAAAACCCCTAAAATTTGAGTGTTCAACATGCCACACCAATCACCATGCTTAGAAATAAATTTTAATCTACTAAACCCAAGACTTAACAATATAATATAATATCATACTTAGGATTTTATGGCATATCCTAGAAAGACACATAATGTAGCAACTTCTCATAAAGTCAAAAAAATTATAAAATCATGCATTTATTAAGTAATACAAGAATATAGATAAAAATAAAACATGCACATGCTTTCTAACATAAAATACAAAAATTGTACCAATGAATACATAAACACAAAAAAATTCTAATATAGAGATATATATTCATTACCAAGGCTACTCTATTCTCTATGCACAAAATACTCCTAGACTCATTTTTCCTCCTAAAATAATAAAAATAGAAATTAGACAAAGAGAATGAGAAGGATTATAAGAGAGAGAAAATTTTAAAGGAGGTGAGAAATAACCTAAGATTTCAAAAATGAGACTAAGGACAATCATGGAAAAACCTTTACCAATCTATAGCATCAATTCTCTTCTGTTTAACAACAAGCACCAAAGAGATAAACTTAAGATCTTAGAATTAAGAAGATAAAATAATAATGAAGAGAAAGGGAAGAGAAGGGATTGACACTATGTAAGGCAGGCAAGAACAACACTAACTTAGACAAGAGGAGAGGAGAGAGGAGAAAAAAATGGAAGTAGAACATTTCCTAAGTGTAAAATAATCAACCAAGGGAAATGTTTATCAACCAAGTTAGGAGAGAAAGGGGGAATTCATATGGGAGGGGTTTCTTTTAGGCAAGACGAGTGATGGGAGTAGTTCGCATGGGTGAGAGACTATAAGAGAATTGGTAGATGGTGATAAAGGTGATTATGGTTAGATTTCTTTGTTAAATGAGTAAGTACCATATGAGATATGATCATGGGGTATAAGGAGATGAGAATTTTGAGCCCCCAAGTATAAGAGAGTTAACAATGATTAAAAATAATTTAGCCAATGTAGAAAATCCAATAAATGTTTAAAAATAAAAAAATAATCAAATAATTCCCAAAAATATGAAAAATTATGGAAATGTGAGGAATTAATTTAGGAACTCAAATATATAAAAATATTGGGCATATGAATTAATTCAAGGTTAATAGAAATTAAGAATGGTGAAAACTGTCCAACTTTGATCGATTGCTAGACTGATTGAGGCCTTGGGTGATATGATTTTAGGCATTACTAGTTAATCAAATAAAGATAATACTAGGCCGGGCACCGATTTGTTGAATTGAAAACTAGGGTTTCGAAGGTTATGAATGTAAAATGAGAGTTTAAGATGTATGGATAAAGATACACACAAGGCTTAAGGGTTAAAGAAGGGGTTAGGAGACTAAATACCTAGGAATTAGGGATAGGGAAAACTTAGGGGTATTATATGGGTAATGTCTCAATTTTTTGGTCAATGTACATTATTATACCATATCATCCAAATACAAATTGGTAACCCAATTATTTATGTCAGATTAGTCCCATTAAATGTTTTTTAAAGTAAAATTAGCATTTCATTTCATCAATTAGGATCCAATACAACCTAGGGACCAAAAATCATCTACCAAATGAATATAATTACGAAACTTAGCCATTCTATGGCATACAAGCATCTTTGGGATATACTAGTAGCTATAGATTTAAGCATTGTGTTCTAGTTGCATGGAATGTCATAAACACCTTATTATTCCTTGCCTTCCAGATTTCATAAATTGAAGTGATAAACAATCCCCTTAAGAGCCTCATTTTATACTTCGTTCAACCTTACGTGAACATAAACTCTTGCAATAAAATACTCCATGTGAGGTTAGCTTCTCTATTTCTTAGAAAACTCTATAAATCACGTACAACTCCCCTCATGATTGGGTAATGCACAAAGAGATGAATAATGGATTCGTCATCACTATAGAACTCACATTGTTGATCAGGTATGGATATGTATTTACTAGTTCTATCTTTTGTGGCTAAACGCCTAACGGCAGCAAGCTAAGCAATGAATTGGTGACTTAGAGGTGTTGGGTTTTACCAGATGGTGCTCCACCACTGTGCTCTTGGGCCTGTATGCCTTAGGTGATCATACATACTCTTAATGCTATAGGATCTATCCTATGGTTGAGTAGTAATGAAAGGCCCAAGGGAAGACCTTAACTTTAGGATGCTCCTTAACGGCCAAGATGTTATTGGTGGTATCTCCAGATCCTAAATGGAACCTTATTTTATGAACCTGCTATGGATCCATTTGATCTAGATAATGTCTTTTTTGTGAGCTAAATTCCAAAGAGGATTTCCAAGTGCAGCTTCATTCCAAATGCATATATCAATGATTCCAAGGCCCCTTCATTCTTTGGTAAACAATAAGAAGACAAAGCCATAGGTGCTTTATGACTAAATCTAGTGCTTCCAATTCATAGAAAATTACAGCATGCTATTATGAGTTGGGATAGGACTTTCCTTGGCAGTAAAAAGACTTGGCTCCAATAAATTTAGATGCCAAAGATGACCAACTTTAAGAGCTATAATTTCTCTGTGTAGGATAACATTTTAATGGCCTAGTGGTTCATTCGATGCACGACTTTAGTAGTAAGAATGAACGTGCGGTGGGAATTCAACCGGACATGTACAATTGGTACTTCTAAGTATTTGAAAGGGAGTGTACCCTGAGAGAAGTTAAGATACTGGAGAATAATTTATCTATTCTATTGAGAGACTCCTCTAAAGAAAACTGAACTTTTATGAGTATTGATTGTTAGCCCTAACATGTGAGAGAAGATATAAAAGTTGTTCATGAGGTATTACATTAAGTATATATCACCATGACAAAAGAGGAGCATGTCATCAGTGATTAAAAGATTCACCATTTTTAGGTTCTTGCATTAGGGGTAACCTTTAAATCTAGGATCATGCCAAAATTTCTTCATCAACCTAGTGAAGTATTCCATAATAATGACAAAGAGGTGAAGGGATAGTGGATCACCTTGCCTCAAACCCCTTTTTCCTTTAATTGGATCTAAAAGAGTACCATTTAGGTTAATGGAGTATTTGACATTGAAGACACACACCATGATCACCTTCACTAAATAAGGTGGAAGGTGAAGAGCAAGCATTACATTTTCAAGGAAATCCCTTCGACTAAATTCATATGCTTTGTGCAAGTCAATTTTCAGCATGCATCTAGGAGAGGTGTTCTTCTTGCCATATGCTCTCACTAGTTCATGAGCTAACACGATGTTTTCTTTTATTAGTATTCCCTTACTAAAGAAATATTGTGAAAGATCAATTATCTTAGGCAGAATCTGATGGATTCTAGAGGTCGTTATCTTGGTGAAAGCTTTATCCAAGACTGTGCAGCATGCTACATGTCTGAAATCTCCAATAATTTCAACATTGGTCACTTTAGGGATGAGAACAAGCAAAGTAGAAGTAATGAAGTTTGGCTATCTAGCATTGAGAAAAAATTCATTCAGGGCCTTCCATATTTCATCCCCCACTATGCCCTAAGTTATTTTGAAGAATCAAGAAGTGAAGCCATCAAGACCTGGTACCTTCGAATCTCCTATAGAGAAAATAACATCTTTAACCTCTGATTTGGTTAGAGGTTCTACAAGCATGTGTTAGTGAGCAGGTGAGAGGAAAGGAAATAACCCAACAACTGCTGCGATAGGTTAATACTTTGGTTATCTTATTATCTTAGATTGTGGGTGTAATACTCCCTAAAGGCCTTCAAAATAAGATCTTGATCAATGAGCCATTCTCCATTATTTGCTTTGACTCTAGTGAGTAAGCTTTTATTTTGCTGGGCTTTTGTTGTGGCAAAGAAGAACTAGGTATTAGCATCTCCCATTTACCCACTACATGGCAACTTTCTTCTTTAGGAAGCTTTCCTCACACTGGGAAAGATGCTCGTGCAGTTGTAAAGCATCTCTTTCCTGTTGCTATAATTCAAGGTCAAAATGGATTATATCTTAGTGCATGTTGAATCATAGTAAGGGTTTATTTTTAAGCTGCAACTCTCTCAGTGATACCACTGTAATGTGAGGCATTCAACTATCTGAATCTAGCTTTTAAGGTAAGGAGTTTATGTTTCAACTATGCATTTGTTGTGCCAACATAAGGTTGATACCAAACATTACACACAATCTGCAAGAATTTTTGATCCTTACACCACATATTGAAAAACTTGAATGGATTCTTCTTTAAGATGGTTGTTTATTGGAAGGTGAGGAATGTTACATAGTGATTTGAGAAATGTTCTTCCTTGAAAACAATAGTTGTGGAATGGAAGTTGCCAAGCTAACTCAAGTTTACCAATGCCCTGTCAAGTTTACACATGATTCGTTCACTTCCTAGTCTTATATCACACCATGTAAACATAGGACCTAAGAAGGGTAATTCATGGAGAAAAAGTTGATGTAGATATGTTCTGAAGTCAGTAACATCCTGTTGATTGGGGGCATTTCCTTAAAATTTCTCCTTTGGGTAAAGAACAGCATTAAAATCACCCATGATAAGCCATGGATTAGAGAGAACATTGTGGTTCAAGAGCCAATCCCATAATTCTTTTTAACCATTGCCTATGTTGTATGCATAGAGAGAAGTACCATATGATGATAATGCATTGAAAAGTAAGGCTTGAGCAAAAGCTGAGATGAGACTAACTGGCCATCTAGTAGTATCCCATAAGCACCATATACGACCATTATCATGGTAAGAATAATTATCTAAAAATCCCCAACCTGGGAACATTTTTTACTTGATAACTATAGCCTTATCAGGCTTTATTCTTATTTCCAAGAGGCTAAAAAAGGGCAATTTATTGGTTTGGTACCACTTTACTAGTTTTTTTTGTTTGTGAGGTTTATTTAAACCTCTAATATTGATATGGGGTGATGATTGAGTTGAGTGATGTGGTGGGTATCCTCCCCTATCTATTTCCTTTCCCTATAGGGGTTGGTCTTCTTCCAAAAATGACAATGCATCAATCTAAATATCTTGTTGTATTCCTTCTACTATATTTCCATCCTGGGAAATACTCGATTTGGAAGTTTCACCCTCTGAGTTTTGTCCCTATTTTCCTCCTTCAAGTGGTGTTTGGCCTTTTGTTAGGGTTATAAGCATCATATATATGGTATTGTCTGGCATGTGCAATGTAATTCTAATTTGGTGGGTTATCAAGGATGTCAACCTTATCCAAGCACTTCTTGGTGACATCTACCTCAACAAGAAGTATGAATAGGAGATTCTCTCTCAACTTAGTGTAATTGCAGCCATATGAATTGGTCATCCTACTGCACATGCAATCTGGCTTAGAGAATTAGTGTCCCAATAATCTCAAGGGAGATTGGGAAGTTAATCCACTATGGAAGAAATTAGAATTTCTCCTTGATGAAATGAAACTTTTATGCCATGATTTAAGAATGAAGGGTCTTTTTAGGTCTAGTAAGGGCAAGATAAAATCCAATCATGATCTACAGCTGATGAACATTTGAAAATTAAAAAGCCTAATGCACATTTGAATATTATAAAGCCATCATCATGTGGCAAGATTTTGGGTGTTTTTACCTTAGCCCATTACGTTTGAACAAATCTTTGCATTTGTCCTAGATTAGATTGTTCAATATCTTCTTTATGAATCTCAATTCGCCAGGAATTGCCATTGGGATTAGGGGGAATATACAACAGTGAGGATCTTGGTTTGAGGAATAGCTTACCTGTAACCACATCCCTCCAATTTATAGGGACCCCTTAGGTATTAGTCCATGTAATTAGATTCTTGAATTAATAATAGTTAGTCTCTATGGGTTGCAATTTTTTTTTTCTCCTCATAATGAATTGGTTTGAACACCACGGAATTTCCATCATCGCTTGGGTTCGATGCAGCAGGGGAATCCTTGTCAACAAATTCCTTCATCACCGGTGTTGTTCAATGCTTCTTTGAATCCAAAGTCATAGGAAACAGGATTAACGGATGCAACTACCTTTCCTTTCACTCTCTTCTTCACAGTCCTAGTAATATTTGCTAGTTGTATTTAGAATTTTTGGAAATTATTAGTTAATTTTAGAAATTTGATAATTCTCTTGTACCAATTATGACAGATGTTACATAAAATTTATTCTTTTTCAGAAAAAATAATAATTGATGAGCCATTTGATCCTATAAATAAACAATTCAAGCTTGATTTGAGGCTATTTCATAGATGAGCTAAGTCAAATCATGTGAAAAATGTTTTCTAAATAAGCTTGCAAACAATCTAAATCAAGCTTAGATTTAAACAAGTTGATTTACCTTATTTATCTCAAATGAAAGAGCTTAACCATTCATGTGCCTTATCCAAATTAAAATTTATATGAGTTGATTCAACAAGTTTATCTTAAATAAGCCAAATAAGCTAAGTCGAGTAGCTTGTGAGCCTATATGAGCCAAGTTCAAGAATTAATTGTTAGGCACAATTAAAAAAATTAAATGAGCAAAGCTCAAGCTAGGGGTTACTCTTCTTAATTTTACTCATTCACAACCCTAATTAGGGCTTTTAAAATTTATGTTGGTTATAGGATTTATAGTTTTTTCTTTTATTAGAGGTATCATTTAAGGAATCATAATGCAGCTTGGTTTTAATCTCAATATGCTCTACTTTTCATATTTTCAATTTTTGAGTTGGGAGGCATATAAAGGTTTGTGAGGTTCCAGATGAGATTGACATCAATCTTTACATGCTATGAGTCTTAGTTATGGGAATGTGCTTCATTTTTAATTATTCCTCACTGTTGCTTCCAGTTAACTAAAGATATGTGCTCCACCCTTAATCCCCTTCGCTGATTGGATTTTTTTAATTGTTGTAGGTGAATTGTTGATATGTACTATCGTACCATTGTATGTAGGGAGTTAAGGGTGAGTTTGTATACTGTGGGATATTTAAAAAAAGTTTACGATAATAGGATGATGGCCAAGCTGTATGGTTTGTACCTCTTACACTTAGCTTTAGCATAAGATCAATGACTATTTTTGAACCTTACATTAAAGATAGGGGAACTGAATCACTATAATGATTAAAGAACAAGTCTTTTATTTAATACCACTTTTATGATTTATCAAAAAAACAAGTATATAACTCTTGATTCTTGTATTACCTATAGTTATTAGAATGTGATGCTGGAGCACCCAACTACACATCAAACTTTTGTAACAAATTTAATGATGGATTCCCCCCCCCCCTCTTTAGCTCATTTCAAGAAACATTATCCAAGGAGTATTTTGGTTCAACCAAAAAAAATTAGGTAACAATAACCAATTCACAACAAGGAAGAATGATTCAAAGACACTTAGCTTAGAGGAAGTACATAAAGATAACAAATTATTTCACTATGTATGAATAACTTCAAATGCTTCTTATGAGGAGAAAACCTTGATTGTTTGATTCCAAGCCATGCAAAAACATTCTTCCAGCCACCACCTTTTGATAACTTTTGATAGCTACAATATGTCTCATCAATTTATCTAGGAGGGGACAAATTCAGGCCACATTTTTACAACAACCCATCAGCCATAACCACCTTTTCCCCTTGATCAAAATTGGTATAGAAATGGAGGCCACATGGCCACAACTCACATACAATATACTAGTAAGTTTGAAAAAAAAATTGGGTTAAATCATGAGGAAAACCAAGAAGGAGATGTATGGATTGTGTAAGGGATTTGCAACAACTTTTTTTAAATTTTTATGCTAATTATAGTACTAGGAATCAATCTTGTACTATTAGCCTTACTTTTACATATTTCATAATGTCCTAGCTACTAGTTTAGCTCTTTAACTTGTAAAATACTATTAAATCATGTTGGGATCATGAAGAGGACATCATCAACATACCATGGATGAAATTCTAGCCATAAGACACCATCAAAATCTTATAAACCTACCGTAAGACACTACTATGCTTAATTTTTTCTTTCTACCAACCAATGATGGTTTCTTTCAAGAAACCTCCTAAATTAGATGTAAGGGTATGGGGGATGTTTTAAGTTGAGTTGAAAAGCCATAAAAGTTATTGGCCAATTCTTGTTTGGTTAGATTTAAACTATCTTAGTTATTCCCCTTAGATAACTAGCTAGTTTTTCTTGTAACCAATTCAACCTCTTTTACTTTTTTTGAGTTAGTTTGTAACTATATGGCACCAACAAATTCTATATAAGTGTTTTGATCACACATAAATAGAGTTAGAATTGGTTGCTTCATATTTTCCTCTCTTTTGGTGAGATGCACCTTCAAACTTGAGTGAATAGTTTGATTGAATTTATTCTCAAAATCTTACCTTATTTATTCCAAGAGTTAAATACCTTAGATGATGACCGTGAGTATATGAATTTAAAGCATATTTTCCTCTACTTCAACGGTCATTTCTATTTTTTAATTTCTGTGTTAATTATCCTAATTTACTATTTTTCTTAGCATGACCCAATTTGTATTCCATATATATCAAATTAGTATCAAAGCTCAAGGTTGGAAATTTGGGTCCTATCTTTTTATCCTCCACATTTTTGTTCAACCCCAAGCACCATTCTATTCCACCATCTTTACATTTTTTCCATCCACTAGCCCTTTACATTATCATTAGTTTTTTCATATTTTCCTTCCCATCTTTTGTCCATCTCACCCACCCCTACACAAACATCAACCCCTAACCTTCATTAACTCCCATTTAATCCCCCCCTTTCACTTATTCTCTTCCATACCTACGAAATTCACTCACAAAAAATTAAACTACTTTACTTTAATAGTAACTCAATGATTATTCTGATTGGAGAGAAAAGCATTCAAAGGAATTTGAAACTAAAGGTCACTTTGATGAGAAAGCCTTCAAGTTTGCTACCATAAGATTTGATAGCTATATGACATTTTGGTGGAAGAACTTATGCTAATAAAGGATGATTAAGAGGAAGTCAAAAGTAAAGTCATGGAGCATATGAGAAAGGAGTTCTTACCGCCACTTGAGAAATATAACTTCTATGACATGGTGACTACGTATCAAGAAAATAAGAGCTCTTTATAATTTGAAATTCTTGCTAAGTTCTTTGATGTTAAAAGAAAATGTAAGAATATGCAAGGAAAAGGTAAACCAAGAGTTGCTTAGTGCTCAAAGTGTCAAGGCATTGGTCACTCTAAATTTGTGTGTCCCAACAAATAGGAAGCGACGCTCATGGAATATGATGAGATCAATCAATATATAAAGACAAAAAAAAAGAAGAAGAAGAAAACAAAAGGTTTGATGTTATTGCTCAAAAGGATCTCATTCATGAAGAAGTTTAGTGATTCAAAACTTAAAGATTCCATTCAAGGTGGTCTCAAGGATATACAATATTTATATGAAGATTTTCCTTTTTTTTATTAAGGTTGCTCTAGCCGAACCCACCCCTTTACCTTCGAAGGAAATATATCATCTTACAATAGCACTTTCCAAACTCTTTGAGCCTCAACAAAAATATAAATAAAATTATAAGTCATGATTGAGCACCCAAAGCTTGGTGAAAACTTAAGTGTTCCCAATCTTAATTTTATCACATTCAAAGAACATCACAAGACCATCCTTTTAGACCCATTTATAGCCCCAAAGTATTGCAAAACCCTTTTTCTCTATCCACCCATCCACTACCTTACAAAATTGAACCATTAAATTTTCACTGAAAGGCTTAGTGTGTCTAACTTTAGTTTTGGTACCTTTGATGAGAAGATTTGTAATACCTCATTTTTAGAAGACCCTAATTATAATTGGTAATTATGTGTATTAGTTAGAATAATTATTATAGGGTGTTTGTACTAAAAATATTATTAATACGTGTAATATTATTATGACTTATTAGTTATAAAATTTAATTAGGCTAAAATATGATAAAGGGTGTGTATTAAAATTTAAATCTAGGTTTGGGTCATAACTGATATCCATTTCATCAAATAAACCTATTCTCGTAACCAGATAATTTTCCCTAAATACTTTACCTGATTTTGTACCTAAATAAATTATCCCTACGCTATTCTATTTTTTTTTTACCTCACCCTAATTTCCCTCTACCTCGACACACCATACCCCTCATGCCACCCTCATACCATACCCATACCCCATCAATTCCCAACTCCTGTAGTTGTGGGTTAGGGTTTGAAAATTTTGCCCAATCACAACCCCCCTCTCTGAATGCTATAGCTACATATATATATATATATATATATATATATATATACATACATACATACATACATACATACATACATACACCTCATTAATGCACTGAAAAACTAGCTCATCATTCCTCAAATTTTCTGTCAAAACAATCACCCCAAAGACCCCACCTTATCGTCACCAAAACCGCCCAAAAAACCACCAAAAACCCATCTTTGACAACCATTACCGCACCATATCCACCATGACAGGAAAACCTTCCATTCCCTCACCCTTAGCTGCAGAAAAAATACCAAAACACCACCCCTATCTATAGAAAAACCACTCGTTCCTACCCCCCCCCCCAAGTTGCAGCAAAATCTACCGAAGAACAACCCCAAGCCCATCGGCAAACTCATCAAAAATTACCCCTACCCTTCGGTAAAAACAACCAAATCACCCCCCCTTTACTTCAAAAAAATTGCTGAAGCCTAAACCCCTTCCAGCCACCAAAACCGTTCCCTAACCCCCTCCCCCTTTTAGCCCTTCTTGTCCTTGCCCATTCCTAGCAACGACAAGTTTTTGCCGCTGCTAGCCTTCTTGGCCGATCACCCGTACTTCAAACTCAGCTTGCTTTTTTTTCATTCTTTTCTCTTTCATTGCCTTAAAATTTCATTAATTATATTTCCTAATTATTTTTTTTAATTATTATTAGGTGATATGTTGGAAGTTTTGAAATAAGCGGATTAGGAGAAATGTGCTTAGAGACCGGAACCTTTATTTGTAATGATACTAGTCGATGTTCCAGGTTTTCACTACTACGGAAAGGGGTTTTAATAACGGTTATTTTATAGTTTTAATAACGGTTTTCAACTGTTATTGAATCGTCCGTTATTAAATCTTTAATAACGGTTCATAACCGTCATGAAAAATACACAAAACCCGCGAATATGTGCGTAAACTTCAGATTTAATAACAGTTTTTACTTAAAAATCGTTATTAAAACCGAAGTTTTAATAACGGATCTTAAACCAAACCGTTATTAAAACTATATGTTTTTTTTAGCATTTTTTTGTTTTATTCCTGCCCCACATACACAGTTGTATGTTCAAACAATTACCAAATATGCAATGTAAAATAACATCAATTCATACCAAATTTGCAATCACACCATAATTTCAATCAATCTATAATTGGTATGCATGTCTCAATACACCAACTATACTTAGGAATAAAAATTAGTGGGCATACCACAACTTGGTAGCTCTACACCCCAAAGTAAAGAGTTCACAGATCTAGGCTGGAAGACCAAAAGATGTAGACGAAATACAAACCTGAAAATGAATGTAGAATATATAGATCGCTACCTAATACCGAATGAATGAGTGCACGTGCTTGGCCCATTGGTCTCTAACTTCATCAATTTCATCAACATTATATTGCTGGCCTCGTGCATAGTTATCGGTGAAAAACTACAACACCCATGTTTCAATTAATATACAGTTAGCCATTAGGTCAAAAATATATATGTCATGATTCATTAATAGAAAAATATGGAAAAGCAAACATACATGGCTTGGATCTATGTTGACCAATCTATTATGGACTATAAGATCCATTGCTCATCTTCTTCACTTGAACCCTTACAAACTTCAATTTCATCATCATCATCTAAGTTCCTTTGTCTCGAAGATCTGGTTCGAGTAGCTCTTTGGAGGTACCTAAAGCTCTTATCTCATCTATAATTACACAGAATTGGCATAACTACAGTAAGAACTAAGAAGTCTTGAAATTTGAATATGTTACACTATCCTACCTCAATATCTTAGTAACCATGAAGACAAAAGAAAGTAATAGCCCCATTAGAAATACTATTACAACCCTCACCAGCTAAGACATGGTAAGATACCCAATGAGGCTAAATAGATGGATGGCTGGATAAAGAGATAAACAATAGAGGAAAAACAATTATGATAAAAGTAAAAACTAAAATAACTGAAAACATGTAGTACCCTACATACAAAATAATAAAAGGGGGTAGATATATAATGGTTGTTTCTAGAATAAATTCTATATAAAAAATACAAAAGTAGGCAACATGTATTACCACTTTAATCAAGAGGTTATATAACACCATCATACCCTAGAATGTGAAAAAGGTTTTCAGGATAGTCTAAATTAAAGGTTCAATTTGTAAAAAAGACCCTAAAAATATACCCTCAAGGTTGTATCACTTGTATGTAACAAAAAAACCTCAATTTAGAGGCCAAAATGGCCTTTTTTGGGCTCCCAGATTGCCCAAACTAGCTTCGGTGTTTGCCACGTTGTAGACAAAATACCCAAAATAGCCTCCTAGATCACCTAAATCCGAGGTCCCATGAAAAAGTTATGACCCTCCAAAGTTTATAGTAATAATGTCTTCTCTTTTGTTTATTACTTACTAATATGTTGAATGATGATAATGTTAGTGATTTTATTTCTCTAAATATATTGTATTTCTGATCCATAGTACCCAAATTTATTTCCCAAGAGCCATTATTCAACAATAATGTTGAATCTATATTCTCCATACAAACAAATACAACAATAATATGTAAAGGTCTCGGCCAACACATGCATTTGTTAATATATAACAATAACGCAACAAATTCAATAACAAACAGCAAAATTTTCAGCCAACACATTTTCAAACGACAAACCACAATCTTTCAATAATAAACAAACAAAACCCTGTAGCAACATGCATGCATGCATTTATATATATATATATATATATATATATATATATATATATATATATATATATATATATATATATATATATATATATATACATATATAAGTAGATAAAAAGTTACAAGAGGAAGAACAAACACATACATAAAGTGAGCTAGCTACAAACACGACGGTGAGAATGTTGAGAGAGGCAAGGGCTTCAAACACGACGGAGGATGAAGGTGCAAGTGCTAGCTAGCTTCAGAACAATGACAGCACGCACATGCAAAGCCGACAATGGCAGAGGCGTGGTGGAGAGTTGGCGGTGCACGGTGTGGTGGTGCGAGTTGGTGGTGCACAGTGTGGTGGTGCGAGGGTTTGCAAGGAGAAGGAGAGCAAGAGAACGAAGGTGCAGAGAGTCTGAAAACTTTGGCACGAAACATAACTGAGCAAAATTTTGGGGTTTTAAAACAGAAGAAGAAGTTTGATTTTGGGGTTTTAATAACGGTTCTCAGGATTTAATAACGGTTCTTGAGAGAACCATTATTAAAACATCTTTTAATAACAGTTCTTCCAAGAACCATCATTAAAAGCTTCTGACTTTTGACAACGGTTCTAATATGAACCGTTATTAAATCCTCTTTTAATAACGATTTACATAAAACCGTTATTAAAACATCCTTCCAAATTTTAACGTTGCCTTTTTAATAACGATTTTTAACTAGAACCGTTATCAAAACTCTCCCACCCATTAATTTTCATGCGTTTGACAACGGTTTTCGAACTACCGTTATTAATGTCCCGTTATTATTTCTTGTTTTCGTAGTAGTGTTTGTGTTAAATGTTTGTATGAATATGTGTTTTATAATTTTATTGTTATTATACTATTAAAATTCATGTTGTTGATTATATGATATATTAATATGAATTATATGATAGGAAGGAAGTAAAAATAACGAAAGATATGTTGATACGATGATATTACGTTAAGTCATTATTTTGCGGATGAGTATAAATTGTGGGAGAGTATTATGGACTTAATAAATTATTATAAGTGGGAAATAATTATATTTGAGATTTATTTTGATAAAATGAGGATTTGAAAATAATGATATTGAGGATATGAGATTTTTGTAAAATAAGGGCTATTAGCTACTTTTAAGGGCATTTTTGTCGATATGGATTAATACAGAAATTTTTGGTATTTTAATGTCTTAGATGGATTAAAATATGCTAATAATATCACATGAAGTGTTTGGGAGTAATCATGAAGGTCATAAGTTCTTCAGATGAGAAAATAGCCAAATTTAGGAATAATAGCCTTAAAACGATAATGTTATTATCACATGTATAAAATGTTAGAGTACGCCACGAATTTTGGATATGTTGTTAATATGGGTATTTTAAGGATTTATATTTAATTTGGTAATTATATGAGCCTTTTGGGAGAAGTTATGGCTTACTTGTGAAATTAGAGTTTTGAGAGAATTATGAATAGTAACTTTTGAGACGGGTTTATTATTACATGTGTGAGATGTGGGAGTTAGAACTTGAAATTTGAGTATGTTAATGATACTATTATTTGATAAATATATACTAAATTTTGTGGATAAATGATTAATATGGGGGAAATTATGCTTAAATTAAGAATTTAGGATTTTTGGGTAAAATAATTATGTTAATCTTTGAGAACGGTCTAGTTATCTATATGTTGATGTCTTGCTTGCCTTAATAATGTATCGTACTCATAAACCAATCATGAATAAGACACTAATCATTTAAAGAGGGAATGGCATATACGTATAAACATTTTGCATTTTTGTTGGAATTTAGGTAACTATTATACTTTACTAAAATTATAAATATTTCATGATAGCACATTAGGGTTTTTGGCATATGAAATATGTTAAGCATGATTTATGTTGATATAATTATGTGTTAATTATTATTATTATCATGAAAACTGATAAAACGAGCATATTATATGATATAAATTATGTCGGGTACAAAAGTATGATTAAAATGATTCTAATGACGGAAAAATAATTTGTATGATAATTATGAACAAAATAATTGGTTAAACATGCTTAGATATAACTATGGAATAATTATTATGGATTTGTGCCTTAGGGCCAATTCAGTTATTTTTGCGTATTATGATATTTGTCCTGAAAATCATGTTTAATATGTATTAGTTGTTGTTGAGTTTGTGACTATGTGTTTTGGATGGACTAAAGGTGTGAAAAAGGATTTTATGTGCAAAATTATGTATAAGGGAAAAATGATCATTTGACATATCTGATAATTTAAATCATGTAATAAATAATTTATTTATGTGTTCTAACCTTTTCATAGCAAATTTATAAATAAAATGGGATTATTTAAATAGATGATAACATGAAAATTTTGATCTTAAGGGTATTTTGGTCTTTTTTAGCCTAAAGGGTCCAAATATGAATAATTAAGCCTAGGATGACCTTAGTATATTTTAATGTTGGCTTCGATGTTGACCTTGATTATGATTGTCTCGGATTATTAGAAATAATAATAAAAATAGTTCAGTATGGAAATTGGATATATCTGTATTATATGCAATTTCATGGTCACCTTAATAAAATACTAATACTTAAAGTGAAAGACCTCGAGATCGAGAATGGTGTCTCCTCAAGGGTCGCTATCCTAAGGATGTGGTTTAGCCCACAATTGATTATGGATTTTTACTAGCATGCCTTAGTGCTCCAGTCAGACCCTACATCTTTACTCTATTTTGTTATGAGGACTAATAGGGGGTATGCATAATTATAGATTAGGTGTCCTTGTTGATAGGGTACCGTGTTACCTTTGTATACCAGTGCGATTAGGGTACCTTTGCATCCTTGGGTTGATAGTCGATTGGATACGGTGTTGCCTTGGTGCACCAATATGACTAGAGTACCTTTTTACCTCTAGGTTGATTGATCTCTCCTCAAAAAAGTAAATAAAATGGAAATGATATGATTGGATTGAAATAATGATTATTGGATTATTGGATTAGTTGGTAGCAGCCTTCGTGCTATGAGTCAGGACTGTTTGTGTATGTCCATTCCCATCGGACGAGAACATTATTCGAGAGCATTATGTCCCGAGAATGTATATTATTAACCGTTCCATAGATAAGAATAGTGGCCAGATGTATTTTCCCAGTATTGTATATTATTAACCATTCCACCGGTCAGAATAGTGGCCAAGAGCATTTTTCCCTAGGAGGTGTTTCAAACTGTTCCAATGGTTTAAGAATAGTAAGGTCCTTAAACTCAATGTAAATAAAATATTGGGTTATATCATATTTAAATATTATAAATATGGACCAGCAATTACCTTGTGTTGATTTTGTATCTTACATGTATACTACTTTCTGCTATGAATATATGTAATGATATGTTTTCTCGATTTCGACTGTATTTTTACCTTACTCAGTACGTAGCGTACTGATTATCATTTTCATGGGTGTTGCTCATTCCCACGAGTAGCTCTACCCTGTTTTGTAGGTGATTAATGATTATTAGCTTAATGTGCTTACCTTGGTTGAGTGCTAAATGAATTGGTAAAGGGTATGGTTATCTAGATATCTCTATCTCTCTTTGGACTCGTAATCCTCTATTTTCACTATTTCTTCCCTTCTCTCTATTGTGTATCTTGTATCACAGTGGAATCGCGTGCTTCCTAGGTATAAGGTTAATTTTACCTTGCACCTAACATAGACTGGGCATAGGGAGTGCCTCTTCTATGTTGATGCGGCGTCACACCCCTACATTTTGTGTTTTGGCTTCCGCTATTAACTTTTTAAAATGAACTTTTTAAGTCTCGAAATTTAGAGGTGTTACATATGGTATTAGAGCTTTTGGTTATTGAGAATCGTGTTTCTATAAGGAGTCCCCGCCATAGATGCGCATGTGATATTGACCGTTAGACTATGATCCCTATGAGTCAGTCATAGAGTGAAGCCATACAAGTTGTCAACTCAACCAAGAGGAGATCGTCAAGGAGTGAAAGGTGGCCCTCTAGTAGTCTTTGGGTTGTGACGCATCAAACTGAGATACTTTGTGTAAAACCCCAAAATTCACTACTTTTTTTTTTGAAAAGCGGAAGCAACTAAAATAGAAATACTTAAAACCTGTGAATTTTGGGAATGTTACCGCCACACTTAGTACCAGACCAGTTCTCTCCAACCGTTCCAGTACCAAGTGCTAAGGCTAAAGAAAAGATTTACGTTAAATTTAAATTAACAATTCATAAAAGGATTCGAAAGATCATACAACAAAATCAGAGTACGAGAAGTTAAGAGTTAATTACAATACCCTTGAAGTTTCAAATAACACTTGTAACTTCTAAATAGAAATAAATTTAAATAAGATAAAACCCGATGGGTCAAATTCCGGATTTCCTACTCACTCAAGTCAGGCCTGCCACCTCAAAACTGTCTCTGATCTTAAACCTGCAAAAGAGGTCTGCTCCCCACCATCATTGGATCATCACATGACCCATCAACCAAGGTAGTATCAGTACGGGTCCAGTACTGAGTAAGGTGACTTGATCACTAAGGCCAACACACAAACACATAAATCATGCAGAATATAGAAGGGCATAATTACCAACACAATGACATAAGGTGCTTACTACCATCCAAGTAAGAGTATAAGGCCCGATTGTAGACTGGATTAGTTTTTAAATTAATCTTTGATCAGAACTCATTTCACACCATACTTTTTATCAAGTCCATACGAGTACGGGAACCCCACTATTTTAGCCGGTGGATCGGTCGCAAGGGTAACATACCCTGCCACTATTTTAGCCGGTGGATCGGTCGCGAGGGTAACATACCCAGCCACTATTATATGCCGGTGGATCGGTCTGGCCCCTTCTCGCACGGTGTTCCACTGTAAGTAATTAGTATCTTTCCCATATCTTAGCAACTGTAGGGTTTGATTTTGTTGAGCTCGGGATCCCCCACTATTATTGTCGGTGGATCGGTCGCGAGGGTACATGCCCTGCCACTATTATAGCCGGTGGATCGGTCGCGAGGGAAATATTCCCTGCCACTATTATGCCGGTGGATCGGTCTGGGCCCGGCTCAACATCTTTCACTTTACGTGATTAATGTCTTAAGTATCTTATTCAAAGACTTTTACCCTAGACATGCATAAGTCATCACACATAACAAATCATAAAATTCCACCATCATAATTACACTTTATCACCACATACATATGATAACACAAAAACCCTAATCAACCACCATAGACCTTAATTAACCACAACAAACCATAATTCAATCTCCTCCATACCCTTAATTTGCTCCACGTGCTATTTTTCATCCCAAGCGTTCAAACACCCAAACAACACTTACATTACTTTCCTTACATCCCAAATTAACTTTCCACACGTAATTTTCATACCCATGCAGACATTAATCTCCCCCTGCAAACCTTTGAACCGTTTTCATGCAAACCCTAAAATTCCACGTGAAACCCTAAATTCAACCATGCAAACCCTAATACCACCATTCAATCGTCAATGCCACCATGTAAACCCTAATACCACCATAAAACTATAAATACCACCATACAAACCATGATTCCGTCATACAAAACCCTAAATTCAAACCATATAAGACCCAAAGATTTGTCCATACCAACCCTAAATTCAAACCATAAAGATTCTTCCATGCCAAACCATAAATTCAAACCATAAAGATTCTTCCATGCCAAACCATAAATTCAAACCATAAAGATTCTTCCACATAAAATCATAAATTAGAATCTCCCAAGGAAAACTATAAATTGAATTCCCCCCAAGCAAATCATAAATTAGATTCCCCCATATAATATCATAAATTACATTTTCCCAAATAACGTCATGAATTAGATTCTCCCAAACAAATTATAAATTAACTCTCCCAATCAAATCATAACTTAAATTCTCCCATATAATATTATAAATTACATTCTCCCAAATAACATCATAAACTAAATTCTCCCAAACAAATTATAAATTAACTCTCCCAATCAAATCATAACTTAAATTCTCCCATATAATATTATAAATTACATTCTCCCAAATAACATCATAAACTAAATTCTCCCAAACAAATTATAAATTAAATTATTCCTTATAAAACCATAAAATTTAGGTCAACTCACTTCCCTTAGTCAACTTCTTTCCCCATCCTCCTTTTTCATCCTTCCTCTCACACAAACCACATCGACTTCCTCACATACACAACACATATCATCATACATAATTAATACACATACCATGCACAACATACTTCAACTCCAAGTCATACCACATATAAAATATTTAATAATAATAAACATTAGATACATAATATGCGAAACACATAATACACATAAGCACATAAAAGGCCTTAGCACTTCTTACCTAAAACGACACCGGTCTTGGAGCACGCTCCTACGCCTCCTTAGGGTTTTGACCAAATAACAACTTACTAATACAAATAACATAATTAATAAAATTCTAACTTTGCTAAAGATATAGAAATAACAGAAATATTATAAAGGTTGATAATATAGGGTTAAATACTTTACCCTAATAATAATAATGATACTAAAATAATATCAATGAGAATATAAATAAGAATAATAATAGTACCAATAATAATAACAATAAAAAGGACATTATTCAAAAATAAGGTGAAATAAATGCTTCGGCCCCTTTTCCAAGATAATACTAATAATAAAATAAATAATCAAATTTAGTAGTAGTAATAATAATAATGATAACAAATTTAGTAGTATTAGTAGTAGTAACAACAATATATATATATACTTATAATATAAAAGGAAATAGTGCTAAAAACGATAATATATTAGTAATAATGTTAAAATGCTAATAATAGTAATAAAAGGAAAAAGCTGCGAGGCTTAATAAAAAATTTAGGTTTCTACGGCTCCTGAAATAATTACACTATTAAATAATTAATTACACTAATAATAATAATATTAATTATATTATTAATAATAATAGTAAACATGTACTAATTCTATTAAATAACTAAAATTCGAGAATAATAGTTTTTCTAACTCAAGAATACTCCCAAACCTATAAAGAAGATTTAACCATTAGATTACAGTTGATAAAAATAATAATGATAATTATAATAATAATAATTAGAATCGAATTAACATTAAAAATTAGGATAAAAGCACAATAATTATCAATAAATTGAAATTAAGTGTTTAGAAGGTCTAGGGTTTCACCTTGAGTTGGAGGATGAAGGTGGCACCGGCGATGGTTCCCGGAGGTGGCCGAAAAATGGGTCTAAGGGGGCCAAAAATTTGGAAAATGGGTGATGGAGAGGAAGAAAATTAAAATAATTATATGGGGCTGTAGAGGATAATTAGTAGGAGTTAATGGTTGGTTTGGAAGGTGTTAGAAGCGGCGCATGTGGTGGTGGAAGGTGGTTCAACGTCTCGGGGTGAAATTTTTTGTCGAAGCAACTAACCAACTTTGTGCAATTATGGAGGCTTGTAAAAGATGAATCGAAGGTTGTGGTTAGTTTAGTTAATTAGGGGGTATTGCAGGGAAGAGATTGGTAGCAAGAGGAGGTGTTGAAGTTGGCTGGGGAAGGAGATAATTGCGTCTGATGGGGCGGTGGCAGGCAGATCTTTCTTAGGGTTTTCGAGAAGAAGAAGTCTCGAAAACATCCACCATTAGGCTATTTATAGAGTTTAGATGGGTTATTAGGGTTTTGGAGGTCGGCAGGATGGGTTTGGGTGATAGGGTTTGGGTGGGCGGCGTCAGAAATCGGCCGGCGACTGCTTGGGTTGGGTCGAAGGTAGAAGAAGAGGAAGACTTGGCCGCCGGGCTGGCCCAGTTCGATGAGAAGAAGGAAAAGAAAAAGAAAAGAAGAAGAAAAAGAAAAAGAAAAGGAAAAAAAGGGAAAAGGGAAAAATAAAAATAGTGGGTTGGCTCAATTAAATTAATTAGAATATTTGGGATATTTAAAAATAATAATATTTAAATAAAATAATATTTAAATCCCTTTTTAAGCTAAATTAGGATTTTTAAAAGATTTTCCATAATTTCCATTTTAATTAGTAAAACACACTAAATTTCTCCAATTAATTTATTTATGAAATTATTATTAAATTAAAACTATTTTCTCATTCTTATTTTAAATAAAATAATTTAATTAATTAATTTTCAAAATAAAATGCTTAATTAACTAAAATACCCAAATTATCTTCTAATAAAAATACTTATAAATTTCTTCTTAATTTGCCCTAATTAATTCAAAATAATTTATTTAAATAATTCTTATAATAAATATCCTTTAAATGTAGTTTATAAAATTAGAAATTTTCGGGGCATTTCACTTTGATTGTTTCCTTCTTCTTTTTATAGTTGCATTATGCATGGACTTGTTTCTTAACCATTTTAATCCTTGGCTTGGATGCACTTCAGACTAGGGTTTCTTGTTCGAGGCCTTGTTATGCTTTTGTTAAATTCTGCGTCTTTTCCGGCCCCTCTCCACTTTTACCTCCATTATAGTCTTTATAGTCTTCTTCATGTTTTTTTTTTTAAATGGTTCTTACCTCATCGATTACCTCTTTTAAAGGGGTAGTACCCCAACTTGTCAACCTTGATCCCTTACAGTGCTTACCTTGTAACCTTAGATACCACCTCTAGTCTTGTTCACTCCACTCTTGCCCTTGCCAAACTTTGTGTCATTGATCACTTCTCCAATCCTTGTAACCCTTAATCTTCTGGCTCTTTATCATTTTAAGGAAGTACATTACAGATCCGCCCCCACGTGATCAAAACCGATGAGATCGAGCTCAACGATTCCTTGTTCTACAAGGAGAGGCCTTTGCATATGTTTGGCACTAAGATTCGACACAACCAGACAAGACTAGTTTTGCTAGAGAAGATTCTTTGGAGTTGTATATGGAGTAGATGTGGTAACCTGGGAGACCGAGAAGGGCATGCACGAGTCACATGTCGAGCTTGTTAGCACGTGTGTGTTAGGTTTGGGGGTTTCCTCTCTTTTAAGGGGGTAGTCCCTAGTAGTGTAAGTGTGAACTCCAATAGAGTTAACCTCCAAGATCACCTTCCTTGTATCTTTTCTTTCTCTTATTCCCCAACCTTGACCTCTTGACTTCGGGGACGAAGTCTCTTTTAAAGGGGTAGTAATATAATACCCCATTTTCAGAAAACCCTAATAATTATAATTGGTAATTATGTGTATTAGTTATAGTAATTATAATAGGATGTTTGTACTAAAAATATTATTAATATGTGTAATATTATTACGACTTATTAGTTATAAAATTTAATTAGAATAAAATATGCTAGAGGGTGCATATTAAAATTTTAAACCTAGGTTTGGATCGTGATTGATATCTGTTTTATCAAATAAACCTATTCTAATAACCGGATATTTTGTCCGGCTTTGTACCTAAATAAATTACCCCTACCCTATTCTATTTTCTTACTTCACCCTACTCTCCCTCTACTCGGCACACCATACCCCTTGCGCCACCCTCATACCATACCCTACCCCATCAATTCCCAGCTTCTGTGGTTGTGGGTTGGGGTTTGAAAATTTTACCCAATTTCAGCCCCCTCCTCTTCCTATCTAAGTGTGTAAATATATATATATATATACATATACCTCATTAATGAACCAAAAAACTAGCTCATTATTCCTCAAAATTTCTGTCAAAGAAATCACCCCAGACACCCCCGAAAAGCCCACCTTCGCACCACATCTACCACCATCAGAAAAACATTTCATTCCCTCACCCTTAGCTGCAAAAAAAAACTCACCAAAACACCACCCTTATTTGCAGAAAAATCACATGTTCCTACCCCCCAAGTTGCAGCAAAAACCAACCGAAAATCACCCCTCTAACCTTCGGCAAAAACCAACCGAAACTTCCCTACCCTTCGGCAAAATTGTCCAAAACTCCCCCCTTAGCTTCAGCAAAAAGTTTTGAATCTTACGCCCCCTTCCAGCAGCCCAAACCATTCCCTACCCCCCTTTTGGCCCTCCTTGTCGTTGCCCATTACTACCAATGGCAAGTTTTTGCCGTTGCTAGCCTTCTTAGTCAACCACCAGTACTTCGAACCCGGTTTGGTTTTTTTATTATTTTCTCTTCCATTACCTTAAACATTCATAAATTATATTTCCTAAATATATTTTATTAATTATTATTAAGTGATATTTTGGAATTTTTGAAAGAAGTGGATAAGGATAAACGTGCTTAGAGATCAGAACCTTTATTTGTAAGGATACTAGTCGATTTTGGGTTTTATGTTAAATTTTTGTATGATTATGTGTGTTATCTTTTTTTATTGTTATTATACTATTAAAATACATGTTTTTGATGATATGATTTATTAATATGAATTATATATAGAAAGGAAGTAAAATTATCGAAAGATATGCTAATACGATGATATTATGCTAAGTCGTATTTTTGTGGATGAGTATAAATTGTGGGAGAGTAGTATGGGCCTAATAAATTATTATAAGTGGGAAATAATAATTTTTAAGATGCATGTTTATAAAAGGAGGATTTGGAAATAATGATATTGAGGATATGAGATTTTCGTAAAATAAGGGCTATTGGTTATTTTTAAGGGCATTTTTGTTAATATGGGTAAATATAGGAATTTTGGTATTTTAATGTATTATATGGATTAAAATATGCTAATAATACCACATGAAGTGTTTGGGAGTGATTGTGAAGGTCATAAATTCTTCAAATGAGAAAATAGCCAAATTTAGGAATAGTAGCCTTAGAACGGTAATGTTATTATCATATGTGTAAAATGTTAGATTTAGGCCACAAATTTTGGATATGTTGTTAATATGGATATTTTAAGGATTTATATTTAATTTGGTAATTATATTAGCCTTATGGGAGAAACTGTGACTTATTTGTGAAATTAAGGTTTTAGGAGCCTTATGAATAGTAACTTCTAAGATATGGCTATTATTGTATGTATAAAATGTTAGAGTTAGGCTACGAATTTTGGATATGTTTTTAATATGGATATTTTGAGGATGTATATTTAATTTGGTAATTATATGAGCCTTATGGGAGAATTTATGGCTTACTTGTGAAATTAGGGTTTTGAGAGCCTTATGAATAGTAACTTTTGATATAGGTCTATTATCGCATGTGTAAGACGTGAGATTTCGAACTAAAAATTTTGGTATGCTAATGATAATATTATTTGAGGAACATATACTAAGTTTGGTGGATAAATGATCAATATGGGGAAAGTTATGCTTAAATTGTGAATTTAGGGTTTTAAGGGAAAATAAGTATGTTAATCTTTGAGAACGGTCTTGTTATCTGTATGTTGATGTCTTTTCTTGCCTTAATCATGTCTTGTATTCATAAACCAATAATGAATTAAACACTAATCATTTAAAGTGAAAGATCATGAGTCAGGACCGGTTGTATATGTCCGTTCCACCAAATGAGAATATTATTTAGGAGCGTTCTACCTTGAGAATGTATATTATTAACTGTTCCACCGGTAAGAATAGTGTCCGGATGTATTTTTCTGGGATTTTATATTATTAACCATTCCACTACTAAGAATAGTGGCTAGGAGCATTTTATCCTAGGGTGGGATAACTATTCCACCAATTGAGAATAGTGGGGGTCCCTAAACTCAACGTAAATAAAAGAATGAATCATATTATATTCTAATAATGAAAATCCAGACCAATAATTACCTTATGTTGATTATTAGATCTCACATGTATACTACTTTCCACTGTGAATGTGTGTAATGATATGTTTTTCTGGTTTTGACTGTATCGTTACCTTACTTAGTACGTAGCGTATTGATCATCCTTTTCATGGGTACTAATTATTTTCATGAATAGATCTGCCCTATTTTGTAGGTGATTGATGATTATTAGCTTGATTTTCTTACCTTGGGTGAGCACTAAATTAATTGGTAAAGGGTATGGTTATTCGGATATCTCTATCTCTATTTGGACTCTTAGTCCTTTGTTTTCACTACTTATTTCCTTCTCTTTATTTCGTATCCTGTATAACGATGGAATCACGTACTTCCCACACCTGATTCCTAGGTATAAGATTATTTTTATCTTGCACCCGACATAGACTAGGCATAGGGAGTGCCTCTTCTATGATGGATGTGGCGTAACATCCCTACGTTTTGTGTTTTGGCTTCCTCTATTAACTCTTTAAAATGAAAAATTTCAGTTCCAAAATTTGGGGGTGTTACAAGATTAATCATGTGAATGGCTTGGCTTGGCTTTTCATTATTTTCCTATGGTAGGTGAGTCTGTGTCCAAATTTTTGTTACCCTATAAACTTCCACCACCAAGATTTAAATACACGAGTTTTAGCGAGAAATTAAGTGTATCAAAACTCAACTTTCACACATTTAAAAGGAATCTATACTTGTGTTTTAGCACTAATATCTTTTGGTTTCATCATTTTATTTCCCTAATCATGTTCACCATAGGACATGCCACATTTTCTTTTATGGCTAAACCAAAAGTGAAGCCTTGCACCAATGTTTGGTTGTTTTCTTGTGATTGGTTTGCAAATGATTCTAACTCATGTCTTCAAGATGAAAATAAAGGGAAACTTTTGAAATAATTTGTTCTTCAACAACTCCAATGCCTTAAAGATCAACCATTTGAAGAGATGAAGTTTCATCTTCAACAACCCAAGGAGAATGATGCAGAAGCGTCCAATTACACATTAAAATTTTCTAACAAACTTAATGATGGATTTTGTTTCCTTTTTAGCTCATTTCAAGAGGCATTATTTAAGGGGTATTTTGGTACAAATAAGAAAAAAAGAGATAACAACAACCAATTCACAACAAGGAAGAATGCTTCAAAGGCATTTATCTTAGAAGGATTATATAAAGGTAACCAATTATTTCACCAAGTCTAAACAACCTCAAATGCTTCTTACTATAAGAAAAACTTGATGGCTTGTTTCTAAGCCATGCGACAACAATATTCCAGCCAACATCATTTGATAACTTTTGATGGCTCCAATATAGCTCATCAAATCAACTAGGAGGGGACAAATTGAAGCCACATCTTTACAATAACCCAACAGACATAACTTCTTTTTCCCCTCAATTTTTGGAACAAATTTGGCAAGGAAATGTAGGCCACACAACCACAACTCGCAACTAATGTAATAGTGAGTTTGAGCAACAACTTTTTGGCTAAATGGTGTGGAAAACCAAGGAGGACAAGTTTGGATTGTGCGAGGGATTTTTATAGCAAATTTCGTAACTTTTATGCTACTTGTAGTACTAGGAATCAACCTTATACCATTAGCCTTACTTTTACATATTTCATAATGTCTTAGCTACTAGCTTAGATCTTCAACTTGTAAAACACTACCAAATCAGGTTGAGATCATGGGGAGGACATCTTCAATAGAACATGGACAAAATTCTAGCCATAAGACACCATTAGAGTCTTATAAGCTTGCCACAAGACACTATTAAGCATAATTTTTACTTCCTACCAACCAATAATTGGTGAAAGCACTTATTTAGCATGGTTGCTTGTAAAAAACCTCCCAAATCAGATATAAGGGTATGGGGGCTATTTTAAGTCAAGTTGATAAGCCATAAAAGTCATTAGCTGATTCTTGTTTAGTTAGATTTAAACTAGCTTAGTTATCCCCTTATATAACTAGGTAGTTTGTCTTGTAACCTATTCAACCATTTTTACTTTTTTTTTGAATTAGTTTATAACTTTATGTGACCAACACAATCTATATAAGTGTTTGACTCACATATGAATAGAGTTAGATTTGGTTGCCTCATATTTTTCCCTCTTTTGATGAGAAGCACCTTCAAAATTGAGTGAAAAGCTTGATTAAATTTATCCTCAAAATCTTTATTTTTTCCAATATTTGAATATCTTGATGGTGATTATAAGTATATGAATTTGAGGAATACTTAAGTTCATATTTTTCTCTTCTTCAACTACCAATTTTGTTTTTTAATTTCTGTGATAATTATACTAATCTACCATTTTTCTTAGCATGACCCAATTTATTTTCCGTATGCATCAAAATAAGTGCGTAGCGATTCGTAATTTACTAATATGTAAAAGCAAATAATGAATATAATATTATGATAGAGATAGAAATAGAGAGGATGCAGTATCGATTGGTGCAAGCTTAACACATATTCATCAAATGACTACTTTTTAACAACTCATAGCTAATAAGCTTTGAACTAATAAATCAAAGATGATTTAGTTTATTTCATATAAAACTGTTGAAAGAACTTATTATTATTGTTATTATTGGTGGTGATGGTTTTGGTGGTATTATAACATTATTACAATTACTGCTACTACTAATTAGAGTATTGTACTTATTATTATTTTTGTTACTAAGGCTAATATTTATACTTACTAACAAAAATTGTCGTCTACATAATTATTATTACTATCTCTATAGGCGGCAGCGATCGAAAAGAAAATAGCTTAAAGAATTTTTAAAACTCGTTTTTAAAACTTATAGCAATAAAAGGCATGAACTAGTTTCAGTTATGGTTAAAAAAAATATTTAAAACAGAACCGAAAACCAAAACTATACCCAACGGGAAAAAAATGTGAAACTGGCGGCAGTATTGTAACTTTACAGAAAAGCTGAGTAAACCGGTGGCAGTGACGTAGAGTAGGGATAAGAGCGCAACTCCTCAGCACCCCCAGTTGACAGCGGAACGACTTCAGCCCTCCCTTCCCTCCCTTTAGTATCCACCGGCTAGCTTCTGCTTCACCGATCTGCTTTCCGTCGTTGTCGGCACAATTCTGGTTGCTTCCTCTTGTTCTTCTTCAACCAAAGATGTTAGACACAGATGGTTCGTGGTAGTTTGAGATACCGGAGAACAACAATTTTATTACTAATCGCGCAAAATCGAGTCAATTATCGACGTCAGCAAATCAACACAGATTTAGTTTGTATACTGCACTGCAATCGCTGCTTTATAGTAAGGTTTATTCCTTCCACTCTCTCTGTCTTTTCAATTCAGCCTCTTCCTGCTCCATTTTGACATTAAAAGCATGAAACAATGTCGATTTGTTTTCTAACCCCACAACCCTAACTCTCTCTCTCTCGGTCTCGGTCCTCAGGCATTATCAACAAATTTGTTTTTTTCAATTAACGATGAGGATGATGATTTTATTATGCAAATTTTGGTTAATTATATTTAGATCGGCCATGTGCTTCGTTTTTTCCGAGATGAAATTTTACTTCCACTGGATTATTAAGTCATTGAATTGTGATGTGTCATTCAATCAACTTTTGGATTATTTGAAGTTGGCAGTGGTGGCGGTGTAGATGTGTGGTGGTGCCAGTCATAGAGAGTTGAAGGCATCTCTACAAAATATTCATTTGGTTGGTTGTGTGACGGTGTTGGTGGAGCGGTGGAGGTGACTGTGCACTGTATATGTACTGTATTTCTTAAAAGGAGCGAGAAACAAAATTGCTTCCAGTTTTCAATTGTACTAGTTTAGTTTAATGCATATGCCAATAAGTGTTGGGTGATACTTCGGTCCTTTTAATGTGAAGGAGAAAAAGATATTCAATTTCCTAATTAAGTAGCCAAGTAGGATCATTATCGACCAAGTTCCTCCTTCTGTTGTAGCATCGGGATGTGAAAACCTGCAAAGTTTTTATCTCCAATATATATTACAGCAAATACAGTTACCTTTTATTTACTAGTTTTGCAAAAGAGGGAATTTATGTCTCATTTCTCTATTTTTAATATGCTCTTAGAAATATTGTTATTCTAAGCATTTTCATATGCTAGATGTACCATTTCCTGTACTGTTATAGCACTATTCCTTGTAGAAAGGTTTCGTCGCAAGTCTTTGCTATTCATTTTCTCCGATTTCTATGATAAAAAGAATAATTTGTTGTGTTAATAAATATCCGATTATAATTAACTACAAAGGAAAAAAGAAAAAAAAATTACTTGATTCAATTTTTTCATGATCTTCCAATCTTTCTTCCAACAATATTGGTTCTTGTGATCTAAGAAGCCAATCTTGTGCATAAATATATGAATAGCAGCCGAAACAAAATCAAAATTGAGAATAGCCTAGGAAAAACCTCAGTAGCGCAGAAATCAAATTCAATAACTAATCAAACCAAATTGAGCAATTGGGAAATATCTTAGTAAACATCAACAAATACCTCTCTCATTCTTAATAGCAAAATCAAAATCAATCTGAACAGCTAAGTACAAATCTTGTCCTTCATAACAAAATCAAAGTCAATAACTAATTGGACTGAACAACAGGGAAATATCTTAGTAAACAACAAGATATCCCTCTCATTCGTTAGATAAAAATCAAAATCAAACTGAACAACTAAGTACCAATCTCGTTCTTCATAGCAAAATCAAAGTCAATAAAATCAAATTGAACTACTAAGTAACACTATCTTGAACAAGGCTAAAACCCTAAAGCAAATACAACTTATTGATTTAGAGGCTCAACCAGCTCATGAATTATGGAATATAGGTTAACATTTTCACTTGAGCATAATTATAGAGTAAATGAAACCCTAAAACGATTAAAATTCATATTAAAACTATAATTAATATAGAATGAATCAAATAAACAAATGTATAAAAAATCCAGAGATTGGATCATATCTTACCGAACTGAAATTAAGAGTGAAACTATGAAATCAAAAGTGCCTCTATGAACCTGTGAGTTTGAAATCAAAGAAGAGAATGTGAGATTGAAGTTAAAGGAGTAAGTTCGAAAGAAATTAGAGAAAGAAGGGGCTGGGTCAAAAATTGAAGACAAAGGGAATGAGAGACTTACCAGTTTGAAGGGCCGGAGTCGTTTGAGAGTACAAACCAAGTATGAGAGAATAAGATATTAGGGTTAGGTTAGATGTATTTATACTACATATTAAACAAACACATGTTATATAATTGTTCTTCTAACAAGTAGTTAGTTCCAAAATTTTCAATGTAAAAATAAAATGGTCTATGTGGGAGTTATTAATTCCACGTCATCATATCTCTCCACAGTTTTCGTTAACATTAAACTATTATATCTCCTTGCTTATATAAATATTAACCAAATCTCAATCCTATATCTCATTTATTTTGTATCTTGTCTATCTATATGATCACAACCAGTTATTTACCTATTCATTCTTTCTTTCTTTTCTTAACTTATTTTCTTCTTCCATATTTTCGAATATATTGTGCATTTGTACTATCTTCTTCATTATCCTCAATCTTCCCTCACCATTTCATTATTCACGCATTAGCATGCAAATTAACGTACCAAACTTTAATACTTCTTTGATTAGTGATCAACATTTGTTAATGGTGAGCACCATTTTTCTTCTCGGTTTGTGTGAGGGTTATGATTACTCCTGCAACTATTTTTTTTACAATGTATAGATTTGTTCACCTTTTTTGGCTAAATTTTAATTTTTTTTTTATAGTTGTAAAAAAGTGTCATGATTATTTGTTAAATTAGAGTCTAGATTTTGTCGACATATGATTGGTGAGGGGAGGGTCGAGACAAGTTTTGGTTCTAGTAAAGAAGTTATGATGTAAATTTGTGTAGCAAACTTTACTACTCTTTTCCTTATTGATTAACATTTTTTAATGATGAGTGTCATTTGTCTTCCTAGATTGTCTAAGGGTTATGGTTGATCCTGCAACTATTTGTGTTACAATGTATAGATGTTTTCCTCATTGTTGATTAAATTTTAATTATTTTTTGTCATTTTAAAGAAGTGGCATGGTCCAAAGAAGTTTTCGTTCCAACAAAGAGAATTGTTCTGTGTAGGAGATCGAACAATGAAGGGGACAATTTGATTCTCATTGAGAAATTTTAGTTCTTTGCTTTGGCTTCTCTCTTTTGCCTACCGATTTTGTGTTTTTTTCTCTACTTGTTTGAGCTACAATTTATCTATCACCAAACTTTGTTTAAGAAAACAACTAGTCTTGGGTTATCAATGTGTGGAATTAGATGATTATGATCAAATTCTTGCTTATGACGCACCATTGCATGCGATTAAATGCTAGTAGAAAGAAGCTACTTTCTTCTCTATACATATATAAAAATATGTTTAAAGTTATTTATATATATATTATTTGTTTTTGTCATATTGAATATTGGATTTGTTTGATTTTTTGTTACCACGCCAATTATTTGCTTTGGAGAAAAAGACTTGGATCGATTATTTGTATTTTGAGATCGGATTGCTTCGAATATCACATATCAAATTACATGAACAATCCTAGCTAAAAGCGTCTTGTTTGGTGATGTAGCTAAGCCCTGAAGAGGTGGTGAAGATTTTGATAGAAATCCAAGTGGGGGCTGTGTAAAGTTACCTAACGAGCAGCTGTGATTTTAGACCTATGTCAAGCCACAACGACCATGACGACTCGGTCTCAAACCCTAACTCATCATCGAAGACTTCAAGCAATAAACCTCTTGAGATCCAAGGGTACAAAATCGAAGGTATATCAGTTGCGGGACAAGAGACTTGCATAATGTTCCCCACTCTCAAGTTAGCATTCGACATTGGAAGATGTCCTCAACGTGCTGTCATCCAGGACTTCCTCTTCATTTCCCATGGTCACATGGACCACATTGTATGTCTTGTCTTTCTGCGAGTTTATACTTTAAGTTTTTTATGAACTATTGTTCTACATGCTTAATTTATGTTGTGTCATTTTAGGTTAGTGCCTTTTGATAATTGAGAAGCTACTTGAGTTGATTGATTATGCTTTGATTTTTAGTTTCAGCATCAATGAGATGTAATTTGTTGCTGTAGATTCACTGTTTATATAATTTATAGCATATAAAGTAATGATTTTGAAAGGAGGTGGAATTCTTAATTGTGAGCACCAAGGGACATTTCTTGCAGGGATGGGCAGATGAAGCTTCCCTTGGTGCACGTTGCAATATTGAAAATCTAACCCTTATGTAGTGGAAGCAAACCTATTGGGGGGATTCGTATCCTGTTATTGTTGTTGTTGTATTGGAAGCATACATGATGGGTAATTTTTCCTTGTGATATTATTGTATTGGTATAATATATCTTTAGTACAATTCTTGTGTAGTGGGTTGAGAAGTTATGGCACGAGGGATTGACTGCTTTGTTTTTTTTGGGGGGGGGGGATTGTGGATAGAGCTCCCCCTTCGTTCTTCTTGCAATTAGGAAAGAAAGGTAGAGGTAGTGATTGGAAGGAACAAGCAATATAGTTGCATCTTTGTTTTTCAAAGGAATATGATGATACTGCAAGGGGTTTTGTTTAGTAGAATTGGCTGCATTCTTCACGGCCTGGGAAATGATGTTTTGTTTATATAATGCATATCAAGAGTAGATGTTGTATCAACAAATTAACATGATGCTTGGTACAGATGCAAATGAGTGCTTGTTATGGATGCATATTCATTTGCTTTTCAGTAGATCAACAAGGTACATTAGCACAATGCTTATCAGCCGATCAACATGATGCTTTTCTTTCAGATAAGCCATTGAGCTAATGTGCCTTCTACTCTTAGGTGGTGCTAGAAAATAAAGCAGATATATCTTAAGTGGTCTATGCTTCTGTCTTCATCATAGAATGCGCGAATGAATACATAACTTTTAATATGTTGCCTTACCTACATGGACAAGGCTTGTTCGATAGGGCTATCTTCCAATCCATTAAACTGCTATTGAAATGATGCACAGGGATGTTAAGTTGTTTACATGACCGATCGTTATATTTTTCGAAGTTGAACTATCGTCATTTGCTTGAATATTAACCTCAATTTCTTTGTAAATTGCTGGTTGTCTCCTACCATACCCAGCTGATTTGAATCTGACATGAATTACCCATATTGATCTGTAAACCAAGTCAATAACATGTTTTGAAGTACCTATTATATTGAAGCAGGTTAATTTTTTCTTGCTGAATATTGCTTTAAGCTTTCATAATATTTGATTTTTAGTGTTAAAATATAGTTATCGGCTTGTTAGGGGGGATTGCCTATGTATGTTGCAACTCGTGGCTTATTCAGAATGAAGCCCCCCACTATTATTGTACCAAAAGATATAAAAGATCATGTCGAGAAGCTATTTGAGGTACACAGGGCAATGGATCATTCAGAGCTGAACAACTACCTTGTTGGTCTTGATGTAGGTAATCTCCATCCTTAAGCAAACTACCAGCGATTCAGCCTCTCTTTTGGCTTCATCTTCTTCATCATGCACATGTGATTTTTCCTGCTAACGGTTTCACCAAAATAAGTTCCATACTTGTAGGTGAAGAATTTTACATAAGGAAGGACCTAATGGTCAAGGCCTTTAAAACTTATCATGTTGTACCCAGCCAGGTACTGAATTAATGCTTCATCTACTTCTCTTTTTGCCTTATTCTCTTTTCAGATGGCCAAGGTTTCTCATTCTCTTCGTTCATCCTTATCAAGATTTCTGATGCAGGCGAAGTTATTGAAGATAATGTATATTTTGTTATTCAGCGGATTTATATATTATTTGATGATTTGGATATTATTTAGTAAATGGAATTATTATCGAGTTTGTTGAGTGTTAATTCAGCAACAATGAAACCTCAACCCCAGAAATTCTCAATTAGCATTAATTCAGCAACACTTCATCAAATTAAGCCATAATACTGTTATTTTGACTCTCATAATCCTCAATTACATCGTAATCGAGCCCTACTTCAACCAACTACAACCCAATCGTCGATTAGAATTGCAAACTCTAACCCTTAAAATGACAGATCTAATCAACCTAAATTAGGCCGAATCAAGTGAGACTTGCAATCATTTGAGTCCTCATACATTCAATTCAAACATCTGTGGTGTGATGCATATGCAATACAAAATTGGGTCATTCTTGGATTAAGGTGGTCTAGGGCTATTTCCACCAAATTGGAAAAGAGAAGAGGAGAGGAAAAGAGAAGAAATATGATCAATAGGCACCTCCTAAAGTCATATACTTACGATCATCATCCAAGGTATTCAACACTTGGAATAAAGTGGTAAGATTTTGAGGATAATTTAATCAAACTCTTTTAAGGGACAACTTGGTTAATAAACAAACTATTAGTTAGGTAATAGGACCTAACTTAGCTAGTTTGGATCTAACCACACCGAAAATCAGCAATTGACTAAATTGAAGAAAATGGCTGCTGCTGACCTGTGAATATGCGGCTGGTCTGATTTGTTTTTATGAGCCAAAAATGGCTGGGTTGTGAGCCATTTGATCCTTAAATAAGCCATTTAAAAGTTGGCAAAAGTGTAGCTTGCTGCTTTTGGTGTTACAAACGTGCCCCAGGTAATGAACCATATTTGGATGCTTTGAGGCCTGGTTGTTTGGTTGAGTGGAGTTGCGGTGATGCCTTGGTCTTTGGTGCACCAAAACGTGCCTTGCCTTCTTTGTTAGATGCACTTGATGCTTTCCTTGTTTGGCATGTTGAAGTTGAATGTGTAGGAGGAGTTGAAACCTTGATTGATGGAAATGAGTTGATGATGTCTTGAGGCTTTTTAAGTTGCTAGTAGTCCAGTTTGATTGAAATTCAATCAAGACATAATGAAGTGAAATAAGGACTTAGTTGCCATACAATCATCCTTCCTTAGCTTGAGTATGGCATGAATACAAGAAAATAGCCATGGATTGGTCAAAAAGTGAGAGCAAAATCACTATAATATTCATTAGCAAAAGTTAAAAGGATGGTAGATGCTCCCGCATGAATTTGATTGCTGAATTTTAGGTTGCAAGTGTAGCTAGATAACCACCACACCCTCTTTGCGGTCATCGAATTCCGATTAATTGATTGTAGACTAGTGTACCTTCACTCGCACTACTACCCGACTAAGGAGATTGCGGCTCAAGTGGCGTTGCGAAGTTACTGCACAATCAAAAGTCACATGGTGTTGGTCACGAAGTTACTACCCATCTAGATTTGCCAAAGTTCTCATTTACTTGGTGAAAAAAGTCTTAGTTAAAAAAATGCATTTCATGTAGACAAAGCTTATCTTGTCAAATATTCAATCAAAAGCAGAGTCTTGAGACAACAACAAATTAGAAGAATTTATCGAGGAACCTCCTAGGCTAGTTGTTGAGCAGATGAAGAATTGGAGCCTATTCTAGAAGTGCTCATTGAAGATGCTAGTTTTTATGATCATGATGATCCTATTGAAGAGCCTGAGGTTGAATAATTTGAAATGAAATCTCACGAGTTTGGTGTAATATCCTCATTTTTCACTACAAAAAAAATCCGTTATATTAAAATATTTGTAAAAGTGAAATACAAAAACATCCTACAAAAAATGAGGTGTTATTGCCGTATTTAACATAAGATAGACACCTTTCCGTTAGTCTTATACTAGACACAAAGTTGAGTATTCAACATCACATCACACAAGAAAACTAGTGTGTAAATCAAATAGCATAAAAGGTAAGAAATTTTCAATTTTATAAATCAAGGCCATATTAGGCCCAAAATGAGTACGAAGTACAAGGGAAAGGAAAGCCAAAGGGTTAAACAACTACAACAAAGGTCTCAAGCTCTAAGGACCAATAAAAGATAAAGAAATGCTAGAATGTCTAGCTCTCAGATGCTTTAGTCCCAAACAAGGGTATGGCCTTTGCTATCTATTCCCGCCAACTTGTATAAGATCCTTTGCTTGTGGAATTGAGTAGGTGATTGATTGAACAAACTCGTCACGATTTACATACCAAGCCAGCCATGGTGCACATAAGGTTGTATAAGGCACATATATCATGCTAAACACACATACATCATACTCACACATTAACATGCCCAACTCACATACCATGCTGAGACGGTATACATAATGTGGCACACTTTTGCATACATGGAAGAGTTAAGAGTAGCATGCTTCAACGATGAACATGGAATGATGGGTGGTCACACATGTCTCAAGGATTAACATCATAAATATAATCTAAAGCTTGTTAAACAATACATACCATAAGTGTTTATTCTAGTTATAATCTTAATAAGATGGGGGCTACGCAATTTATATCCATGTAAGAATTTTGAGCGAGTACTTACGTTCTCCAGTATATAGCTCAATCATGATAGTACATCAGTGCGAGTGGTTATCATAATAACCATATGAAAATAATATAAACGACTACTAAACTTGATCATGAGCCAAGGTAGTGGCAATCGCGTTGCATTGCTAGGTATCTTAATCCTTAAATATTAACACCCCTTAAGTACACCGGTTATGTAAGTAAATTAGGAGACGTACTGGAACTAATATGGGCTCTTGCTTAAAGGCAAACCATAATACAGAGCTACCCTTTGGTTAACTTCTTTGAGAGTTAGAGATACATAGGCTTGATTAGTGTCTCACTTTACTAAGATTATAAGCTATCCTAAGATCCATATGCATATCATCCAATTATAACCAGTAAGGTCTCATAGTATCCATAGTTTCCTATTAAGGGTAATTAAGGCGACGACTTTTCATAATCAATTCATGTAAAGGACAATCCACATCCATATCAACCATATATATATATATATATATATATATATATATATATATATATATATATATATATATTCATTCCATCACTTAATTCTAACTATTCTCCTCTTTTATCCATAGGCTAAAGTCTAGGTTAACCCCAAGGCATATGCCAAATGTACCGTAGCAGCCAGTCTTAGTGGATTCTAGGTCGTCTGCGACATGAAATTATGGACATACCACAGTTTTAAAATTTCACACTTTATCGGCCGGTAAATCATTAATAAATCGTAAAATATCATCGTAAATTGACAATTTATTGATAATTTCTAAATCGAAAAAAAAACCATGCATGGTAATTTCATCTTATTCATTTACTATATATATCTTTATCAAGATGCTATTAAATTATAATAAAGTATTGCTATTTATTATCTACACATCTACCACTAAATAAGGTTATTAGGATAATTTAACATATAATGATTCATTTAAATGCCTCTAATATAATATAAAATACTATTTTATTGCATACTTATATTTAAATAAATAATAAATAATAATTAGAGCATAAGGTAAAATAAAAATAATAATTCATGTTGCAATGACTGCAATACAATTTAACGTTCGCGATACTTTGACATTGTAGCACTGCGACCACAATTTTATCACTTGCTCAAGGTCAAGCCATGGTCAACTCTAAGCCAAACAACCTAGGTGAGATAGCTTAAATATCTCAAAAAATCCTTAAGGAATAATGGGTTGGTCCCACAAAGTTAAGGAACTAAATGGGGTTTAAAATCGTAGTAATATAGGAAAACAAGGTAATTAGTCGACCAAAGGTGAACATCGGTCAACTAGTTGGCACATGCACCATCTGACGTATATCAGTCAAGCATAACCCGTCATTTGACTTGGCATATCAGTCGACCGATGGTACTAGAACATATATTCCAATTTTCGAAACCCAACACAGGCATTTATAAACCCTTCAAAGCATAAATCCAAAAACATACATGCATTTCAACAACTCTAGATTGTAACCCTAACATGTTTGATATCTACTTATGCTTGGAAATGCATTAAACATCAAGAATCATGCTCACACACACTAGAATCACCACTTAAGCTTGAAAATCCTATGGCAAGCTTTCTCCATCATGATTGCATACCCTTCACACATCTACAAAATCATTGGCGTATTTCATATGCTTAGAATCCCAAGGCCGAGCAATGCATAAAAAATCTGTTTCTCTAGTGAA
Source organism: Tamarix austromongolica (assembly GCA_039764185.1). NCBI lineage: Eukaryota > Viridiplantae > Streptophyta > Magnoliopsida > Caryophyllales > Tamaricaceae > Tamarix > Tamarix austromongolica. Next base: position 91,529,011 of record CM077811.1, on the reverse strand, counting down.
AGTAATTTCAGTTCATTGTTTTCTCCAACAATACCTATCTCTTGTGACATTTCCTTTCCAAACAATCTACTGGTGAGTGGTGGGGTAGTTGGGGAGGGTTTTCTTTTTGAGAGAGAAACCTAAGGCCTATACAACATTCACATGCTCATTTATTTCATATAACGAGGTAAGTTACCTTAAGCACTAGCATAAACACGCAAAGGAAGAGGAAAGGAGAGCCTTCCTTCAACCAGGTAGTCCAAAGCTTCCCACCACTTGAGTACATTGAGAAGACAACCAAAATGCAAAAGAACTTTCGTAGAAGTTCAAACAAATTGAAACAGGGCTAAAAGATCGAGGAAACACAAGAAAATCCACAACCTTCCTTCAAAAGTCAGAAAACCAAGAGGTCCCAAACCCTCAACCTTTCCCAAATTAATCCCCTTTTGTTTAAGAGAAAAACAAAAAATAAAAAAGAGTTAAGAGGAAGGATTGGAAGAAGAAGAGAAGAACATAAAATGGTAACCAAAGAGAGAAGAGTTCTGCAGAGAAGAAAGGTGAAAGGTGAAAGGAGAATTGGAGAGAAAATGCCTGCTCTTGGGAAAAAAAAAGGATGAGTGTGAGAAGAGGGCAAAATGAGACTAAGAGAAGTGGGGTATGGTTAGCAAACTTAAGGAGCCACAAACTCCCTTCCTCTTACCCCTTAAGCCCTTCCTCTTACCCCTTAAGTGATCAATATTTCCCAAGAAATGGAGGGGGAGGAAGAAAACAAAAGAGATGAAGTCATCATAGCACCTTATTGAAATTCATCCCTATAAATCTATTAAAGCAATTTAAATTGGGTTCAAAATATTCACCTAGCTTGTAAAAATGATTTATAAGCCATTTAGAGTGTCACCATTAAGTTCCATAAGCATTTGGAAATGAAGTCACATTAAAAACAGGCTCTGCATTAGTCGACTGATAGGTCTTGTATGACTGCTTATTCAATGGTTGAAGTATTTTGAAAATCTAGTGCACATTGACACATAGGGTTGCCCCATTCACTGATGACTGAGGACTTATTTTCTTCATTTAGAGTGTCACCATTTTGGAAATGCAGTCAAATTAAAAACATACTCGACATTAGTCGACTGATAGGTCTTGTCAGATTGCTTATTCAATGGTTGAAGTATTTTGAAAATGTAGTGAAAATTGACGAATAGGGTTGCCCCATTCACTAATGAATGAGGAGGACTTATTTTCTTCATTTTCTCTCAAATTTTCCAAATCTTTTGAATTAACACATTGAATGACCTAGTATAATGTCACCGCTTTAAAAGATACTTCATCGTTGAAACTAAGCTAAAGAAAACCCTAATTGCCAAAATCCACAGTGCACACACCATAGCTAAAACAAGGAAAAGGTTTTACGACCCCCTTAAAAGAAAGGAAAGAATTAAGCAAACACACACGTGTGTGAACAAATCGAGAGACTTTACGCGAACTTCCTCCTTGGATCCATGCCGTGAGCAAAGAACTTTAACCAATGGAATGGTCTTGGTCCGCATCTCCTCGTTCTTCGTATCACTCATCGAGTGCTCCTTATACCTTAAGTACTCATTAAGCTCAATCTTCTCTGGCTAGATGACATGAAAAAGATGTTGTGCATGCGTGACAAATACATTGGTAATGCTAGTAAATATGCAACTGCTTGTCCTTTTTGCCAAACATCATCACTCCATTGGTGGGAGAGACTCTAAAAGGGACTCTATTACCCACCTCATTAGGGCATCGATCCTCTTCTTATCTGCATATCTATTTTGCCAATCTTTAGCATCCCTCATATGATCCTAGGTCCCCTGATCTACCTTGTAGTCTTCTTAGTCCTTTTCAGCCCTAATACAACCGTCTTGTTGATATCACTCTAGCACAAATGACTACGACACTTTCTCCAATATAAGGTCTCAAAAGGTCTCGCATGATAATTGTTGTTGTAGGAAAACTTGGCTAAGTTGAGACAAATCTCCCAATTGCTCTCTAAAACTAACCCACATGCCTGAAACATGTCCTCTAAAGTTTGAATGGTTCCCTCTAAGTGACCATCGATAGACGAGTGAAAAGAAATACTCATCTTTAACTATCTCGAAGGCGGCATGCAACTTTTTCCAAAAGTGCGATAGAAATTTTGAATCTTGATCTCATATAATGTCTTTGCATATCCGGTGAAACCTCACCATGCACTTTCTGTAAGCACTAGCCGACTACTCCATACTCTAAGTTGAGATCATTGTAATGAATACTACCGACTTTGTCAAACAATCAACAATGACCTATAGTGTCTTACTTCCCCTTTTAGACCTCAAGTAGTTGCACTGACCCTGTAGGTTTCTTGTGCTCGATCTTGATCTTCTAATAAGTTAAACATTTAGTTACAAACTCCATTACCTCCCGCTTTATGTGGGGTAGGGATAACAATAGGTCGGGTATGGGTTAGGTTTAACAAGACCCTGACCCAGATCCGTTTATTTTAGGAGATCCAAACCCGACGGGTCTCAAAATTTCAGACCCAGACCCAGGCCCATTGGATTCATCGGGTAATCGGGTCCTTAATGGGTCCAGTCGTTTTATATCTAAAAAACCTATTAATTCATTTTGTAAATAGTAATTCTATTGTACACCTACTAAAATATCATATTTAAATAAAAAAAATATTTAAATATAACAATCTGCTAAAACCATATAATTAAAAGCTAAAATTAAACATAACAACCTGTTATGCAGTTATGCTACATCCATGTAAATCCATTTCGAGCTAATTTAAACAACATAACAACCTGTTATGCAGTTATCTCATATAAAACAAATTATGTAATAAGTTATGATTGAAGAGATTAAAATTACCCTTAATGTCTTCAACCATCCAATTTTGTAAACACATCAATGCCTCTATAATTTTTGCATGTAGTTTCGAACGATGGGGACTTACAACCTGTCCTCCTGTGCTAAAAGCAATTTTTGAAGCAACAGTGGAAATGGAAATACCAAGAAAATCCCTAGCAATCTTTTGTAGAGTTGGATACTTGAGGTCATTCTTCCAAAAATTAAGGATATAAAAACGATCACTTTCAGGCAATGTATCACTTTCCAAGTAATGATCTAACTCACACCATACACTCACTTTTCTTACTTTAGTTTTCTTAACTAAAGCAAATTCATCCTCCTCATCATCAGCAAAAGTTTGAGGTGATGCCTGCTTTAGAGAATTCCTCAATGGAGCTTTAGAAGAGCCATCAAGCTTACTAGAATAATCAACAATTTTCTTCTGATATTCAATCAAGACAACATCAAACATGTTTCTAACCCTATCTAATTCATTATGAGCCTCATCATCATATAACACAATCCATTTTGTTTCTAGGATCCAAGATACTGGCAATAGCCAAAATCTCATCAATTTCACGCTAATATTTGTCAAACTTTTCAATCATCTTTGATGCCATAGAACTAATGACCTCAACATCACTTTGTAGCCAACTTCTCAAAGCAATTCTAATCATGCATACTTTTCAAAAAAATAAATTTGTGGTAGGGTAATTTCTTCCAGAGAAAACCACGGTAGTCTTGTAAAAAAGTTCCAACTTCTCATATACAACATGAGCCAACTGCCAATCATCATCACTATGAACCACAAACTCTAGTCTACCATACAAATGTTTCAACCTTTTAAAGATATCTTTATAGGGAAAAGGATTCTGCAACATCAAATAAGTAGAATTCCATCTAGTTTTACAATTAAGAACTAACATTTTAGAAGTATTGACCTTCAAAAATTGACATGAATCCTTAAACTTTTCAATCCTTTTAGGAGTTGAAGTCCAAAATGAGTCACAATCTCGAATATTTTCAATCCCCGTCTTGATCAAATTTAATCCATCATTAACTATCAAGTTAAGAATGTGAGCACTACACCTCATATATAATATTGCTCTACCAAGTATAAGAGACTTTTTCTCATATTTTCTCAACAAAATTTCCATCATTGCATCATTAGTATTTCAATTATCAACCACCACAGAAGATATTTTGGGCCAAATTGGGGCACACAATCTAATAAAACCTTGGAAATAATGCCTTTTGTATGTGGTCATGGGACATACGAATACCTTTAAAATAATAATGAAAAAATCATCACAAAATTATACTTAATCAAGCTAAAAGTATAACAAAATATAATGATAATAATTAAGTAGTTATCTCAAAGTTCTACTTTGCAAATTCCAATATTCATTAGTAAAGTGTGATGTCACGACCATATATCACTTTTTTTGGTTGGATGCAGTCCACATGTCAGTGGTTAACTTCACTCTGATTATGATCCAACAAATCCTTTAGATTATGTCTCTCACTTTGAAACAACTTCATCACATCATTATTCAAAGTATTCCTTGAAATCATCTTGAAGTAAGAATTGAGGCTTTGTACAAATCTCCTAAATCTAATGTGGTCAACAATTGACAATGGATACTCATGCATCACCACCATGTTCACTAATTCCCTCCTTGAAATTTCTTAATCAAATGACGTATCATTATTATCCAACAAATCACATCATTATTCAAAGTATTCCTTGAAATCATCTTGAAGTAAGAATTGAGGCTTTGTACAAATCTCCTAAATCTAATGTGGTCAACAATTGACAATGGATACTCGTGCATCACCACCATGTTCACTAATTCCCTCCTTGAAATTTCTTAATCAAATGACGTATCATTATTATCCAACAAATCACATCATTATTCAAAGTATTCCTTGAAATCATCTTGAAGTAAGAATTGAGGCTTTGTACAAATCTCCTAAATCTAATGTGGTCAACAATTGACAATGGATACTCGTGCATCACCACCATGTTCACTAATTCCCTCCTTGAAATTTCTTAATCAAATGACGTATCATTATTATGCTTTATATCCAAACTTGTAGAGCCGTCAGATTGAGTCTTCATACTCAATTTTTATTGCTTGACCTCTCTTGACCTAAGCCTTAAATGTCTTCCAAGGCAAGTCTTCTCTTCATGCTTTTTAAGATGTGAGGTTCCACCACTAGTTGCACAAGTTAAAATAGCCTTAAAATGACGACATTTTGCCTTGGCCACACCTTTAACTTTAGTTATATCAAAGAAATCCCATACCACTGAAGTGTGCTTCCTTGTTTTTTGCTTACAAATAGTAGAATCAAGTTCTTGATCTACTTCTTTATCACTTAGGTGCCCCTCATTGTTTTGATTTTAAACATCCTCCATGTTTATATCCAAATCATCCATACATGAAGTAGCAGGCTGAAATAAACCAACACGAGTGCCCTTATACCATGAAAACTTTGAAGAAGCACAGTTAGATTCTTGTTCATATCCCATGACCTACTAGTATAAAAGAAATACAATTTGAAGCAACCTCAAGACTAAAGTATTATCAAACTTAATCCATACAATAACTAGTAATGATAACCTGCCTAAAATTAAAAATAAAAGTATACTAAAATCTTAATTCTTTTAATGCCTTTGTGGACAAGGGTCAACTAAAGGGAGGAGTGTTGATGCAACCCTTGCTAATTGAATATGCAAATAGAGCTCGGCCTACATTTTACCTTTTAATGCTTGACTCCCTTCAATCTAATTATAGCTACCTACTTAAGTTGTGCATTTTAGAGTTAAGATGTAAGTTTTGGTTTTTTAATGTTTTCCGCTCTTTGAAGTTGTAGTCTCCCTTAACTAATTCCTCCCCTAAGATTTCACTCTCTTGGTTGTTAGATTAAGTTTAGTGGAAAATACCGGTGCAACAGAGTAGGGATCATAATGAGACATTGGCACATAGCATTATCTTCTTCCTCACAATTTCTCTCTACTACTATCAATTATTTAGGGTTGCAACCATTAAATCCCATTTTATTCTCTATATTTCCTAAGTTAGCTATCAAAGAGATACATAACCTAATCTAACTATACTTGTTCAAGTAGATCCCCTCCTTTCTCTCCTTATAGCTTTCCTTTCTCAAACCATCCTCTATCAATTCATTTTTTCCCTTTAGTTTAGCCCCACCCCCTATACCCTTTATTGTCTTTGTTAACCATAAATGCTACTTTGCTAGTTTTCGTCTAATCCACTATTTGCTTAATCAAACTTCATTTATAGTTAATTATCAACAATCAAACTTCATTAATTACATAATTCACATTCTGCTTGTAGCTTGCCTTATGTAGCTATGTTTTGCAATATGCACTTGGCACTACTGCTGGCAGACAGTGATAAAGAATTAGGATAACTTATAACTTATAAGTTGGGGATTTATAATATTCAGCTATTCATAATATTTAGCCTGTGGGTACTACTAGTACAGGTAGTAGTAACATATTGGACCAAAGCCTACGGGTACTACTAGTATAGGTGGTAGTAACATTGTAGAGGAGATTATAATTGAGATTGACAACAGTGAGGATCATAACAATATTCATAATATTCTGCGATTGCAAGTTAAGTTATAACATATAAGCCGACTTCAAATATTCATAATATTTAGCCAGACACACATCACACACACGCATGGGACACGGCCAAATAAAGTAGTTATGTACTCATGCTCAATTGCTCATTCAGAGACTAGAGTTGCAGGCTTGCAGCATACACAAAGACACACGCCACACACATCGACACATGCACGGGAGGGATTGGCTGATTGGTACAGTATATACATGATGGATGACTCTACTTGAGTTGATTGGATCTTGCTGAGCGGCTAAGGTTGAGGCAGGAATCGAGTATATTGCTGCTGCAACCTACAGGACTTTGTGCGTCACCGTCGTCGACTGTCAAGGAGGAGAGTAGAGGCGAGGGAGAGCATGCGCGGTGCGACCGTGAGCCTAAGTGAGTGCGAGAGAGATCTTGCGTGCAAGGGAGAGTAGAGGCGAGGGAGGGCTACGACTGTGACGATTGCGTGTGAGGGGAGAGTAGAGTTTGTCAATCTGCTACTGTGACTGCGAGAGCAACGAACAGAGGCGAGGCTGTACGAGCTGTTGCGAGTCTGTGACTAAGTGGGGGTGGGATTTGGGAGGGAGGGAGTCGTTCGAAGTTCAAACAGTTGAAGTTCAAATCATGGGACGGTGGCTGGAGAGGCTCACCGAAGAATTGTTGGGAGACTTGGGAGTTAGGAGGGAGTGGGATGGTTGGATGGGAGACTATCCAGACTCCAGACGGACTGTGCAGTCTTTGTCATTCAGTGGTGCTGGAGTGAAATGCCGAGACCCAACTAGTAAGTTGGTAACTGGGTCTACAATGACAAGATCTAGATCCAGACCTGTTTAGCTTAACCCAGACCCAACCCAAACCCATCGGGTCCAAAAATCACGGATCCATTGCCATCCCTAATATAGGGCCACCAATATATATGATTTAGGTCTTTATACAACTTATTCCCTTTAGGGTGGATAAAGTGAGGTGTACAATGACCCTTCTCCAAGATCTTCCTCTTTATCTCATCATAGCCATGTGGCACACACCACCTGCCTTGCTATATGATACTGCCGTCTTCATAGATCTAAAATACATCTCTACCCTTGGTAATAGATCATCTCAAGCTTGACGTCACTAAGCTAAGTAACTTGGATCTCATCCAAGATAGAAGCTGTAATGGCGAAGGCACTCATCCTCGCCTCCAAACTATTGGCCATAACCAACTTGATGCCCATCTCCCTGTGTTGGTAACGCAAGTGATCTAGCACCACGATCGTACTTAAGTAGTTCAATGTCTTCCAACTAAGAGGAAGGTTGTTAGAATTGGAATTCTAAGGAGAATAAAAGGGGGTTCGTAGTATTGGATCATAGAATTGATAGTGGTTTCATGGAATTAGATCATAGAATTCGATCGTAGAATTGATAGGGGGTCCATAGAATTGGATATTAGAATCATAAGATTGTACCAAAACTGCAAATATATGATCCCTTAGTATCTATATGCGATATGTTATTATATGTTATTCATATTTGAAGTTAAATAATGCTAACAACTCAATTTTAAGCTCTCAAATTGTCTAAATTAAGTCGTAACAATCTATAAACTCGTAAAGTGCCAAAATAGTTCTACAAATTAGGAAGTGTTTTACTAGTCTTAGGGGATAGAGTAAGGCAGACTAGCAAATTGATGGCCATCGTACTAATAGTGCAAAACGGCATCATGGGCGCTGGCCTAAAGTACTTGTTAGAACAGAGGGTACTACCAACGAACAATTAAAATGGGTCGCACAGTTGTGGAGCTACTAGTTTGATATTGAATATAAGCTCGGTAAAGCGAATGGAGGGGTAGATGCACTATCATGCATAGAGGCTATTAGTCTTCTTTTCTCCATTGTTGTCTCCGTGTCAGGTAGTCTACAACACTTACCTTTGGAGATTGACATGGATCCAAAGTTTGGGCAGAGCAAAAGGGAGTTACAGAGTTAGTATAACTAACTAAAACAGTAAAATATGCTTTAACACCCTCTCATAAGAATTACCCCTCAACCCAGCCACGAATTGTTGTATCCGTCATTACATGCCAACCAATACACCTCCTTTGCCATGTGTTTTTAGGTTCTAAGAGCTTCAAAATGTTCCCTAAAATTTCCCCTATGGAATTCAGCCATCATTTTGGGAATCAAGGCAAATGTTGAAGGGATAGCTAACTTTCTTTAAAAAATAAATTCCTTTGTATACTATAGCCCTCGAACTTTCCTAGTTGTCTAAACAGCCCCCTCCTAAACAGCCTAAGTACAACATAAGATTCCACTTCGGCTTGGAGTGCTTCTCAACTAATCATTCTAGCCATCATTAGCATTGGCATCCTTGCACCTGGAGAACGCATCTGCCGCCTTGTTCTCGCTCCCGAGCTTATATTATAGGCAGAAATTATAACTCCTTAGCTTGGTAACCCACTTTTGATGTTCCTTTGGAATGACCTGCTGTATTAAGAGGAACTTTATACCCCTCTAGTCCGTTTGTATGATAAACTTTCTGCCTAGAAGGTAGTGCCTCGACCACTAAATTACTAGCACCATAGCCCCCACTGACTTCTAGCATGCTATAGTGCTCGGACCTAACTGAAAAAATTAATTGGGTGCTACTTCTGCAATAGAACAACCCCCACTCCAAAACCAGAGCATCGGTCTCCACAATGAAGGGTTGGCTAAAACGATGCTAGCACAGAAGTCATGACCTTCTTGAGATTCTCAAAGGCCTCTTGCACCTCTTGGTTCTAGCTGAAACTATCCTTCTTGAGTTCAGCAATCAGCGGTGCTGCAATTTGTCTATATTGATGCACAAACTTGTGGTAATATCCGGTTAAGCATAGGAATCCCCTCAACTCCCATATGGTCTTAGGAACTGGCCATTGATTTGTAGCTGCTAATTTAGAACGATCTGTTGCAACCCCCTTAGCAAACACAATGTGTCTAATTATTCAATCTCTAGCTGACAAAATAGACACTTCTTTTGGTTAACATACAGTGAATGTTCTCTTAAGGCTATAAAGACCAACCTAAGGTGTTTAACATGCTCTTCTAAGGAGGAGCTAACTATGAGAATATCATCGAATAATACTAATCCAAACCTTGAAAGATAAGGGCGAAATATCTCATTCATCAACGCTTGAAACATTGTGGGTGTGTTTGTCAACCCAAAGGGCATAACACAGAGCTCACAGTGCCCCTCTTGAGTGCGAAACACTGTTTCAAACACAAATTCAGGACTCACCCAATTTTGATGATATCCTGACTTTAGGTTTAGTTTAGAAAAAATTCAACCCCATAGAGTTCATCCAGTAACTCATCGATCATCGGAATAGGAAACTTATCTGGCACCATAACCTTGTTGAGTGCCCTATAATCTACACAAAATCTCCAATTTTCATCTTGTTCTTCACTAATTGCATATGACTAGAGAATGGACAATGGCTTGGTTGAATTACTCCTCTTGCCAACATCTCTTTAGCCATCTTTTCTATCTCGTCTTTTTGAATATGGGGCTAGCAATAGGGTCTTATATTGATTGGTGACGGTGATGATAGATTGTGGTCACACCACATCAATGGCCACAAAATTGTGTGGCTCCATAATCTATCATCATTGTCACTAATTTGGCGTCAACTTTTTCTAGTGGCTTCATGGTTCTGGGTCTGGTGAACCTCACAGCCGACTTCATTCACGACTCCACAACTTCACTAATCTCTTCTTAAATTTCATCTAGTTCTTCCTTACCCCTCACCTTTGCGGCTACTTCAAATGGTGTGAATTCCTCCAAGATCAAGGTTTGCAGTGCACGACTCTTACAAGTGTGTTGTGGCCCACATTTTTCTTCACATTGAAAATAGAGTCCCTTCTCTCGTTGGCGCTAGATTTCTGCTTCTAGGATTCGTTGGCTTCTTAAGCTTCGCCGGCCGATGATCGACCTCTATAAGCTGTTAATTGGAGTGGGTGAGTGTTGTTAGCTGGGTTGGATTGTAGTTGCTGGTCAACCAAATTAGGCTTGATTCATGCTAGCCTGGGGTAGAGCTAGGGCTTTTCTGTTGGAGTTATCGATAATACTATATTAGACTTGGATCCTCGTGACCCAATTTGCCCAACTTAGATAATGCAGTTCTTATCTTCAACCATTTGGGCCATCTCCATTATCTCACTCATTCTGGGGGGTTGCATCATCTGGACCTCCACTCTCACAGCTAACTTCAAGTCGTTCAAAAAGGTACTCTACAACACTTCCTAGGGTAAGTTTCTTTGCAATGGTTCTACCAACATCTTGAACTTCTCCATGTATTCCTTCACTATGCCGTCTATTAAATGGCCGGGAATTTCTCATACAAGGTCCGTTCATGCCTTGATCGAAATCGAGCCAACACTGCTTCCTTGAAGCTTCACCGTGAGTTACTGATACCATACGAGAGCCTTCCCCTCTATGGCCAGAATGCGTTGGATGTCTTCTTTCTTAGTGTCACCCCCCTTACTAATCCAAGTTTCTCCTCTAACACATTTACCTTCTTCTGTGCCATCTCCTCCAAAATCTAACTACTTTGATACCAACTTGATAGTGCTAGTAGTCCTATCAAAATAATCCTCCTAAGTTAAAGGATCGTGACACATAAAGCAACTAGAAAGTAGTTGAGAAATTAACACAGTAGCAATGGTGGGAAGATTGGGTGTGATAGTATTAGCAGTGAAGGAAAACAATGCGAGAGAATACACTAGGAACTTGAGGACCTGTAGCTAGACTCAGCAAAGCTAATCTGACCTGAATAATAAGACCTGAAACCTCATTTGGATCCAAAAAATTAAACCTGATCTCAATCAAAAAATTCAAAACAACCTGAATAAATCCAAATCTGATCCGAATTCGACTAATCCGATAGTGACCAATATTCGAAATGAGCTAAACCGAAATAACCCAACTCAACCAGATCAAAATCCAACCCATACCCGGATAGAAACTCAATAATAATATGACTCAAACTTACCCAAACCTAAAGTGACTTGATTCAAACTCGATCCATACTCATACATAATTTCAAATTTGATCAAAACTAAAGTCAAATTTGATCCCCAAATGTAATATTTTATCTCATATAAATTGATACATAAACACCAATAAATTGTTTTATTAATGAAATTTTATGCAAACAAAAATAAGCAACCCATATAACAATGAATGAAACAAACTAGTAAGATTGTTTTCCTTATTTTATTCTAATATCATGTTGGCATCAATCAGATTTGATCATAAAGTATTATTATTATTATTATTATTGTAACACCCCAATTTTTAAAGTACAAAATACTTAAAAAATAATGTGAAAGCTGAATATAAATGAGGGTACTATCGTCACATTTAGCACAAGTAAACACCATTGTTCTGCTTACTATATAGATCAAAGGCTAAGACTTAAAATTGAAACTAAAACAAAATTTCACAACATTCTTAATGACATCATGAGAAAGTCAAATAACAACGTTGAAAGTAGTTAATGACATATAAGTAAATTAAATAACTCTACTACATTTAAGATCCATTGAAATCAAAGCACCATCAAAAGATAGAACTCATGGAGCCAAACAACTTTCTCAACTCATCCCGCAAGCATGAATTAATCATCAAGTATGGTCATAATTTACCCAACCCTAATTCTCTTTCCTCACTGCTCTACATCATTTTCATTGGCTTATAGACTTTCTATATTGCAGGGTTACATCGTTTACTCCATCAAGCAGAAGCTTAAGCAAGAGTATCTTGGTTTGTCCCCACAAGATATTAAGAATCTGAAGTTATCAGGCGTGCAGGTGTGCCCTGAAAGTTGGATCATTAAACAACTATGTTCTTGCTGCCAAAATTGGCTGGCCAAATTTTGTCAAATCTCAGAAGTAATGAGAATACTTCAAATTAATTGTTACCACTTAGGTTTTGGTGTGTCATCTGGAGTTTTGGTTTGGGTTTTTTCTGTTTCCCTTATAAAAAGTGCGTTTTTTTCATCTCTGAAAGTTCTTGCTTGTATTCTACTTGGGGGTAAAAATTAAAATTTGTGCTTGGTGGCTTAGGGGTCAGTGTGGAATGGTGGAAGGCTAAGAATTTGCTGTCCAATATTTGCTTGATAGCCTACACTACAGAGGATTGAAAACAATGAATCTCTCTGTAATTTAATAGGGAAAAGTTTCTCCCTTTTCTACTTTTGATGCTTCTTTATTTTCTACATTATTACATGAGATAAAAAAAAGGTTTTCTTTTCTATACAAAATGTTACATATACTGCAGGTAAACCATTACGATAAATCTGGCTATCCATAATCAATGAGTTAGGCTCTTTTTGGTTGGAATTAGGGCAAACAACAAGCTATATTTCAATTCTTCTTTTGATGGGTTGGTTTCTTGTATTGGCAGATAACAAACAGCATCACATCACCTGAGATCGCTTTCACTGGCGACACCACTGCTGACTTTGCACTTGATCCTGAAAATATTGATGCATTGAGGGCAAGGATTCTTGTGATGGAGGTGAACTAAATTTTGTTCTGATTTTGCATGCCCCTCCCCAACCCAACAAAAAAATATATGCAAAGAAAAATGGAAAAATAGAACTGAGTGGACTTTCTAGTCACCTCTGGTGCTTATCTTGTGAAATCACTATTTTCAGCACTGTTGATTTATTAGCAGGGCTGCAACAAATACTTCTGCACTTGTTACATCATCTCTATTTTTATCCCCCTGTTTTCCTATGGGTTTTCTTGATATTTTCCATGTCACCACAGATCTTAACCCCACCTCTTCAATGCTTTCATGAATTTTAGCTTCTCTTTCTCAGTCAGTTTTCTCTCCGCTTTGCTTGCTAGTTTGCACCAATAAGCAACCTGTTCAATTATCATTAATTTGGATAAAAATGAAGTAGAGAAGGTTGTCACTGATTCTTTGCATGAATGCAACACACAAAATGGGATGCAGATGTGCTACCTTTTGTTGCTTGTGTGGTGCTTGAAATTGCTACTTGTAGGTAAATGATGCGTGGATAGTCGAGCCTTATGGTCTGTTTGGATGGCGGTTGGTTAATCTAGGTTAATACTAGTTAATATTTTAGTTCACCCCATTTAACTATTTATTTTGGGACTTAGGTTAGGTTAGGTTAAAAATTAATTTCCATTATCTTCCATTCACTCCAAAAAGTTAACTACCAAATTGGTGGTTAAAGGAGGTTAAGGTTAATTTGTTTATAAAATTTGGCTATCTACCTCCATTCAACTTAAAACAAAAATGATTATGGTTTAGGTTAGGTTAGGTTAAAAATTAATTTCCATTATCTTCCATTCACTCCAAAAAGTTAACTACCAAATTGGTGGTTAAAGGAGGTTAAGTTTAATTTGTTTATAAAATTTGGCTATTTACCTCCATTCAACTTAAAACAAAAATGATTATGGTTTATTCACTTAGGTTAACCTCGTACATACCCAAAAGATATTTTAAAACATTTTGTTTGGTCACCTAACCTGGGTTTACGTGCATCATTTAACCTAAGTTAACCTCAATCAAAACAGACTCTTAGGTTTCACAAGCCTCACAAATTGTTGACCGAACTCTGATAATATTGAATTATGTAAGAGTCGGAAAAGTGACTCAAAACAATAGTGCTTAGAATAATTAAACGATGGAGCTAAATCCTAACCCATATACATTGACTTTATCTAATTACTAACATACAATCCTTAACTTATGAAACCTTGGAAAGAGGTATCTATGTGGATGTGGGCTAGATGTCCAATGGGCCAAATTGCATCCACTTAAGAAAATTTTAACCTTGAACTGGAAAGCAAGGTGAAAAACAATGGCCCATGTCGACATCGTCTTTCTCATCATCACTAGAATACTCATAAGCATCCACAACTACCTGTAAATCTCCCAGTTTGGTGAATTGCGGGCATGAGACTGCTATGAATTGAGGTTAAGCAAACACAACCGACTAAGGACCAGACTTAATTCCAATAATATTGTGACTGAATCAATAGAAATTTAATCAATTACAAAGTTTTCCTACTTTCGAGAGGTAGGAATGCTCTCCCAAATATTTCTCTCTGATTTTCGATGCCCCTTTCCATCCCAACCCCCCCTATTTATCCTATAGCTTTAAGGAAGATATTCCTCATAACCACCTCCTTAAATCTCTCCTGAATATCTTTTAGAGAATATTCGACATATCCATCCCTTAAATCTCTCCTAACCTGTATTTTTCACTAAAAACTAATAAATAAACTTTTACTAATAATAAAACTAATAAAAAAGACTTAATAAAAGACTTTACTACCCTTAATGACTTTTCTGCTAAGCTGTTCGAGACCTCCTCCTGTTATATGTAAATATTACCGGTGGCTTAGGATGATTCATAACAGAGACTTTGCTTCTACTTCCTTCTTTGGAGGCCCAAACTAAACTATTCTAATCTTATCAAACACTTTGTGTTGGTTTGGTAGCAAATAAAGTATCTGGTTGACTTAGAATCATTGGCATTGGAATAGAACTTACGCAGATTAGTAGGTTGACCATAAGACCTCTTGAAAGACTATTGTCATAAAATAGCCTTATCTCTATATCTCAAGCAAGCAGGCAGCTTGGTTAATTGAGTGGAAGCTTCTGCCCTTAAGCTGGAACTAAATATAGTTTGACCTCTAATATACCAAATAACTCACGTGATGGGTTTTCCTTGAAAGAAAATATTGTCATAAGTTTCTGAAACTTTAAGGGTGTGCCTCAACATCATGACCCTGACAACTTATAAGATATAGATTGTAATTCCTATTTGTAGTTAATAGGATTGAATTTGTCAATCTAGCTGTTGTAATTGACTCCAAACTAGGCATTACCACGATCACGGTGTGGTGTTGCAGTATAAGGCTTGACAAATGGTTTTTTGTATGTCACAGTTGGTGCAATATGGTTTTTCTATTTTTCTCTATGACAAATATCGACATATATTGTTAAATATAAGCAAATATGACTCAAATATCAGTATATATGTATGTGTGTGTGTGTGTGTGTGTATTGTGTATTGGTTGATATACATGTAATTTCATTTCTACATCGTGTATTGAGCATTTCACGTATCGGCAAGCCAAAAAACTGACATAAATATATTGGTGCATCGGAAAATATTTTATTCCATGCTCCAAACACTATTGAACTGTACCACATTCTGTATATTTGGTGGACAAGTGGTAGCCATCTTAACCTTTCTTCATCATGAAATTTCCAATATACAAGGATGTTCTTGACCATGTTAAACTATTCAAACTACTTATCTAAGTCTATCCATTGTGGACTATGTTCTCGACCATGTTAAACTATTCAAACTACTTATCTGAGTATCCATTGTGGACAGTATTCGCCACATGTGGGAACTATGCTTGATGAGGAGGTTGAGTTGGAGCAACATGAACTTGAACTAGAGTAGGTGGAACATAAGTTGATCTTCCCTAATAAAATTGCCTGGTTTCTACCGGACGCCTAAAAGTCTTTGTTCCTAACTCTGTTGTAAAGACCAAAGTCCAAAAGTACAAGTAATGGAATTCTTTCTTTTGCATTTTTCCTTCTTCTCAACCTTTTGTTTGGTCAACTAAATCTATTGACTTCTCTTCCCCAACCCCCTTAATTATTATAAAAAACTTACAATATAGAAGAAGCCTTTGCTAATGCCTACTTCATTTTGAAGTGTTGACTGTCAATCGCTGATCGACTAAGATAGTTTTACTTTGGTCTGTTTGACAAACTCATATCCTAGTTATCATGCCAGTTTAGGTGACATATTAGACCAATTATGCTAGTAAACTAGCGTGGATCTGTAGAACCTGGAAATTGATTGGAACTTAAACTAATTGGACAGTTTTAATACAATGGTAAAATAATTTATTTGCCACAGTGCTTCGCATATTTCATTTCTGATTTGAAACTGTTAAATCCAAATCACATAAGTCCACAAGATTGTCTTTGTACAAGAGGTGAAGGACTGACATAGAGAGAGGAAATAAACAATAAGTGAAGCATTTTTTCACTAAAGCAAAGAGGCATGAAATCAGTTGAATCTGGCTAGGAAATACAGAAATAGGAAGAAAAGAGAACAAAAAAAATAGAGGAGAATCATCTTTAAGAACATTGGGCCTTCTAGAATCTAGATATGCAATAAATCAAAATTTTGTCTTGGATGAACCCAGTGTGTTGTTGAGACGAGAGAAGGGAGACAGAGACTAAGAGAGATAGAAGATATAATTTGTGCTAGGAATGTTCACGGATCGGATATTTGATAATTAGTTATCCGATAAAAAGTTTTATATATTTGAAAGATATCCAAAACTTTGGATCATATCACAGATAATCCATCAAATTTTTAAAATTTTCGATTAGATCAATAAATAAAAAATATCAAATGAAAAAAAAATTCAATAGATGAATTGTTCTAATTTGAACTGATTTGATTCAATTAGTAAATTGGAAAATACTAATTTTCCAATAAGAAAAATTAAAAAAAGCACAATTTATGGAAAAATACAACAATATTTGCTTATTATTTATCTAGATCAAATTTTCCACCATTAATCCTCACTCTTCATATTGCATCAATAGTGGAACTGAATTATGTTTTCCAATTTCCCAGTATGAAAAATGGTCTAATAGTAAATTTTATACATATAAATATATATGATTCTGTATTATAAAATATTAAGAAAAATAAATAAATGATCAAATATATATGTATATGATTTATTAGAACAGATACTTGACTTGTTTAATTGTTTGTTGATTGGATAGATTATTTGATTTTTAATTCGGATCAATTTAGATATCTAATCACATGAACAATTCTAGTGTGCGTCTTCTTCCTCTTGCTTTTGTTCAAAAAAAATAAAATTAAACGCTAGTTAAGTGATAAGGTAGGCTGCTATGGTTCCTTTGAGTTGGGCATTCAACTAATTGGGCATATATTCTAAAATTTTGATTAAGCCGAACCTGGGTCTATATCACTAGAAAGTTACTTAAAACTAACTAGTTTTAAGTTAAAAAAAATTGTTTAATGTTGTGCATTATTTTAGTGTTTTCTTATATAAAATTTAAATATATTAAGTATACATTTCTTTTTATAATTATTAAAATATTTTATTTAGTGATCTTTTATTATATTTATTAAACAAGTTAAATCATTTGTTCAACTATTTTAAACCACTAGTCCAACCTATAAAATACTTAGCCAATAACAATATTAGCTCGGTATCAAAAAACTTTAGTGTTGGCGCCTGCAAAATTGGGCAACCATGACACACAAATTTGGTAAGGATCACAATGTTCAAGGCAACCTTGGAGAGCAGTAAACACAACTGAAGATGTGAGGATGGTATTTAACTTTGACTTTTACCTTTTCTTTGCTTCAAACACGAGCCATCTCTTGAGGGAGATGCAAGCTGCTGCGGATGATGTCACTGGCAGTGGACTTGCAGGCAATTTTTCAGTCATTTGGGCGAAAATCAGATGATTGGGAATGCCAAAATTGGTGGTTGGACCATCTTTGGGTTTTGATATCAAGATGCTCCAAGGCTACTTTAGCCTTAGTTTCGCACAAATCTCACCAATTTTATTAAACTTAACTTTGTATATGAGCCTATGTATAGTTAAAACAACTTAATATGATAGATTTAAAGTATTGAAAAGATATGAATTGCATCAGTAAGAGCGTGAGCATTGACCCTAGTTTGCTTTCTGCCTCCTGTGCAGTGCACCTTTGTTGATGACAAAGTGACAGTTGAGCATGCCAGAGAATATGGCCATATTCATTTGGATGAGGTACTGCCCTGCTATGTTTCTTAGAGCAGTTTGATGCCTTTACCCTTATCGCAGCATTTCTGCACTGCAATATTTTTAATGTCTTTTGAGTGGCAATGCCCCAGCTAGTCAAATATGCGGATATCTTTGCAAACAAAGCAATTCTGCTCATTCACTTTTCAGCTCGGTATCTTGTTGATGTAAGTTTCGCTTATTGGTAGCTGTTCACACTCTGTTTTGGATTATCAGGAGCTCCATAATGTTTCATCATGCTCCATGTTAGATTATAAAATGTAAGAAACGACTAGACTATAAGATCCTAAGGTGTTTGACAAAGAAAAGCAGACGCAGCAAACCAGATTATCAGGAGTCTTTACCTTGTTCTGTTGACAGTTTCATTGCTAATCATGTATCAAAAACAAACCTTGCTTATTAATTCTTCCCTTGTATAGTTGTATACAAAAACTGTCCAATTACACATTATTTTTTGTATAAAAAATGATCATCACTTTTAAAAAAACAAATATTAATTTCCTTGTATATTCTTACATTTTTTCGTTTTTCTGAGATGTGATATTTTTTTGGGCCAGACAAAAAAGTTAAGGACAAAATTGAAAGATTATATTCTATGGAACATTCTTAAAAGGTGAAGCTTGAAAGTAACAGTCTAAGTATAATGTTTTTCAGCTAGTAGAAATGATCTGCTTACGCAAGATTTTGCAGGAAATCAAAGAAGCTGTGTCCAGGTTGCCTGCACCTTTTTCTGGCCGAGTCTTCACAATGACAGAAGGTTTTTGATGATGTGTTGAACATGTCAGCTGTGTGGCTCTTTAGAGTGACAACCTTGCAAGTCACAGGTCGAGATGATCTTTTCCATGTTGAGCAGCAGATTATCCCGCCCCAACTAAACTGCTTTCTTTATTCAGATTACAGATTTACCTGAAGAAGAGGAATCAGTCAACAAACTGCAAAGGACACACCAAGAGGAAGCCTTGACTCAGCAATCGGAACACCATCGTAGTGGAAATGTTCACAAGGATGTATGCGCAGACAGTCGTATGCATTTCCCTAAGGATGGCTAATAGAAGTTTGATGCAATCTGGTCATAGCGCTTTGCCATATTGGTTTGGCTGCAGACAATTTTAAAGATTCAATTAGTTTGGTGCAGATGTCCTTATGGAGATGTTGAATGGGGGAGCATTTATTAAAGTAAAAAAAGGGGGATTCATATCAGTATGTTTATGTCATTTCCCAATGTGAACTGAATATACGCCATCAATTTTTGTTTGGTTGTGAAATGATTGTTTCTGCTCTTTGATTCCGTTTAGAATTATCCGACTCGTGTTTAATTTTCCCAACGATGCATATTTTCTTGCTTGTCAACATACAAAGATGAAGCTTCCGGAATCCCAAATATATTCGAGCTCCATACTGAGGGGAGAAGTAGCAAGAGAGGGAGGACAGGATACACCGAGCTCCAGCTACTTGTGGAGATAGGTTTTCAATCAACGCATATTAAACCATTACAACTACTACTATTAAATACTAATCTCCTGTCGATGCTCTTAATGCGAAGACGAGTACCTGAATATTTATCTGCTTTTGGAGGGTTCATTAGCTGTTTGTAGCGTACTACTTGCTCATGCTTCTCATGGTGCAATATGTAGCTGCTCATAAGCTTAGTTACACTAGTGTCTTAAACACTAGATTGTACTGGTCGGTCGGGAAACCAGTCATGGCCTAGTGTGAAACAAACTGTAGTGAAAAAGGGTTTTTAAACCGAACGGGAAACTAGTTTGACGATCGGGTTCATTTGAAATTGATTAAATCAATTTGACCTGGGTCAGTTATAAAATTTACTTATTTTCTATTTTTGGCTATCATTTAACTTATATGAAAAGACAGATAGCGTCAAAATTGATTTTTGTATTTGAGGCTTCGGTAAGAAATTGCACAGCCATTGCGGGTTTCTTTCGAGGACTTTAATTGCCCCAAATCTGCTCGTAGTTGCTGGCGGATACTCAGAATTCACAGTACTCGATGTATTCGATTTCTAGTATTCTTGTGTAAGATTTTCGTGCAATCACTAATAAGTGTTTTAGGCTTTAAGAAACACCACTTCTCATCTTGTCTCCCTTCATCTCCATCTTGTAGTCTTTGTCTCCAATTCAGATATGCTTTTTAAGTTTTTTATTTTTATTTTTATTTTTTATTATTTTTACCTTCAATTTTGGGGCCTTAGCCAGCAAATTCATGGATAAATAACATTAGTAAATATATTTTCTACCACAAGTGTTGATGTTTTAGAAATGGTTCATGAGATCCTGAATTGAATTAAATGCCACCAAAGTTGTAACAATCGGAAGAAATGGAACACAAGAACTGCGGCCACCCTCAACCCACACTAAATGGAAGATCTTCCGCCACCTTTAACCCTAGTCACCTTAAGTTTAAGTAGGTCGGAGCTACCCCCACAAAGCATCAAGCTTAAGCATCATCTCATTCTGACGAAGGGAAAGTTTTCACTATTTTTGTCAATAACATAGCTAAAGGAGTCAACATAGGAGAAGTTCGCAAAATTTTCGAAATGATAGGAAATGTTATTGATGTCTTCATCAGTAGAAAGGAGAGAAAGTTCTCTAATCTCTATTTTGGCTTTGTTTGGTTCAAGAGGGAGAACGAAGCTGCTGAGGCTGTGAGGAAGACAAACAAGATGTTGCTGCATGGGTTAGGCTTTATGTTAGATTGGCATTGTTCGAGAAGAAGAATATCTTAGTTTTGAGTTCCCGGGAGATTATCCGAAGTGTAAGGAGGACGGATCATAGAGATTGGAAACCACCTTTGAGGGACTCACATTCCTTTGCTATGGTAACAAAAGGGGAAGCCTCTTCGTACCAAGGTCAGAAGAAGAATACTCGAATGATCCATCTCAAGGAAGATGAGGAGATGTTGGAATGGCTAAAGAGAAGCGTGGTTGTGGAATCTCACCAGGTGCTTCTCCCAGACATTTTAATCCCTAACCTGCTAAATTCTTGGAGCTCGGCTAGTAAGATAAGAGACTTGGGCAGGTACAAATTTCTTATTACTTTCGAATCTCAAGAGGAATGTTGGAAATCCTTAGAGGAGAATGCTTGTTGTTCAATCATTTTCCCGTTTTGAGGAGATGGATAAAGGATGATGCATGTAGGATAAGGCGTACGTGGGTGGAGATTAGGGGTATCCCTTTGATTACGTGGAAGGAAGAGTTCCTGCATTCTCTTGCGCATCCTTGAGGAAGATGGGTGTGTTGGGAGGAAGAAGGGTATTTTGGGCTTTCAATGGAGGCAACCAAGATCTTGATAAACACATCTCGTTTGGAGAACATTCAAAGGAGGGTTGAGGTGCAGATAGGAGGGTCGGTAATAGTGGTGGTTGCTCAAGAAATTGGTTAATGCTACATTCCATGGTAGCCATGCAAGGAAAACAGGGACAAAAGTTGGTCGATGTATCTGTCGTCCTGCAAAGTTGATGATCAAACTTCCCATCATAACTCCCATGCAGACGATGTGACACCTTTCTCAAGTGAAGGAGCAAGGCCGCAAGGAGGTAGATGCTCCAGTTTCCACAAAAAGAGAGAATGGGGAAGAGGAAGAGTCGTCAATGCAAGAAGCGTGGGGAGAGGAAGAGTCGTCAATCTAGGTAGCGTAGGGAGAGGAAAGGATCATAATGGGTGTGGGATATCTGAGAGCTTAGGAAATAGGGGAAAAGTTGGTGGTTGGATTTTTATTGCAGTAGTCTTTGTTGAAGATTGATTTGAGTGGCCTCGAGAAGGAGGCAGGTGAGTCAAGGAGTTGTAATTCCCTGGACTCGAGAGTACCGACAGTGTCACATGATTTGGAGGGGAGGTTGTAATCCCCCCAAAATTTAGAAAATCTATAATTTAATAAATAGCTTTTATTTAA
This sequence comes from Tamarix austromongolica, assembly GCA_039764185.1. NCBI lineage: Eukaryota > Viridiplantae > Streptophyta > Magnoliopsida > Caryophyllales > Tamaricaceae > Tamarix > Tamarix austromongolica. The sequence goes on along the minus strand of CM077811.1, from coordinate 91,506,756 downwards.
AATAAATTAGCTTTTAAAATTATATAGTTTAATTATTATATGGATTTTGATTATATAAAATTAGATAGGAAAATTTAATAAATTAAAATAAATATTTTATTCATTTATCGTACTCATTTTATTTAAGTAATTTTTCAAACCAATATTTTACTAAAATTATCCTTTTTAAGCCCATATATTTAATTTTATAAATTAAATTATTTTAATTTCTCCCATTTCTTTTATTTTTTTCCTTTTTTTTCCTTCCCTTCTCCTTTTTCCTCCTTTCTTTCTTTTTTTTCTCCTCCTTTGGGCCGCCACACCCGACCTGCTTCCTCCTCCCCTGCACCTGGGCCTTCGACCCATCCCCTTCCCTCCTCTCCTTCTCCTGCACAGCCCAGCCCCAGCCGTCTCTCCTTTCTTTCTTTTTTCTAGACCGGATCGGCCGTATCCCTTCTTTTCTGTGTCGGTTCGACCGATCACACCCTCCCCTTCCTTTCTTTCTTCTTCCACGCCCGACAACCATCCTCTACCATGATCGAGTACGCCGACAACACGTGCAACTGCCATGCCCGGCCACCACCTACTTACCTACTACTCTCCCTCTCTCCCCAGTCATTTTCTTTCTTATTTCGAACCAAACTAACCCCTGCATCCCTAGCCCGCATGCCCTTTTTCCTTTCCTTCTTCTTCCCTCCCCTCTCCCTACCAACCGACCACCCTTGCCACCGTATTGCAGCCCCGACCGGCCACCTACTCCTCCTATCTCTCCCTCTCCTTTTTCTTACTCTGAACAGCCCTTTATGCCCCATAATTTCGAGCCCTCTTTCCCTTCCCCGATTGTTTTCTCTCATTTTCTCCTCCTTCCCATTTTTCCCCGATTTTTGCACGCCGCTCCAACCACCGCACCAAACCCCTGCGCCGCCCACTGCCACCCTATACCTCAGCCCTGCACCACCACTAGACCACCCAAGCCACCCTCGAGCCCCTACAGCTCCTCCCTTCTCCACCTCTTCTTTTTCTCCCCACTTTTCTCCCTTATCGGTAGGCCACCTGCAACCGCCCCGTTCACCGCCGTCCGGCCACCTCTTCCACCACTCAAACCACCAATCCACACCCTGCAACCTCCTCTACCACCCCCATACCTTACTTTCCCAAAAAAAAACCCTGCACCCCTCCATTTTTCCCTTCCCTTTTCCTTCCTTCTCAGCCACGCCCAGCCTGACAGCCAACTTCACCACCTCGCCTCCGCCGCTCTTGGCTGCCAACAACCCATCCCCAGCATCCACCTACACCCCCTCTTCACTTCTACACCCTTACCTTGCCACCAATCCTCCCCCATCTACCTCCTTTTCTAGCCTAAAGACCCTAAACCGAGCCATCTCCCCTCCCTTTTACCTCACCCCCTTCGACCCTTTTCTCCCCCCTTAATCTGCATGTGGCTCACGCTGTTCATGCAACGTGAGCTCCACATTGATTTGGAATTTATTTATCTAAATTTTGAGGTATATTAATAGTTAATTAAAGCATTTTATTATTAAATAAATTTTTATAAATTTTTATCCTTTTTAATTTCTTACTTCTAATATAATAATTATTGATATTATTTTTAGGTGTTGAGTTGCTAATTAAAGCTTGAATCTTTAACTGGAATACCGATAAGGTTCAATTTTTGCGGGATTAAGGTAATCGTTAAACCTCACTTAAATGCATGGAAAATGTATGCTAGCACATTAGGGATTTTAGTATGATTTTATGCATGTTTTGTGTTGCCTAGTATGATATATATGGTTGCTTATATTGATTGATAAAAAGAAAAGAAAGGAAAATCATGATAGCTTTTGTGCCATGTGTAGAGATGATACTTAAGGGAGGAGTGTGATTATTGATGGAAATGTTGAATGCTTGTCTATGATGTATTATGTTATTAATGCATGAATAATATTATTGTGAGCCTAAGGGTATGTTAGTAATATGCCTATGCAAGTATATGATCTAATATATGTAGTTGCTAATGAGTATTATGTTGAATAATGACAAGTTAGTGGAGTTAGATGATAAGAATGAAGTGCTAATATTAGTATTTTATGTAGTGGTGGTAAATTCATAAAAGTGGTGTAATAAAGGGGTTAAGAGGTAATTTTATAAGTGAAAGGGGTATTTTGAAAATTTTATAGTAAAAGGATATTTTGGTAATTTTAAAAGAAAGGGGTGAAATGATAATTTTATAAGTAAAAGGATAACATTGAAAGTTGTAAGAAAAAGGGGTATTATGGTAATTTTTGAGGCAAAAGGGCAATATGGTAATTTTATGATAAAATGGAAAAATGATAATTTTATAAGTAAAGGGGTATTATGGTAATTTTTGGAGAAAAGATTAAAGTGATAATTTTGGAGTCAAAGGGCAATATAGTAATTTTATGAGTGGTAAGAATGGTAATTTGGGAGTAAGGGGTAGAAGGATAATTTTGTAAATAAAAAGATGTTTATGGCAAACTTGGGAGTAAAGGGCAACTTGGTAATTATAAAAATGATGAAGGGTAACTTGGTAATTAAATTACGATTATAGAAGGACAATATAATATTCATAAAAATGGAGAAGGGTAAATTGGTAATTATAATTATGGAGAAGGATAAATTAATAATTATAATTATGGAGAAGGGTAAATTAATAGTTATAAATATGGAGAAGGGTAAATTGGTAATTATAATTATGGAGAAGGGTAAATTGGTGTTTATAATAATGGAGACGGGTATAATGGTAATTATAATAATTGAGAAGGGTAGAATGGTAATTATGACAATGGAAAAGGGTGATTTGGTAATTTAACCAACTAAGGAGCAATTTGGTAATTTAATCGACTAAAGGGTGAGTTAGTAATTATTTAACCTACTAAAGGGAGAGGTTAGTAATCATGATAGCGAAGATGGGTAAATTAGTAATTTATCCAACTAAAGGGCAAGCTGTTAATTGTAATAAAAGAAAAGGGAAAATTGGTAATCTAACCAACCAAATGAGAGATATGTTAAGTGTAGCAATTATGAGGGATGAATGGTGATCTAAAAAGCGTAAGGGATAACTTAATAACCTAAACCAGATAAGGGGTAATTTGGTAATCATGTAACCTGAAGGTAATAGGGTAATTTGTCAAGTAAGGAAGGGATGACTTAGCAATTATATAAGTAAGGGGTAAATAAGTAATTTGTACCTAACATGTTGTTGTGATTGTGGAATTTCATAATATGATTCAAATAATGCTGATTAGAAAGATAAGAGTATTTGATAATTAGTAAGTATCACGAGGACGAATCCTAATTCGAAATTATATGAGATTATGATGGCCTTAATGGTTTATCTGTGATATCTTGGATAAACGTCTGAATAAGAAATGACTGATGATATCAGAACGATCGAAAGTGAATAAGTATCTGATTATCGTGCCTTTTGTGATCACCTTAATTAAGACACTAATACTTAAAGTGAAAGACCTCGAGATCGGGAATGGTGGCTCTTTAGGGGTCGCTACCCTAAAGACGTGGTTTAGCCCGCGATTACTTTGGTTTTTGCTAGTGTGCCTTTTTGCCCTAGCCAGACCCTATATCTTACTCTATCTAGCTCTACGGACCTAGTTAGGGGGTATGCATACTTATGGATTGGTATCCTTGTCGGTAGGGTAATGAGTAGCTTTATGCACCAGTACGACCAGGGTACCTTTGCGTCCTGGGTTCGTGGTTGAAAGGTACTAAGTGGCTTGTATGCACTAGTACGACCGGTATACCTTTGTGTCCCGGGTTCTTGATCTCCCGTCTAAGGCAAATAAATAGAATTGTTGTGCTGACTAAAGCAAGGAAAAACACTAATTACGAAAGTGAAAGATTAATGAGCTGGGCCTAGTTGACTTATGATATTAAGTACCGATCCACCGGTTATAATAGTGGCCTAGGAGCGTGTTGCCCTGGCAAGTGATATTGAGTACCGGTCCACCGGATATAACAGTGGCCCAGGAGCGTTTTGTCCTGGATGATGATTATATATATCCCGGTCCACCGACTAAAATAGTGGGGGTCCCGAGCTCAATAAAACAAGTATTGGATGTGAATAAACTATGGAAAGATATTAATTACTTATAGTGGAACACCTTATGAGTTGGGGCCAGACCGGTCCACCAGCGAATAATAGTGGCCAGGAGCGTTCTGCCCTACATACCGATCCACCAGCAATAATAGTGGTCAGGAGCATTCTGCCTTGTATGTATTCCGATCCACCAGCTATAATAGTGGGGTTCCCGCACTCACTTGGATATAACCAGAGAGATGATTGAATAATGATGGACTAATGGCTTAAGGCCCAAAAGTATTGATCGTACCGTATAACTTGTTGATATGTGGCAGCCTTGTTATATATGTGATTATTATGTATGTACCTCTCATTACATATGTATATAGCTTGCATTATGGGCCGCATTGCATGCCTATTTTTAAGTGTGGTATTAAAGGGTTACTCAGTACCATAATACTGAAGGGTTCCCTATGGGGCCCCTACCTATTCAATGGGCAGTATCCCTTACAGGTCTTTTCAGGTGCTACTCAAGTGGGTAATGGGAAAGAGATTAAGGAATTATCCAGAACCGTTAGGGTTTTTCTCCTTCTCTTTTGAATTCCTGGTTTTAATGTTATGTTGTTAATGTAACCATCACTAGTGAATTTTATTCTTGTAAATGATTTGATACGCTACTCTGATTTAAGTATGTTGAATTTCTTACAAATTGTATTTCATTTTTTTAGCCTTAGCACTTGGTACTGGAACAGTATGAGTGAACCGGTCTGGTACTAAGTGTGGCGGTAATATCTCCAAAATTCACAGTTTGTTATTTTGCTTCAGCAAATCTTTTAATAAAACGAAATTTTTAAGTAGTGAATTTTGGGGGTGTTACAGAGGCTAGGCTTATTAAGTGCTTGTTAAGTCATGACATTTCTAAGACAAAAGGAGGTGAGTGTGCACAAGGGGCTGATTGTGGCGGGCAATCAAATGGGATGAAGGGAGAGGGTGGTCCTAATTCTTTCAAGGAAGGTCATCCACCTGGGTTTGAGCATCGATTAGCAGTAATAGTTGGTGAAGGCTGTTTGAGGGATCGAAGGCTTCATCAAGAAGGAGAGGTGGAATGTTTCTTGGAGGAAAGTGATCTTGAGGAGGCTTTAGAACCTTGGAAATTGGGGCATGAGTTGGGATTGTCATCAAAAGAGGAGGGTGTTTGTGTGGAGATATTAACTAAGTTAAGGAGGAGCTAAAGAATAAGTAGGAAAAGGTGTCTCTAGTTAAATTCGAGCTGAAGGGGGTTAAGGGTGTAGGGCCCTTGATATGATTATAATGAGCTGGAATGTCAGGGGGATTAGAGCTCCAGGTAAGCTATCCAGCATTCAATCTTTTGTAGCAAGAGAAAAGCCATGGATTCTTGGTTTGGTTGAAACAAAGCATTACTCCTTATTGGAGGCTTAGAGGAACAACGTTTGGCGTAATGGGTTGGTAGAATGGAGGGACTCCCCGGCGCAAGGTAGAAGAGGGGGTCTGATCATTGGTTGGGACGCCTAGTTTTTCAGGGTTAGGAATTCAAAAATCAGTTATTGGTGGATCTTGCTTGAAGGTTTAATTCCTTCCCTCTCTTTTGATTGTTCCATTCTCTTGGTCTACTAATTCCCTAATCCAAGAGAAATAAGGGGTCTTTTGGAGGAATTATATTTTTTTGGTCATTAGTGTTCAGCTCCTTTGCTTGTAATGGGAGATTTTAATGAAGTTAGGCATCTAAGCGAGAGGAAAAGGGATTATGTAGAGAGTAATAGCATTAATTTTTTCAATGAAGGGATTGATACGATGGGTCTCATTGATGTGGTTCTTGAGAATGTGAAGTTCACTTAGAATAGGGCTAGTTTGGCTAGCCTCCTAGACCGGTTCTTGATTGATCCTTCTTGGTTATCATCCTTTCCGGCTTTGTCTTGTTTGGGTCTTGGGAGGTCTTTGTCTGGTCACACTCCCATCTGCCTTAGTTCCAATAAGGTAGAGGAGGGTCTGAAACCTTTCAGATCTTAGGATATGTGGTTTTCTCATCTACGGTTTCATAGATTTGTTGAGGAGTACTGGACAAAAGTGGAGGGGACCTTTTATCAAGATAAACTCAATAAGCTCAAGAACCTTCTTAGGGAGTGGAATAAACAGGTATTCGGAGACATCGATTGGAAGATCAAATCGTTAGAGTGGGAATTGGAGAAGGTGGATGTCATTAGAGAGGTTGGGCCTTTAGGTGAAGAGCATCTGGAAAGGAGAGCAGCCCTTCAAAATCAGTTATGTATGTGTCACAAGAGGAAAGAAGCATATTGGCTCCAAATCTCAAGAGTTAGGGGTTTCAAGGAAAGAGATAGGAATACCAAGTATTTCCACACAGTAGCTTCCGTGAGAAAGAATAGGGCAGTTATAAACAAGCTTTTAGAGAAAGACCAGATGATCTCAGATCTAGAAAGGATAAAGGACTTAATCATCTCCTACTTCAAGGGTCTTTATAAGGATCCTGATCTTTTGGAAATCAAGTTCTCAGCTAAGGGTTTTCACAAGCTTACGAAAGAACAAAGTAGGATGCTGGAAACCCTACCACAGAGAAAGGAAGTTTAGAAGGCAGTTTGGGCTTGTGAGCCTCTTAAAGCACCAAGGTACGATGGCTATCATATGAGGTTCATTCACAAGATGTGAGGTACTATGGGGATGAGTTTATGGATTTTATACTTGATTTCTTCAGTTTTAGTCACTTGCCACATGCGCTTAATACCACAGTAATCACCATGATTCCTAAAGTAGAAGATCCGATGGAGGTCAGCCATTTCAAGCCAATAAGTTTGATAGGGTATATATATAAGGTGATATCAAAGATCTTGGAAAATAGGCTGAAACGGGTTGTTGATAGTTTGGTTAGTGGATCTCAATCAACTTTCATTGAGGATAAAAGTATTTTGGATGGAGCTTTAGTCACTAACAAGATAGTGCAATGGTTTAAGAAGAAGAAGGCATCGAGAGGATTGATGTTTAAGCTTGATTTTCAGAAAGCTTATGATAGCATAAGATGGGACTTTGTGGATAACATTTTTGGGGATCATGGGCTTTGGTAGGGTTTGGAGACGGTGGCTTAAGGAGTGTCTATCAACAGCTAATATTTTGGTTTTGGTGAATGGGTCACCTGCCCCACCCTTCAAGATGAAATGGGGTCTTAGGCAAGGGGACCCTATGTCCCCCTTTCTCTTTGTCCTAGCCATTGAAGCTTTTAATCAGCTTATCTAGAAAGGTAGTATAAAAGGTTTGATTCAGGGGGTTAGAGTTGGGTCGGACATGGTTAAGGTTACTTATCTTTAATTTGTGGACGAAAATATGATTTTTTTTATGAAGCAACACCGGAAAATGTCAAGAATTAGAGGAGATTGTTGGACCATTTCTATACCATTTCTATCTTATGTTAGGGTTGAGCATTAATTTCTCAAAGTTTGAGCTTATCGAGTTAGGGGCGGATGCTCAAATCCAAAAGGAGGCTGCAGATATCATGAATTAAAAGATCAAGTCTTTGCACATCAAGAACCTTGATCTCTTATTGGGGGTGAACCCAAGGAGTAAAGAGACATAGGAACTAGTGATTGATAAGATTAAGCAGAGAGTGGCTCCAAAGCAGGGAGACTGGTGCTAATCAAGAGTGTTTTGAATAGCTTATAGATGTAATACATGAGCCCTTTTAAAATGCCAAAAGAAGTGGCAAGGGAGATCATTAACATCCAAAGGAATTTATTCTATGCTGGAATTAGGGATCGGAGGAAGTTGTCGCTGGTGAGCTAGAGTGTTATCCAAAAACCTAGAAGCTTGGGTGGTGTGGGGATCAGGGATCTGATCATGAGGAATAATGTACTTTTTTTCAAATGGTGGTGGATGTTTTATACAATTGAGTGGTCTTCTTGGCAGCGGGTCATCTCGTCTATTTACACCAGTAATCATTTTGGAAGGCTTGAGACGCTAGAGCAAAGTAAAGGCAGGACACCTTAGGTCGATATTGTAGAGCAGGGGAAGAGGAACCATGTCTTAATATCGGGTATAAGGATTATCTTAGGAGATGGCAGAAGATTCAGGTTCTGGTATGAGCACTGGCTAGATCAGGGTATTTTGAAGAGTTTGTTTCCTAAGTTGTTCGTGGTATCCGATCGGCAAGGGGACAAAATAGGGTGTGTGGGTTTCTGGGATGGTGCGATATGGAAATGGAACCTGATGTGGCATCGAAGACTTTTTATCTGGGAGGAGGAGCAGGCGGAGCAACTGGGTAGAATGATCACACTATTTATCCCCAAAAAAAAAGATAGGAGGGATTTGACTTGGGCGTTCGACAATACGAGAATTTTTTTAGTTAAGTCCTTCTGTGAGATTTCTCATCAATTAACTATTAGGGATAGGGATGGAAATGGGTTGGATCTGGACCAAGTCCAGCTATACCCAGACCCGGACCCGTTTATATTACCTAGACCCAAACCCGATTCAGACCCGTCGGGTCTTAAAAGTTCAGACTCAGATCCAGATTCATTGGGTCTAGCAGATAAACGGGTCCTAAACAGGTCCTAAATGGGTCCGGTTATTTAAAAAAAATTAATAATCTATGCTAATACAAATATATTTATGTTTTATATAACTTATGTATTTTTTTTGTTAAAAAAATTATCTAAGTGAAAAAATAAATATATTAAAATAGTTATATTAACTTTTTAAATGGTGTGGTGTTTTAATGCTTTTAGTAGGGATGTAAATGGGGCGGGTTCGGGGCGGATATACCCATATCCGTATCCGATAAGAAAATCCGTATCCAAATCCATACCCGTATCTGAATCCATATCCGCTAACATATTAATATTCGTATCCGTTGGATATCCGTTACTCGACGGATTATCCGTTTACCCGTTAATGGATATTATCCAATGGATAAATCCATCACTCGACAGATAAACCCATTTAGAATTAAGCTAAATGATAATTCTAACTTTAATTTATGCTATAATTATTTTAAAATTAAGGGTAAAAAGTTAATTATATATCGGGTAAACGGGTGCGAATATAGATACGAGTATGGTTATGAGTATGGGTATGGATATCCCATACCCGTATCCGTACTTGAACCTGACGGGTATTTTTTTTTTCATCATCCATAGCCGTATCCATATTCGTTTATTCATATCCGTTGGACAAAATCCATCGGGTTTTGGGTAAAATCCGCCCCGTTTATATCCCTAGCTTTTAGAATACAATGTTATACATATTGTTTATAAAGTAAGTATACAAAAATAAAATTAAAAAAATGAATAAGGAGCTTATATAAGAATAAGACAATAATGACAAACATAATATTAGTATGTATTTATATATGTATACATACATATATATATATATACACACACACACACACACACACACACATTTATATTAAACGGGTTTGGCAGGTCAGGTCTGAGTCTAGAACTGGACCCAGACCCAGACCCTTTAAGGTATATGTGGATCCAGACCCGATCCAGACCCGTCGGGTCCAAAAATCATGGACCCAAACCCGCTAAAAATGAGGCGGGTCTAGCAGGTCTGGGTCGGGTTCGAGACCCATTGCCATCCCTAATTAGGGATGGATGAGTAAGAAAGGATTACAACAGAGTTTAGATCAAAATTTCACTACCAAGGATCGAACTCATTTCATGGTTTGACATTCAACAAAGACTTAACACCAAAGATAAGCTAATTAGGCTCCATCTTCTTGACATAAGGGAGTCGGGGTGCCCTTTTTGCAAAATTGAGTAGGAGTCAATAGATCACGTGTTCTTTCACTGTTAAAAAACGGGTAGGATCTGGTATGAGAATTGCGAATGGATTGGGTGCACTTGGGTAATATTGAGATTTACCATCGATAATGCCCTTGCTTGCCTAGGAGGAAAAAGTAGGGGTTTGAGGGAGAAAATTTGGAATGTAGCATTTTTTGCAATAATGGGTATCATTTGGGAATTCAGGAACAAGTCGGTTTTCCAGAATCGACAAGTCTGTGTTCGTTGGATGAATATTCTAGCCAAAATGAGGATAGGGTTCTGAACCAAGAATGACCGAGAGGTATTTTATTATAAAATAGACGAGGTGGTTCATAATATACAGGCCCTCTTCTAAGTTGCAGGGGTTTTCCTATGTTTTTCCATCCTTCTTGTTTTCCTTGTGTTCTTTGGTAATGGCCTATCATTCCAACTATAAAAAAAATGCCACCAAAAAATAAAAAAGGAGAAGAAAAATATTTAAGTTTGTTAGACCATGTAGAAAATATGGGTGGTAAGGTCCATTTTTATTCTCATAAATACCCACATCCCTAGGCAGGAAGGAAGATAGGCAGCAAAAACTTTTTTCTTCATAGAGGCTTGTGGCAAAAAAAAAGAAAAAAAATGGAGAAAGGGAATCAAAGGGAACTGGGCTAATGGAAAAGAAAAAAGGTGGGTCATCACACTTTCTTTTAAAAATAATAATATTTATATTAAATAAATTAGTATGATATTGGTTGATAAAATTATATATTTTATTATTTTATTGAGAGTAAAAATACAGAGATAAAACAAGATGTATGAAAAAATAGGTGGTAAATAATATTATAATGTTATTTAGTATACTAGAATAAGTGATGGATGACACATTAGTCCATGAAATGGATGTGGGTGGTCTTATGATTTTTTTTATATTTATTTTCAAAATTCCTTCGGCCCTAATTTGAGCTTATGGTCATTAGTTGTTATTAAAAGACATTATTTAACTACTTGTAAAGTTATCTAAATCATATATATAGAAAAACTAAAATTAAAAATAAATTATAATGGAAGTACAAAAAAAACCTAGTTCAACCGTGAAGAAACCAATTAGAAAATAAGTTTAATGTGACTTGGTGTGACCGTAGCCGGCACGCAATTTAAACCCTCTTGTTGTCAATTGTAGCACTGGTAAATAGGGTATCGTTCTAGGCCGGGGATTGAGAGGGCTCACCTCTAATTAACTAGCTTGAAAATAAAACTAAAACTAAAACTAAAAATCCTAAATAACACTAAATAAATAAATAAGAAAAATATCAATGGGGGTTATAAAATAATAATAATAATAATAATAATAATAAAATAATAAAAGGAATAAAATAAAATAAACTAATAATAAAAATAATGTGAAATAATGGAAAATAATGGGAAACCGCAGATATGAGAAACATGTTAGGGAAATAAAAATCCACCACTAGATTAGGTCGTAATATAATATTTATTTCTAAGTCAATATTTAATCGTATCTGCGGTTTCCCATTATTTCCCATTATTTTTTTATTAGTTTATTTTATTTTATTCCTTTTATTATTTTATTATTATTATTATTTTATAACCCCCATTAATATTTTTCTTATTTATATATTTAGTGTTATTTAGGATTTTTAGTTTTAGTTTTAGTTTTATTTTCAAGCTAGTTAATTAGAGGTGAGCCCTCTCAATCCCCGGCCTAGAACGATACCCTATTTACCAGTGCTATAATTGATAACAAGAGGGTTTAAATTGCGTGTTGGCTACAGTCACACCAATTTTTGGCGCCGTTGCCACGTCAGCCCTACGACTGACTTTTCTTCCCCCTGCAAGCGGCTCTTTTGTTTTTTTTTCTTTGTCGTCTCGTTCCTCTTCAGCGTCGTTTTGTGTTCCAGGCCTTAGGGCCTTTGGCCGTTGGTCCAAAGGTCAAATTTCTTTTTTTTCTTTTATTTTAAAACAAAACCTGCAAAATAAAATTCAATAAATATTAATAAATAATATTTTATTTTAAATTTACTTAATTTATATCATTTTAGTTCAAATAATAATTTTTATACAATTTTTACCACTTAAGCATAAAACAATAATTATTCCCCTATATTAGCCCAATAAACTACCAAAAACTAAGATTATAAGGGTATAAAATGTGTCAAAATATGAATTCATCATGACTCACCATGATAATTAAACTATTGAATCAAACTCAACCTCAAATGTATTATAGAAAAAAAAAAAGCAAAATGAAGTCATTGCTTCATTAGTTCAAAGTTCAAACCTTTCTAATTGAAGTGGAGACGAAAAATGTAGCTTTCACTACGACTTCACCATGAATAGAATTAGAAACATAACACTGAGACATTCAGGTCAATTTAGATTGAATTTTTCCATCTTCCTATCTTGAAACCAATACCAGCATCAATGGTCTTTCTAATTTTATTTAGTGATAGTTGCAGGTCAATGTAGATACATAAATGATTTCTTACACATGGAGTAGGGATACAAATCCAAGGAAACATTACTAGACATATCCTACGATACCTCTTATCATTAGAGATCAGGTGAAGAATAACAATGTTGTTCTTCACTTCATGATAAAATATATACCGTCTTTAAACTTTTTTTTAATAAATAGAGAATTTATTGAAATCAACAACAATATTAACATACAAGTATCATGGTTTCCCACCCCCACCATCTAGGGTGGGTTTCAAAGGGGTGTTAATCATATAACTAGGCAAAATCTAGCAATACAAAATCAATGGAAAGTATTATCTTACCACTCTAGAACTGGCAAAAATTACTCTTACGCAAACCATTAATAAAAATAGTCCTTACCCGCCCTAACATAATTTAACCTCCCTAGAATAGAACATGCATAAAAATAACAACCATAAGACCATTACATCAAACATCCACAACTTCTAACAACCACGTAAACCCCTCCATGAAACTTTAACAAAATATAAAGTTGTAAGGCATTTGATCCAAATTAGTTATAGATTTGACTTCCTTAGACACTAACACTAAGCATTTTCTAAATCCATACACTAAAGTCTTGATGCTTAGTGAGGCTCTATTTTGCTTAAGTATCCACCATAAGGTTGGATTCTCGGCTTTCAAAAACAATACAGAAGCCAAGCTAGAGTAGCTTGCATCTATTTATGAATCCCAAAACCCCTCTGTTAGTTTGTTTTTCCATTTGACAACATCTTTTGAGTTGGATTCTATTTCAATTTTGAGGTGTACCATCCATGCCTTGTCACACAACATGTTACATGCTATATGTGTTTCTAAGACTTTAACTTTGTTTATCTTCATGAAGTTGATCAGAATGAAGAATATGCAATGTCGTTTTCCATGAAAGTCTCTTAATGCATCCCTATCACCATCCTCCCTACCTCAAAACACACAAAGGCAATAATGTTCCACTTTAACCACACTAGATTAGGTGTATTCCATTATTTATTCTACATAACCACTTGATTTTGTCTATTAAAAGGTACAAAATATAGCAAAAAACTAGGTAATCTTACCAAATCCTCCACCGTATAAAGGAAATCTAGGATCCAAGATTTCAACCACATCGATCCTTATTAAGATTATACTTAGCACCATTGGATTTTGACTCACCTTTCCTTTAAAGATTCTCACATTTTACTTCTTCCATATTGATCATATGATGACATAATAATCCATCTTCCATATCTTCCTTTGGATCTCAATTTTCTTTGGATATGTTTTATTTAGAAAATGTTGAGTTTCAGAGGCTAATTATACCTAAAATTAACAAAAATTTTATAAGAATTATAAAAATACTTAGAACCCATTTTTAATTTACATTTAGCTTAAATATGTCAAAATATAAGTATCATTGAAGTTTTATAATTTTTCGCCAGCTAAAGTGCTCATTTTAGGGCTTGAAACGTGATCAATGGTTAAGAAAAGGCGGTATTTTTTCTTAAAAATCTCCATTTCAAATTATAAAATTACCTAGGAGACTAAGAAAAAATATAAAGAATTCAAATATGATAAAATTAAAAATGTTTGAAAGAAGTTTGATGGCCAAAAATGGCATAGAAATCTTACAGGAATCAAAACTATAAGAAAGGTTAAATGATCGAAACAAAACGTTTTAACAACTTAACAAGAGTTAAAGGGATGTAAAAATATCTAGTTAAAAATATTTTTTCATAACTACAATAATAAAAACATTTTATAAATTGGGGTATTAAGTTGATATATGTTTAAAGTCAAAAGGTGTCATTAACCAGATTTTGGTAAGCCATAAAATATTATTTTTGTGGTATGAGAAATGAGATCAAATTAGTACATCAATAATATACAATATCATTAAACATGAGCACCCACTTAGAATCTTAAAGATACTTTTAATTGGTGATATCATACTAACAAAATACTATTCTTGGCAAAGTTATAATTAAGTTGTTATAATGCAAGTAAATGTAAAGTCTCATACGCTGATGTGAACCCCACATCATTAAGTGCAACTCTCTATCCTAATTTTGATAATCCAAATGTAACACCCCCAAAATTCACTACTGAAAATTTTTGTTTTATTAAAAGAAATAGCATAAGCAAAATATAAAATGGTGAATTTTGGGGATATTACCGCCACACTTAGTACCAGACCAGTTTACTCCTACCATTCCAGTACGAAGTGCTAAGGCTAAAGGAATGAGATACATTTTGCTAGATTTTCAAAACATATTTGCTAGATTTTCAAAACATGTTTAAATTAGAGTAGCACGATACACTTTACAAGATTAGAATCCACCCGTGGTGGTTACAAGAATAAGGAATATATTTAAACCAGAAAGCAAAAGTAAAGGGAGAACTTTAAAAGTTCGGATAATCCTTACGCTCTTTTCCGTTGCCCACTTGAATAACACCTGAAAAAGACCTGCAAAGGATACTGCCCATTGAATAGGCAGGGGCCCCACGAATGGAACCCTTCGGTACTATGGTATTGAGTAACCCTTTAAAATACACTTAAAAGCAAGCCTGCATTACAACACATGATACAAGGCTATATACTTATATAATAAGAAATACATGCACCACAATCACATACTTAACAAGACCAACAATTATTAATAAGCCATAATGCAAATTCGATACTTTCAGACCTTAAGTCATGTCATAGGGCAAAATCAATACGTTCAAGCCTTAAGCCATTAGTCTATCATTATTCAATCATCTCTTAGACTTTATATCCATGTGAGTGCGAGAACCCCACTATTATAGCCGGTGGACGAGTCATGCAGGGCATAATGCTCCTGGCCACTATTATTCGCTGTGGACCAGTCATGCAGGGCAAAACGCTCCTGGCCACTATTATTTGCGGGTGGACCAGTCTAGCCTCGACTCATATGATATTTCACTGTAAATGATTGATATTTTTCCATAACTTTATTCACATCCATGACTAGTTTTATTGAGCTCGGGACCCCCACTATTATTCCGGTGGATCGGAATATATATCAACATCATTTAGGGCAACACGCTCCTGTGCCACTATTATATCGGGTGGACCAGTCAGTACTCATAATCATCTTCCAGGGCAACACACTCCTCGGCCACTAGTATATCCGATGGATCGGTAATCATAATCACTTGCTAGGGCATCATGCTCCTAGGCCACTATTATAACCAGTGGATCGGTACTCAATATCATAATTCAACTGGGCCCGACTCACTAATATTTCACTTTCATGATTAGTATTTTTCCTTTTTTTAATCAGCACTAGATTTCCATTTATTCGCCTTGGACGAAAGATCAAGAACCCTAGACACAAAGGTACACCGATCGTACCGGTGCATACAAGCTACTCAGTACCCTTCAACCATCAACCAAAGGACGCAAAGGTACCCTGGTCATACTGGTGCATAAAGCTACTCAGTACCCTACCGACTAGGACACTTAATCTATAAGTATGCATACCCCCTAACTAGGTCTGTAGAGCTAGATAGAGTAAGATATAGGGCCTGGCTGGGGCACAAAGGCACATCAGCAAATACCAGAATAATCGTGGACTAAACCATGTCTTTAGGGTAGCGACCCCTAAAGAGCCACCATTCCCGATCTCGAGGTCTTTCACTTTAGGTGTTAGTGTCTTAATTAAAGTGATCACGAAAAGCAAAATAATCATATACTTATTCACTTTCAATCGTTCTGATATCATTAGTCATTTCTTATTCAGGCGGTTATCCAAGATAACACAGAGAAATCATTAAGGCCATCATAATCTTATATAATTCCGAATTAGGATTCATTCTCGTAATACTTACTAATTATCACATACTCTTACCTTACTAATCAGCGTTATTTGAGTCATATTATAGAATTCCACAATCACAACGACATGTTAGGTACAAATTACTCATTTACCCCTTACTTATAATATTGTTAAGTCATCCCTTTCTTACTTGACAAATTACCATATTACCCTTAAGGTTGCATAATTACCAAATTACCCCTTACTCGATTAAGGTTATACCAAGCTATCTCCTACGCTTTTTAGATCACCATTCACCCCTCATAATTGCTACACTTATCATATTTCCCATTTGGTTGGTTAGATTACCAAATTGTCCTTCTCCTTTGTTATAATTACTAAATTGCCTTTAAGCTGGATAAATTATCAAATTACCCTTCTTCATTATCATGATTACTAATTTTCCCCTTTAGTTGGTTAAATAATTACCAATTTACCTTTTAGTTGGTTAAATTACCAAATTACCCTTCTCCACTATCATAATTACCGAATTACCCCTTTAGTTGGATAAATTACCAAATTGCCCTTATCCATTATCAAAATTACCAAATTACCCTCCTGTTGGTTAGATTACCAAATCACCCTTCTCCATTATCATAATTACCATTTTACCCTTCTTAATTATTATAATTACCATTTTGCCCTTTTCCATTATTATAAATACCAATTTACCCTTCTCAATTTTTATAATTATCATTTTACCCTTATCCATTATTATGAATACCAAATTACCCTTCTCCATAATTAAAATTATTAATTTACTCTTCTCCATAAGTATAATTACCAATTTACCCTTTTACTTATAAATTACCGTTTTGCCCCTTTACTATCAAAATTACCATAATATCCTCTTATTTATAAAAATTACCATTTTACGGTTTTTACCCCCTCACATCCAAATTTACCATATTACCCTTTTACTTGCAAATTACCATAATTCCCTTTTACATCCAAAATTACTATTTTATGCCTTTCTTACAAAATTACCACTTTGCCCTTCTCTTTCAAAATTACCATTTTACCCCCTTTACTTCCAAAATTATCGCTTTACCCTTTACTCCCAGAATTACCTTAATACCCCTTTACTTATAAAATTACCAATTTTCCATTAACTTATAAAATTACCATTTTGCCCTTTTACCTCCAAAATTACCACTTTACTCCCTTTATTACACCACTTTTATTAAATTAATATTACCACATGGAATAATAACATTAATACTCCATTAAAAATGTCCAACTCCACCTAACTATTATATTTGAATATAATACCTATTAGCACCCACACATATTAGGCCACATTCGTGCACAAGAAATATTACTAAAATGCCCTTAGGGCTCATAATAATATTATTCATGCATAAATGGTCACAATAACATAATATGACATAGATAAGTACTTAATACTTCCATTAATAATCAAACTCTTCCTTTAAGCAACATTTCCACACATGGCATATAAACTAACCTACTTTTTTTTTATCAATCAATACAAGTAAATATATATATTATATTAAAACATAAATATCAAGCATAATAACATATTAAAAATCCTAATGTGCTAACATACGTTTATCCATGCGTTTAAGTGGGGTTTAACGATTACCTTAATTCTCGTAAAAATATAACCTTACCGGTATCTGGGTTAAAGATTCAAGCTTTAGATAATAAAATCAGCACCTAAAAATAATACCAATATTTCTCACATTAGAAATAAGGAAACTAAAAGTATAAGACTTTATAAAACTTAATTAATGAAATACTTACCTTAAATATTATTTTACCTTAAAATTTTTAACCAAAATAAACCAAGAATTCAGCAACTCATCTACTTATGCAACATGAGCTGCATGCAAAAATAAAAAGAGGACGGCTCAAACGGGGTGAAAGGAAGGGATAATGGCTATTTTCGGGTTGGGGTCTTTAGGCTAGGAAAGAAGATAAATGGGGGAGGATTTTGGGCAAGCGAAGGGTGCATGAGTGAAGAGGGGGTGTAGGTCATGGTCGGGGGTAGGTTATTGGTGACCAAGAGCGGCAGCGACGAGGCAGCGAAGATGGTTGCCGAGGTGGACCGAGCTGAGAAGGAAGGAAAAGAGATGGAAGGGTGAGGGGGCTTATTTTGGCCAAAAAAGGTATGGGGTGGTAGAGGAGGTTGCAGGGAGTGGATTGGTGGTTTTGGTGGTGGCAGAGGCGGTCGGACGGCGGCTAACGGTGGGGTTGCAAGAGGGCTGCTGATAAGGGAGAAAAATGGGGAGGAAAAGAAGAGGGGAGGAAGATGGAGTTACGGGGTGGCTTGGACGGTGTTGTGGTGGTGTAGGGCGAGAGTAGAAGGGTGCAAAAGGTGGTTTAGGTGGTTGGTGAGGCGGTTACACCGGCGGAGGGCGGTGGTGGTGCAAAACAAAGGGGAAAAGATGGAGGGGAAGAAAAATGAAGGGAAGGAGATCGGGGGAGAAAAGGGCTCAAAAAATGTGGGGCAAGAGGGTTGAAGAGGAGAAGAAAAAGAAAAGGGAGGATAGGGTGCAGCTGGCCGGCCGATGGCAGCGTGTAGGGTGGCAAGGGAGGTGGTAGGGTGGCAGGGGGAGATGAAGAAAGAAAAAAAAAGGCATGAGGGGTGGTTTGTAGGGCTGGCCAGGTCCAAGAATGGGAAGAAAATGACGGGAGAGAGGGAGAGGCAGGTGGTGGCAAGTGGTGGCAACAAGGGGGTGGTTGGCATGCCCGAGGCTACAGACCTGGTCGACAATGACAGGTCGGGAGAGCTGGTCGAGGCGTAGAAGAAGGAGGAAGAAAGGAAGGGGAGCAGGCAAGCAAAGGGGAAAAAAAAGGGAGTTGGGATATCCCAGGTAGGAGGAGAAAAGGAAAGAAAGAAAAGAGGGGGTAAAGCTGGGCTAGTCGGTTCAGCTGGGGGAGAGGGAGAACGGACCAACGACCCATGCGTGCAGGGGGAGGGAGAAGGCAAAGTAGTCTGGCGGACAGCCCGAAGGAAGAAAAAAGGAAAAGAAAAGAAAGAAGAAAAAGGAGAAAAATGGAGCAAGAAAAAAGAAAAAGGGGAAATGGGAAATGGGAAAATAATTTAATTTAATTTATAAAATAATAAAATGTAATATTTTTGATAAATTATTTAATTTAATAATTTAGTTCAATATAATTTAATATATTAGTTCAAAAAGGATAATTTTAGTAAAATATTAGTTTGGAAAATTATTTAAATAAAAATAATATGATAAAATAACAAAGTATTTATTTTTAATTTATTAAATACTCCTATCCAAATTTATATACTCAAAAATCCATAAAATTATTAAACTAAATAACTTTAAAAGTGGTGTGACCGTAGCCGACACGCAATTTAAACCCTCTTGTTGTCAATTGTAGCACTGGTAAATAAGGGTATCGTTCTAGCCAGGGATTGAGAGGGCTCACATCTATTTAACTAGCTTAAAAATAATTATAAAACTAAAAATAAAAAATCCTAAATAAAACAAAATAAATAAATAAATAAAATATTAATGGGGGTTATAAAAATAATAATAAAAGCAGTAAATAAAATAAAGTTAACTAATAACAATAAAAATAACGAAAAATAATGGGAAACCGCAGATATGAGAAATATATTAGAGAGATAAAAATCCACCACTAGATTAGGTCATAATATAATATTTATTTCTAAGTCATCCTTTAATCATGAGAAAGAGATCGACCAAGTTGCACACCAAAAGCAGGTCTATACACCTTATATTACTTCCCTTAATTAATTAATACGACAAAGCGCCAATATTAACCCTATTAAATACTAGCAGTATAGCAGCAACAAGCGGCTCCTATATTTAACTAGATTTAATGCATTAAGTGTAAGTGGAAGGTTGTCAATCTAAGTACCCATACTAGTACAAAAAGCATGTCTAGCTGTATTTCCTTTCCTTGACCCACACGTATCGAAACGTTTTACCACTTCGGTTAGAATCACAAAACGATTAGGTGAATTGTTATCTAACCTAGCTGCAATTTATACATATAAATTCTAGTATATTTAGATGGCCATCTAGCAGGCAAATAATCCTATATACTGTCACTTATGTGGAAACCAGAACAAGGCATGCACCAAATAAACTATACTTGACAGAATCAAACATATAAATGATAGCAATTAACATAGAGTCAAGAAACAATCTCATGAAACAAAGAAAATAAAATTATAATTCAAATCCTAATCCAGGGTTTCAATTCATTCCCTAATAATAAATAATCAGCCATTCATAATTAAAGAATTAATTACACAGAAATATATATCTAAAATATAAATTAAAAATAAGAGAAAGAAATAACCGGAATTAATTTTAAATAAAAGATCAAGAGTTTATTCAGATAAAAATTAATTTTATCTTAAATAAATTCTACCGATATAAATTTCCTCTTATTTTTCTTCTTTCGGCTGTCTTTGGTTTCCGTGCAATATATTCTTTTTTTCTTTCTTTTTCCTTCCGGCTGACAGGGCTGATGCTGCTGCAATGCTGCCACACGTTACTCCTCTCTTTGACCTTGATTTCTATGCTGAAGGCTGCGTTCTCTCCTTTCTGTCGCTCTCTACAGAGCCTCGGAAGGCTCTGCCTTCGCCCGTCCCCCAGACGCGCCCTGCGTCTCCTTTTTTTCGACGTCCGTCCTCCTCTCTATTTATTGTCGTGCGGCGCTTTAATTTCTACGCCCTCCTTTCGTTTGTTTTTCTTTCCACGTCAGCCCTGATGGCTGGCTCCCTTTCTCCTGCAACGCTTCGTTTGGCATCGTTTTGTTTCAGGCCTTTGGGCCTTCGGCCTTTGGCCGTTGGTTCAAAGGTCTTATCTTTTTTTTTAATTTTCTTTTACTTAAAAATAAAACCTGCAAAATAAAATTCAATAAATATCAATAAATAATATTTTACTCTAAATTTACTTAATTATTATCATTTTAGCTCAAATAATAATATTTATACAATTTTTACTACTTAAGCATTAAACAATAATTATTCCCCTATATTAGCTAAATAAACTACCAAAAACTAAGATTATAAGGGTATAAAATGTGTCAAAATATAAACTCATCAAAAATAAAATTTATTTCAAATAAAATCTATTTATTAAATTATAGGTTTTCTAAAATTTTGGAGGATTATACCAAATTTATTTGTTATTCATCGTAATTTTTTTTGTTTTTTCAATGATCGATGAGAAACATCAAGGATGGAACAAGAAGATAATATATTATTAATTTTTATAATTTCTATATAGTATAGTTTAGAAGTTATTGGACCATAAGTAGCCATACTGATAACTAACCCAATTTAATTTTCATTATAATCGGATATTATTAGCAGCAATAGTAGTAGGTGACTGATGATGATAATATTTTGAAAATCCCATTGATATTAATCTTAGGTTAGGTGAAATTAGCCTCATCCTCCTATCCTATGAGTTAGTAGAGGTAAGATCTAAAATGCCTCCCCTAAGTTTAAATGAAATCAAAATAATTTAAGTTTAATTAAGTTTTTAGGCTAAACCAGATTAGAGCTTAGGCTAACAATCTGGCCCAACCTCTATCATTTGTTATGCCATTTGTGTTTTTAGGTTGAAATCCTAACCTTCACATTTTTTGTTGTTTTTATGCTACCCTCTCCCCTTTCTTTTCTCCAACACCACCTTTATCATTGCCTGGTCTCTTTGTCTTCTTTACCTCTCCTTTTGTTTTCTTCACTGCCTTCTCCCTCTGTTTTCAATGGATTATAATCCTCCCTTATATAATTCTAAGGTCATTAAAACCCACATTTTATCATTACTAGTTTTCCACTCTTGATTTCTTGTTAAAGCTTCTTCCTTCAAGTTGTGTGTGTGTGTGTGTGTGTGTGTGTAAGAAGGGGGTCTGGATGTATTTTTTTTATTCATATTCATAATATTTGGGCTAAGCCTTTTTTGATATAAACTATTGATTATGATGATATGTCTTGGAGATCACTTTGGTAATTCGGTGGGAAACTATAATACCTTAAGTTGATACGATCACCTAGGGATCATTTAGTAGCCACCTAATAGCACCTCGATCCCATAAGGGTTATGGGGCTATTCTAGAGTAATTTTGGATTGATCGGTTGACCTCCTAAATTTACATAAGCCCTTTCAACAACTTTTATCTTCACACATGTGCTTCATGATAATTTTTTTGAAAATTTCCAAAACTTCCTAAGAGGGTCGTCATTCGTACAAATTTCAACATGAAAATAATGCTTAACTATACAGTTCTTAGGATGAAATCAACAAAATAATGGTACACTATGTTGATATAAGTAGTCATATCAATCCTTATAAGACTTCACTCAATTCAGGGATATTACATTGAACCTTACCTAAGAACATAACGTGCTTGTTGTTCCTTATCCACTAACCATCTCATTATAGTTTATCCTAAGAATCGTCTCACTAGGTGTTGACTAGCTCATTTAAGTTTAGCTCATGGTTGTAGTTTCACTTTGATACCATTTATAACATTCAAAATCAATACGATCACATGAGGTCACTTTGTAGCACCTAATAGCATCCCGTTCCCAAAAGAGCCATAGGGCTACCCTAAAGCATTTTTGGATTGATCGACTGATCCCATAGATCAATATGAGTCATTTCAGCACATTTTTTCCCTTATGTCTTCCCAATAAATTTTTATAAACTTTTTAAAACTTTCTAAAAGGTTCATGCATCCTAAAAAATTTCACATCAAACACGCTTAACTATAGAGTTCTTGGGACATAATCACCTAAAGAATGGTATACCATATTGATATAAGTAGCCATACCAATTCTTATAATGCTCAACTCAATTTTGGATTATTACAGAATTGATTATGTGTTATGGTACCCTATTTGGCTAGCTAATTACTATTATAGCAAGTTGGGTTTGGTTCATATGCCCTGCATAGATTTCAAGGAGACACATGTAGACTAAGTAAATATAATATGATATATAATGATGCATCAATATAAAGTCACATTTTATATTTTGAAATTGATATTGTTGCATTAACACAAAAGTAAATAACCATCTAATTGGGATAATGCGATATTATTGCTCCAAGTTGGAAGCATAAGGAATTGATAGAGTTGTTGATTATGAATTTGATTCATAGACCCTTATTAGTGAGGTCTAGAATTGATATGTCAATATTCATGCAAATTGTTTTTAGTATGTATCAATCTCTTATCACATTACCGCTTAAGTCAAATCATGTGGAATGAACCTGATGCTTATCTTAAAATTTTAGATGTACCTTATATTTGCCTATAAAACTCCTCTATGGATATGAAGTCAGGCCATAAAGTAGGTTGGAAATGATAATATTTCTAGCCTTAAAGAGAGGAAAAGAAGATTGAAATTATTATAAGGGAATCAAACACTTAAAAAATGTCTTTCATTAGATATGGATCCAAATGAAAATCAAATTGCACTTGATGTTTATGCCTTCTAGATGTAACTTAGCTACAACTTGCATTTATTATGGTCAATAAATTATTTCTTAACTAAAGTTCCAACTTATAGAGGTCCTTTTAGTGACTTCTAAAATGTTAATGGTAAGTATGGAACAAATATGGTGGAAAACATATGATATGGGTTAAAAGAGTTCAACCCTCAAAAGAGGAATTATAATCCTTAAAAAGGAAAAAAAACTTATCATAATGAGTTGACATGTCCATATTAAGGTATTTAAGAATAGATTTAGCCGATGAATAAAATATCCATGAATTATCCTTACATCAATGGAAGTTGGGATGAGATAGATATTGGTGGTGTTTTTACTAAAGAGTTATTCTTGCCTCACTATAGAATGTCATGGGATAAACGATTGAATGAGTTGGAATAGAAATATGAAAGTTAAATGCATTGGCTTAATGATTGAAATTTATATGGATAAGAAGTCCAACATTTGAATATATTAGACCAATTAACCATTAGTGTGTGTTAATAAAGGAATAATTTAAAAGCCAAATTAGTGACACTTTGTATAAAAGTCAAGATTTGTTCTAGATGACATTTTTACAGGTGAAGTTTCAAATATGAGAATTATCAAAATGTGTCTGTACATAACAACAAAATCATATGTAATATGTTGTATGGATGAGACATATTAAGTGTAGGGGAAGAAAACTATACTTTTTTCCTTAGCTATGGGTTTACCCTGTTGGGTTTTCCTGACAAGGCTTTTAATGTGTTGGTATTTCAAATGTATACTCTTGAAGGGGAGTGCTAAATAATGGTGAATAATACAACTTTGTATATGGGGATACATTTTTCATGTTCTCCTACACCTTCATGCATATTCACTAATTATGAGGAATGGTACAAATATTTTGAGATGTACATATTTAATAGCTAGTATAAATATCAAAAGAGGTACATCTAAGGGGAATTTTCAAAATATCTTATTTACATATTGTAGATGTGTAATTCATTAATATATTTTGTATTAAATTATAGGTTTAATACTCATATTATTTTCTTTAGTTGTAATAATTTTTAAGAATACACATCATGGAATATGTGCAACTATATCCTAAAGAAAAATTTGCATTTATAAATGTAACAATACGCATAGTTGGCAATAAATATACATCCTAGAATTTGTGTAACTATATCCTGAAAAATGTGCATTTTGTGGGAAGTATGTGTGTTAAGATGTGTACATATTTGCATATAAATGTGTATATCCTAGAGTATTTTGTTTTTGTTAGGAAAAAAAATTATCTTATAAGATATGTATCCTTTTTTCATGTAAAATATGCGTTTATTTTTAAACATGTGTATTCATATATTACAATAATCTGACTAAAATGACTCGTATTTTTCTTCTAGAAAATGTTTGTTGTATTATTATAAGATGTGTATTTATTTTAATATATTTATTTATTCATTACATTTGTATAACTAACAAATATGTGTTTTGTTTCATAGAAGATATATATTATGTGTTAGAAGATATGCATTGTTGTCTTAGAAAATCTGCATTATGTTGTATGATGTACATTGTAGTACTGAATGTGTATTTGTTTTCAAACATATATATTTCTCTCTTTGACTTGTATAAATAAAAGATGTGTATTTATAGGAAATGTGTATTTATATTTTAAAATATTTATATTTATATAGTAGAAGATGTATATTTTGTTGCAGAACTTGTATTTTTGTAAGATTTTAATATTTCTGTTTACATACGTGTATTTTTTAGTTTAAATTATATCAATATAAACATTTATTTATTGAAATTTTCTAAAAATAATAATTATTTCTTATTTTTTAATAAAATAAATTATAAATAATTAGTTTTGTAACACCCCCATTAATCATTACAAAAAAATTTTGTTTTAAAACATTGTGGAAGTGAAAATATAAGTCAATCTTACGAAAAATGGGGTGTTACCGCTGCATCTAATGTAATATAGGCACCTCAACACCATTCTCACATTAGACACAGTACTAAGTATATAAACAACGAAACATAAATAAAAACTAAAGTGCGCAAGAAAACACCTAAAGGTATGAAAGTCAAAGTGTACAACCCAAGGCTATATGAGCCTTAAAAGTGTGTACAAAGGTACATCAAATGAAAATGTAAATGTAGACGAGAGGAAATTCATTATAAGGGATGATGAGGACCATAATAAAAGTCTTTGGGAATGCCTACATTCAACAATCTAACTATGTTACGAAGATGATGGACCACTCACTAACCCATCCTTAAGAAACCTATACCAAACCTTATGCCTATTGGACTGCAACAACAACACCATCAATATGCATATATAATGAGAAAACCAATCTACTAATATGATGCAGGTCATAGTACAAGCAAAACCTGCACAACATATTTATGTTACAACATACCAAAATGTACCTACAATACTCCTACTACATCCTTCATATACTATCACACTAGGTCATACAAAGACATATTTGGATCTATCAAAACATGCTTAATTATAATCATTCCAACATATAAAGATATATAGATTATATCATACATATCACCTTCTTAAGGAAACATGGGTCACTTAGATTATCCACACAACAATGTTTAGAGTAAAGTTTGAAGGGTAATGTGACATTAGAGATACATGTACGACTTTTCAATCATGGACTCTTACAGTAGGTGGGTCTTGAGTATAGTAAAAATAGATCATGCAATAATTCATATAAACATGCTAGAAATACATAATCGTACCATAACGGAGCATTCAAGGGGAACATATGGTGGCACATGTTTGCATAAACAATAATAGATATGCCACATCATACATTCATATGAACACACGATTGATAGAAAATTTGAGGGTAAATGTGAGTTACACAACATATTCATAACCTAAGTGAGGCATGAGCTCTTAAGTACTTATAGGGCAAAATAAGTATCATGCTAGCAAAATAACCATATCAAGATTGAGCATAAAACAAGATAAGACCAATTAATACCTCCTGCGGTTTCATTCTGATTATCATTTTGTGTTAGGTGAATATAGAAATCCTTTATAAAATTATTGAGAAACAGGTGCGATTATTCTCCATAATCTCTCAATACCATGGAATTCAAACAAAATGAATAATGTCTTGGCTCATGCCAAAGTAACTCTCTTGTGGTGACCGGATCCTTTAGTATTAATACCCCTAGTACCTCATCAATTTTTAGAGTAGGAAAGGTACCAAGACCAACTATGATCCTTCCCGAAGGTAAAATTTCTAAATGCAAACTAACCCCCAATAGCTAGCTGAGGATTGAATAATCCAAATCTATCATGATGCTCATTCCACTTTAAGTGATTTATATCTTATTAGATCAGGATGTTATATCACATAAATGTCCATGAGAAATATCACATAAATTAACCAGCTATTTCAATCCAATGTACCTATATAAGGTTCTCGCACTTTCCAATGTTCTAAATAAAAGTATCTTAAAGTGATTATTCCATTTCTTTATCAATTATGTAAATATGGAATTATAAAATGTTGATATCAACCATAACTATCCAAACCAACATTCAGTTTTCCATTTACTTTCCTTTGTGCACAATGTGCACAATTTAAGTCTAGGTCAACCTAAGGCTAAGGTCAAAGACATAGCTTTGTTACTTAACCACAGTCTTACAATAAATTAAATAATATTCCAAGTTAATTCTCAAGGCCAAAGATAAAGGTATAATTAGAGGTTAATAAGAGTCTAGTCCTAAATCATGTTATTTATCCATTTATTAGAGTAGCCAAGTAAAGGTTAATTTAAGGCCATCATATAAGTCCATGTTATTTTCTTCCATTCATGATAGGTCATCTAAACTTATAATGTTCCACATTTTAAGGCGATGATGTAAGTTGTTAGAAGTCTATTAGCCATAATTATGATTCATTACACATATATTAGCCATAGGAAGATTCCATGTTTAGCCATCTGATCCTCTACTCATTCCACTATTAGGAGGAAAGCTAAAATGTAATGCTAAGGTCAAATTAATTAAACTATGATCAATTTTATCTTTACTAACTTTAATCCATAAGTCATTATCCAAGCATGATAAACTCAAGATCACACTTGGGAAGAAATAAGTAAGAAAAACAAAACTGCCAGAGATCGGTCAATAAGTTTCCAAAATTTAGTCGATGGGTCTCGCTGACCAGTCGATCGGTATCACAAACTAGTAGATCAGTTAGAGTGATGCCAACCATTCTAGTGGTAGTGAACCAGTCGATTAATTAACCCCAGCAGTCAACTATTCTAAGTACCAGTTGATCTGTAATACCCTAAAACCTTAATTTAGGAATTTATAATAAAATAGGGGTTAATATGTGAGATTAATTCAATATAAAAATTTTAATAAGAAAATAATGGGAGTAATTAAGACAAAAAAGAGTAAAATAATACAAGATTAATTTAGGGAAGATTAGGGTAATTTGTTAACTAAAATAGAATTTAGAAATATTACCAAAAATTTCTAAATTAATATAAAAAGGAATTTAATTATTTATTTTTACTAACTTTATTATTTTTTAAAAAAATTCAAAAACAAAAAAAAGACCCTAAATACCCCAACCCTTTTTTTTCTTTTTCTTTTTTTCCTCATTTTCCTTTTTTCTTTCTTCCTTTTCTTTTTTTCTTTTCTTTGTTCCCTTCTCCCCCTAGTTAGGCCTCGCCCGTGTGGCCCAACCCTTCTCTCCCTCTCTTCCCCCACGCGAAGCCCAGCCAGTTCTCTTTTTTTCTCCTCACTTGACCGATTCGCCCTTCCTTTTTCTTTTCTTTCCTTTCTTTTCCCTTGATCCATCAACAAGCCCCATTCTTCTTCCTCCTCCTCCTCCTCTTCTCCTTCCTTTGATCTACAGGTCGGGCCTACACTTGTACCGCCCCGAACTGCTCCCCCTCTCTCCCCTATCCCTTTTCTTTTCATTTTGAGCCTAACCTGCCCTTGCATTGCCTCCCCCGCATGCCCCTTCCCCTTCCTTTTCTCTTCCTCTAAAACCTATGCCCTTGCCATTCATAATTTTGTACCAACCTGCCATTGCCGATCGGCGAGCCCTTGTCCCTCCTTCTCCCTTATCCTCTTCCTTCGTTTTCCTCTTCTCCTTCCCATGACTATAAATACCCTAGCAACGCCCCTTATTCTCCTCCTTTTGCTCTACCTAGAAACCTCCTGAATCTCCCTACCACTGCACCTTAGACGTTGCTCTAGTTGTTGTCATGCAATACCATCGTCCAACCTACCACCTAGACCCTTCTTTATATCACCCTCCACCAAACCAAACTACTCCTCGCCCCTAACTCTTCCTACACAACTCACCCCAATCGTGCAAAGTGGGAGCTCAAGCTACCCTTTACACCTCATCGTTGCCCCTCTCACTGCCATGCGCCCCTCCTCCACCACAATCACCACCCCCATTGCCTCCCTCTCAACCTAAAAGACCATCCTCTACCTCCCCTACCTTTCCTTTCCCTTTTTTCCCTCTCCTTGCTCCTCCTTCCTTCTCCACCACCCTTGGCCGCCATAGCCACCACCACATGCATTGTTACCCTGCTACGCCGCCACCACCACTACAACCCTCCTAATCCAAGGAGCCCACCACCTCACAACCACCACCTCCCTCTCTCTCTTCCAACCCCATAAGCCTAACTTTTCCAAAACAACCACCACTACCGCCGTCAATGCCACCTCCACTTCCGGTTGTGCCCTAACCCTTACTATTAATTAAGTATAGATTATATTTGCATAATTGTTATTTTAGCCTTATTATAATAATAATAATAATAATAATGATAATAATAATAATAATTATTATTATTATTATTATTATTATCATTATCATCATCATTATCATTACTATTGTTATTATTATTATTATTATTATTATTATTATTATTATTATTTGCCACTATTATGATGATTACCATCATTACTACTACTAACTCTATTATGGTTAATACTACCACTGATATTATTGTTAGCCACTTTAATAATAATACCCTTATTAATATTACTAAGACTATTATTATTATCATTACTAATATTAGTTCTTACTAAAAGACAATTAGTGGATAATGAAAGGTAAGAGAGAAGTTAACCCTAGTGTTTTTCTCTTATTGGTGAACCAAGCCAGTCCCCTAAGGATGCGTAGGATTCGTGCTCCAATATTGGTGTCATTTTAGGTAAGGATATGGTTAAGGCCCATTATGTGTATTATATATTTATGTGTGTTGGTTATGTGTATGTATCTTATGTGGTGATGGGTTCTGCACTTTTAGCACAACTTGCTAAGCATGGAGCTAAGGTAAGCTATATATGTTTTATGGCATGTGTAATAAGGTAATGTGACTTGTAATTGTTTTGTGCTTATGTGTGGTTGCCCTGTATGACATACATACTTAGAGTCCCTAAGTAGTAAGATGATGTTGTGGGAAAATGAGAAAAGTAAAGAGAGTGGAGTAGTAAAAGGAAAGTGAGAAAGACTTGTGTATCTCATGACTTATGGGTCGATAAATAAAAGGATAATATGAATAAAATAAGAAGATAGAATAAATCTTGCATGGGGAGTGTAAGGCTTGCATGGGATGGTTAGTCTTTGCATGGAGATGACATTTATATGGAAAAAATTGACTTGAGGATTAAGTAAAGTGAGGGAAGAGTTGTTGGGGGTGGTTAGAGTCCATATATGAAAAGTAGTACGTGGGTTGGTATAAGGGTGCATGGGGCTTGTCTAGGGTCTATGAGGAAAACCCTAAGTGGGGGAAGTGTGCGAGGAAGGGAGAGTTAATAAGAATGGCTAGAGTGCAGAATAAGAATAGATGGGTGTCACATGGAGGGGAAGTGAGCTAAGTGGAAATAGGTTTTGTATTTGGGTGATGAGGGGACGACATAAAAGAAAGGATAAGTACTAGGGTTTAGGGGATGAACTAAGTTTTCATGGTCACATATGGAGGATTGGCAGTGAAGTTGTGATGTTGGGTGTATTTTGAGTGGAGTGGTGGTTTTGAAAGCAAATGGGAGCATGGTTACTGTAGGATAGGGAGAAGTGAGACCACATAGGCCAGATAAGGGTTTCTGAGGGGAAACCCTAAAGGGTGATGGCTAATCGAAATGGAGTTATAGGGAGTGGGCCTTGATCCATCATGGTGAGTGAGAAAAAGGTGAGGAAGAAGTCTTGGAGTCCTAGGGTGTGTAAAGGTTCCAAGATATAGGACAAGGCTTTTTAGGAGAATTGGGACAAAGTGGGTGAGAATGGGAAGTCTAGTGAGTCATATATGTCTAGTCGGAGTTGCATGTGGAATAATATACGGGTAAAACACTAAACACTTAAAGTGAAAGATTATTAAGCTGGTTCTAAGTGAGGATACTTTTTGGTCCACTGGCTATAATAGTAGTCAAGTGTGTTCTTTCCTATGGTGTGTTTTTCGGTCCACCAGCTATAATAGTAGCCAGGTGTGTTCACTGACTATAATAGTGGTTAGGTGTGTTCTGTCCTGTGGAGTGTTTTCTAGTCCACCGCTTATAATAGTGGGGGTCCTGAGCTCGATGAACCAAAATTTATATGGAAATAAATCAAGAAAAAGATACTAACTACTTATATTTCTGCCTTGTGGAGTGTTTTCTAGTCCACCGCCTATAATAGTGGGGGTCCTGAGCTTGATGAACCAAATTTTATATGGAACACCATGTGAGCTGGGGACAAGTCAAGATTATTTCCGGTCCACTGGCTATAATAGTAGTTAGGTGCATTTTTGTAACATCCCCAAAAATCATAGTTGAAAATTTTCGTTTAACAAACCAGTACAAGCACGAGGATGCTACCGCCATGATTAGTACAAGTCCAGTCTTACCAGTCTCATACTAACTACAAGGCTAAGAAAAGTTATTGTCAACCATTAGTTAGAGTGTGCATTAAAAGGTTCTTACAACCTAATAGAGTGTATATTAGAGTTCCCAAAAGGGGGTAAAATATACAATACATTAATATGAAACCAAAATAAAATGATATAAAGGTAAACTAATAGTAAAAGGAGAATCCAACCAACATCGCTTTCATCCCTAGGCCAAGTCCAATCTCAACTCTCAGCCCCGCCTAATGCCTTATAAGTATCATAGGCATTGAAGATGGCATCTCCTACCTACATAAACTTAGCAGGGCCCTTTGCTCGTGGGAATGAGCAGCACCCATGAAATGGGTACTCGGTATGCTACGTATTGAGCAATGTAACCATGCAGCTAAGGCCAAACATAGCAAGGCATATAGTACAAGTAGGATTATGTAGACAACATACAAGCAACACAAATAATAGAGACCATGTTATAGTCTGGTTAAGCTTATTCTTTAGATCTCTAATCAATACTCATTTCACACCATGCTTATTATCAATCCATGCAAGTACGAGAACCCCACTATTATAGTTGGTGGACCGAAAAAACATGCAGGGTAGAACAATCCTAGCCACTTATTATTCACCGGTGGATCGGTCTCCAGGGCATAAGGCACTTGGCCACTATTATTCGCTGGTGGACCGGTTTGGCCCTGACTCTCATGGTGTTTCACTGTAAGTAGATAGTGTCTTTTCATGGTTTAATATTATTAGGTTTGGTTTGTTGAGCACAGAATCCTCCACTATTTATAGCCGGTGGGTTGGAAAAACATGTAGGGCATAACACTCCTGGCCACTATTATTCGGTAGTGAACGTGTCTGGGTCTTGCTCAACAATCTTCCTCTTTAAATGGTTAGTATCTTATTTGTGTCTTATTCGATAAATATTTCCATCCTTGACATGCATGTCACAATCCATCTACTCCTATCCCTCTAAGAGGGCTTATCTCATACCCTAAGACCTCTACACCGTTCAACACATTCATACATTCTTTTCCCCCTTTTCCTTACTTACCACGAATACCCAACTCCTAAGGGTGTGGGTAGAGGCCCATTTCTTTATACCATCTAAGGAAAAATCACTATTTCCCTCTAAGGTTTCCCCTAAAAACCCTAATTTAGCCTGTGTGGCCCATCCTTTCTCTAACCCACACAACTCATGCTCCTTTATCCCTAACTCATCCTCTCACTTAAGATCAACCCCAAACATTTCACCTTACTTCCCATTTTACACATGTTACCAAGAAACCCTAGTTGGCCACCCCCAAACCCTATCCAAGTTCCCTATACATCCTTATACCAACCTACGTACTATTTTCTGCCCAAGGAATCCAATCACCCAAACAACGCTTCCTTCACCTTACTTGCACCCCAAGGCAACTATCCACACGTAAGGATCATCCCCACGCAAACACCATCCATCCCATGCAAACCCTATAATTTCCATGAAAGATTCACTCCACTCTTTTATTTTGTCCATATCTTCCTTTTACTTGTTCCCTCATGGATCATGAGATATTTAGGTCAATCTCATATACCTTTAGTCAACTCATTCCCCCATTTTTCATTTTTATCCTTTCGCCCCATACCATCTCATTAAACCATCCTAGTATACATGTCCTAGAGAGTCATATCACATAACACCACAAGCAAAATATACACATCATTTTACACATTCCAAAAGGAAGTCACGTAAGCGTACCTTAAATCCGCGTTGTGCTACAAGTAAGCATTAATAATAATATAAGGTACACAACGTAACATAACATAACACGTGGTATATAAGTCACATAATACACACAAGAAGTCTTAACTATATCCTTACCTAAAATGACGCCGAACTTGGAGCACGCTCCTACGCCTCCTTAGGGTTTTGACTTGATTCACCTATAAAAGGGAAAAACTAAGGGTTAACTTCCTTCTTACTAAAATTACCATTATTTCCTACCTTTCCCTTATCATAGCCTAATATTAGGGTTATTAATAATAATAGTAGTTTTATAAGTAAAAGTAGGGTTATTATTCTTAAAGTAGCTAATCATGCTACTACTAGTCCAAATAGGTCTTAGTAGTTATATTGGTTTATGTTAAAGTGTTATTAGTAATATTTATATTACTAAAGATAATAGCTTTAATAATAGTAGTAGTAGTAGTAGTAGTGATAATACTAATAACAACCCAAATCTTAGTAATAATAATAGTAGCATTAGTAATACTAAAATAATGACAATA
The DNA here is from genome assembly GCA_039764185.1 of Tamarix austromongolica. Classification (NCBI taxonomy): domain Eukaryota; kingdom Viridiplantae; phylum Streptophyta; class Magnoliopsida; order Caryophyllales; family Tamaricaceae; genus Tamarix; species Tamarix austromongolica. The sequence goes on along the minus strand of CM077811.1, from coordinate 91,472,998 downwards.
ATGATACTAATCATAATAATAGTAATAATAATAATAATGCTAGTAGTGACAGGGATATTAGTGATATAGGTAATACTACTAATAATAATAATAATAACAATAGCTTGAATCTTAAGAATGATAATAATAAGGGTTCTAATAATCATAATAATAATAACATTACTACTACTAGGGCCAAGGTTAATAATAATAACAACAATAATGATGATGATAATGATAACATAATAATAATAATGATAATGATAATAATACTTCAAATCTTAGTAATAGTAATATTAGGGTTCGAATAATCATGTTAATATTAACATTAGTAATAATAGTTCCCAAATTAATAATAATAATGATGATGATGATGATGATCATAATAATAATAGTAATAATGGTTCAACTATTATTAATAATGATATTAGTAGTAATTTTCCGAAGTTAGTAATAATAATAATAATAGTAATAGTAATACTAATACTAATACTAATACTAATACTAACACAAATAAAATAATTAACAACTAGATAAATTAGTTTTTAAAGGTTAGGGAGGCTAGGGCACAACCTAGGGTGGTGGTGACCACGTGGCAACGACGGCAATGGAGGAGGATGAGAAGGTGGAGAAATGGTTTTCTAGGCTAGAAGATGGGGAGTGAGAGGGTGGGTGTGATGGTGGTGGGTGTTCTGGGTTGAGAGGGTTGGAATGGTGGTGGTGGCACAAACAAAGGGGCGGTGCAGGTAGTGGTTGGTGTGGTGGCCGAAGGTGGTAGAGAGGGAGGAAGGGAGAAGGAGAGGGAGGTAAGGGAAGGTAGGGGAGACTCTGCTTGTTGTTTTGGGTGGTAAGGGGATTGGTGGCTACGGTTGAAACAACGGTGCACAGCAGCGTAAAGGCGGCGGAGGGTGAGAATTGGCAGATCAAGGGGCCAAATTTACATGGTTGTGGTGGCTTGTGCAGGAGGAATTAAGGGTGGTGAAGGGTGTCATTTGGTGGAGGGTGATGCAAGAAGTAGTTTGGTAGGTAGTTTGGGTGGCGACGCTGGGCGACTGTGGCTATGAGGTTGTCTAAACAAGTGGTGGCGCAAGGGAGGAAATTTTCTAGGTAGGGGAAAGGAAGGTTAATAAAGTGTGAAGTATGGGGTATTTATAAGCAATTGAGGGGTGGAAATGATATAAGGGAAAGAGGATAAGAGAGGGGCAGGTATGGTTGGACCACCGACTAGTGGTGGTAGGTTGGTGTAGGTTTGCAAATGGTAGGGTTGGTTGGGTTGGGGGAGAAGAAAAGGAAGGGAAGGGCATGCGTGAGAGGAGAGATGAGGGGTTGGTTGGCGTCAAAAAGGGAAATGAAAATGATGGGGGAGAAAGGGAGGGTGCAAACTGGTCGGTGGTTGGTGGCAAAGAAAAGGGACAGTGGTGGCAGGGTGCAGGCTGTGATTTACAACTCAGGGTTCGGGAAGACGGAAGGGGAAATAAAAAAGCTGGAATAACCGGTTTGGCAAAGAAAAGAAAAGAAAGAAAAAGAGAGAGAGCTGGGCAGGTTGAGTGGAGGAAGAGAATGGCGCGGGCTTGGGCCACATCGAGGAGAGAAGAAGGGAGGGAGAGTTGGGCTGCGAGGGGTAGGCTGGCTCGATTCGGGGGAAGAAAAGGAAAAAATAAAAGGAGAAAGGAAAGAAAAAGGAAAAAGAAAGGAAAAAAGGAAAAAGGAAAAAATAAAAAAGAAAAAATAGATGGGTTGGGGTATTTAGAATATTTTGGTCTTTTTGAATATTTAAAATAATGATATTTAGTAAAATAATAAATAAATTTCCCTTTTAGATTAATTTAGGATATTTTGAATAATTTTTTCTCAATTCCATTTTAATTAGCAAAATACCCTAATTTTTCCTAATTAAATTATTTATTATTTCCCTCTTGCTTTTGCCTTAAATTCTTCCTCTTGTTTTAATAAAACAATTTATTTAATTAATTTTCCTAATAAATCCCTATATTGCCACAATTTTCTAAATTAAGATTTAGGGGTATTTTAGTTTTTCCCTAGAGTGTTTTTTGGTTCATCAACTATAATAGTGGGGTCCCTATACTCACGCGAAAAATAATATGGGAAAATGTGTAAGACAAAATTAATGGCTTATGTCTCAAATAATGATATGAACCTAAATGAAGTATTTTATGACTTATTTGCTTGTTTTTACTTGCATGGCTTTGTCTATATGATTACCTTACTCAATACATAGCGTATTGATCACCCATTTCGTGGGTGTTGTTCGTTCCCACGAATAGTGGGTTCTTCTGAGTTGGTGTAGGTAGGAGATGTTGTATTTGATGCTTATGATGCATTCGATGCATAGGGTAGGGTTAAGTGATGACCTGTTGGACTTGGCATGGGGTCCAAGAGAAAGTATTGTCTGGACTCATTTTTTTCCAGCTTTTATCATATTTTTCCAATTTTACTATTTTTCCATTAGGGGCTCCGACACTGTACTATTTTTTGGTTATGTAATAACTCTTTAATCACGCACTCTAGTTTTTCTTTTAATTATGAATTACCCAAATCCTTATGGTTTTATGTCCTGATTGATTTTATGTGTTGTGGATTTTCTAGCCTTATGATTGGTATGAGATTGGTCGGGGTCAGACTTGTGCCGATCACAGCAGTTCACCCCTATCTTAGCGTATGTTTTTTTTTTAAATAAAAATTTTCATCTGTTAAATTTGGGGGTGTTACATGATCAGTTTAGTTAAACTGTTGATGCATCTAACCGAGAATAAGATTACTAGGGTCTCATACTAACTAGTCGATGGGTTGATCTAACTAGTTGAATGTTCTAGGAACCAATTGATGGGTTTAACCCAAGACCAAGGCCACTAAAGTCATGGGGCAACCAATCAATCGATTAATCTAACCAATCTACTGTACTAGGAACCACTTGATAGGTTTGGTTAAATCGATCGATTAGTCGGGGTAAAAATAGCCCTTACCAAGAATATCACACACAAGCTCATTCTAAAGTCTTTTCTCAATCACACCGAACCTAAATCATAACTCACTCATGCTTCTTAACAAACAAAAATCAAATATTATCATGCAAAACATCAAAATCATATCGAGAATCTCAATGGCATAATAAAACCATGCGTGTATCCTATGAGCTTAAATAAAAACGAGAATGTCATACATCACATTCTCTCCATGCTAGGCCAATACGCAGCAATCTATCCATCATATCATACATACTAATGTTACTTAAGATAATTAGAAAATTAAAGGTAATTATGAATCTAAAATCATATTTATAAGGTCTATGTATAGAAGACTTCAAGTTAAGCTTGCTACCATCTCTTTCATCTATCCCACATCTGCCTGCTCTACATAGTTTTATCATTATAACTCATACTTTTACTAAAATATAGAACATAAACTTCACTTGTTCATACTATTTTCCACAAAATAGCGAAGACAATGAGTTATCTGAAAATAACTTAGCAAACCCACTAAAGAGAGCAAATGTATTTGAAAATCCAAATCCCTTTCCAACAATGGAACACCTTTCAAGAAAGAAAGATTAACACCACGTAAAACCTTTGATATTATACAAAAAGGTCTAATAAAATCAAATACTAAAGACAAGAAATCATAGAAAAACCACATTCTCAAGGGGAAATAGAGAACACAAGAGATGAAAGCTAATCCCTCACTTATTTCCCAAATCTAACCCCATCTTGCTTAAAATCAAAACAAGAAGGATACATAGAAAGTATTTGAAGATTAAAGGAAGATTAGAAACAAAAGTCAAGGAAAGAAAATGTTGGCAAGGCAAGTATGAAGGAACTAGAGTAGTTAGGGAAGAAGGAAAAAAAGAAAGAAAGAAAATTCTAGGCTCGAATTACTGAGGGTTTCTAGTAGAAAAAGAAAGGTAAAGGGTGTATGAATCTAGAAACCTAAAATCCTATCCTGACTCTAAGCTTTCAAATGCACAATTCAGAGGCTTAAGATTTCACCTTTCTGACTTTGAGCTTAAATGGTGAAAAATAAAATATTGTAGGGTACTGTTTTAACACCCTAAAATTTACTATTTTTTTAAAGTGGAAGTAATTAAATTAAAACCTGTGAATTCTAGGGATGTTACCGACACTCTTAGTACCAAATCGGTTCTCTCCGACCGTTCTAGTACCAAGTGCTAAGGCTAAAAATTATTACTCAAACTTAAACCGAGGGTTCATAAAAAGAACTAGAAGGATCATAACATAGAAATTGGAGTACGAATAAAAGTTTATAATCAGTAATAAGATAGAAATCAGAGTGTGAAATCAAAATTCCTCGGAGGGAATAATCTTACAATCAATAAAAGGTTTATTTGAAATAATCAATACAAGGTAATAAATCATAAAAGTGTAAATACGATCAAAAGAAATACAAAAGGAAATAAATCACATAAGGAGTAAATATGACCACGACACTCTCGAACTTTGAGCTAACCACAAGCTCAACACTCAGCCCCGCTTGATGTCTCCCCCACCTGCACAAAGTTAGAAGGGCCTACTGCTCGTGGGAATGAGTAACACCTATGAAAAGGGTGATCAGTACACTATGTACTGAGTAAGGTAACAGATACACTAAGGCCTACACACCATGTCATATAAATCATGTAGAATAATTCAAAGATCATAAAGTCCAACATAATAACATAAAGGCATATGAACATTTAGGTGAATATACAAAGATCCGATTATAGTCCATATTAATTACTTAATTAATCTCTTATCAAAATTCTTTTCACACCATACTCTTTATCAAATCTATGCGAGTACGAGAACCTGACTATTATAGCCGATGGACCGGATACATACAGGGCATAAAGCTCCTGACCACTATTATTCGCTAGTGGATGTGTCTGGCCCCGACTCTCATGGTGTTCCACGGTAAGTACTTAGTGTCTTTCCCATGTATTAGCACAAATATGTTCGGTTTTGTTGAGCACAGAATCCTCCACTATTATAGCCGGTGAACCAAAAATGCACTAGTACAAAGGCTGACCACTATTTTTCGTTGTTGAACCGGTCACATATAGTACATCATGCCCTAACCACTATTATTTGCTGGTGGATCGGTCTGGGTCTGGCTCAACAATCTTCCACTTTAAATGATTAATGTATTACAGTTCCTTATTCAAAAAATTTCACCTAAGACATGCATGACTCACTCTCCCCACACCTATCCTCCAACGGACTCATTCCATATCATCAGACTCATGTTCTCCCAACTTGCCCCAACATCCTTTCCTCTATATCCTATCTCACATTAGAAGTCCAACTCTTGAGTATATGGGTAAATGCCTACTACTTTACACTTCTAATTCCACTCCACATCTCACTCTAGGGTTTTATCCCGAAACCCTAATTTAAACCTATGTGGTCCATCTCACTCTACTTCACACGACCAAATTCATTTTTAACACTCTACACATCACAACCTTTATATTCAACTCTCATCATTATGCCTTACTCCTCAAGCATACGTGTGGTCACAAAACCCTAGGTAACCACACCAAATCCTAACTAGCCACAACAAACTTTAGCTTCCTTGAGTCTGGTGCGACCGTAGCCGGCACGCAATTTGAACCCTCTTGTTGTCAAATGTAGCACTGGTAAATAAGGGTATCGTTCTAAACCGGGGATTGAGAGGACTCACCTCTAATTAACTAGCTTAAACTAAAACTAAAAATAAAGTGTAAGTGGAAGGCTGTCAATCTAAGTACCCAAACTAGTACAAAAAGCATGTCTAGCTGTATTTCCTTTTCTTGACCCACACGTATCGAAACGTTTTACCACTTCGGTTGGAATCACAAAACGATTAGGTGAATTGTTATCTAACCTAGTTGCAATTTATACACATAAATTCTAGTATATTTAGATGGCCACCTAGCAGGCAATTAATCCTACATACTGTCACTTATGAGGTACCAGAACAAGGCATGCACCAAATAAACTATACTTGACAGAATTATACATATAAACGATAGCAATTAATATAGAGTCAAGAAACAATCTCACGAAACAAAGAAAATAAAATTATAAGTTAAACCATAGTCTAGGGTTTCAATTCATTCCCTAACAATAAATAATCAGCCAACCATAATTAAAGAATTAATTACACAGAAATATATATCTGAAATATAAATTAAAAATAAGAGAAATAAATAACCGGAATTAATTTTAAATAAAAGATCAAGAATTTATTCAGATAAAAATTAATTTTATCTGAAATAAATTCTACCGGTATAAATTCCTTTCCTATTTTTCTTTCTCTCGGTGCCTTGATTTCTGTGCCAAATTCTTTTCTCTTTTTTTCTTTTTCCTTCGCTGGCGGCTGACGGCTGCTGCGTCTCTGCCTCGGTTTCCGTGCGGCGCTCCTCTTCCGTGCGTCGTCCTCCTGCGCTGAAGACCGTGCCTCTCCCGAGCCTATAAAGGCTCTCAACCACCCGCTCTGTAGCTCCTTTTTGCCGAGCCTGTTGAGGCTCTCTCTGCCGTCTCGCTCTGTCTCTCTCTGCTCTGCCCCCTGTGGCTTCTGCTCTCCTTTTTATAAATTTCGTGCGCCGTTCTTTCCACGTCAGCCCTTGCGGCTGACTCTTCTTTTGTTTTTTTTTTCGTGCGACCTTGCGGCTCGTTTGGTTTCTTCCGCTGTTTCGTTCCTTGGCCTTTGGGCCTTCGGCCTATGGCCGTTGGTCCAAAGGTCCAATCTTTTTTTTTCTTTTATTTTAAAACAATACCTACAAAATAAAATTCAATAAATATTAATAAATAATATTTTATTCTAAATTTACTTAATTTATATCATTTTAGCTCAAATAATAATATTTATGCAAATTTTACCACTTAAGCATAAAACAATAATTATTCCCTTATAGTAGTTAAATAAACTACAAAAAACTAAGATTATAAGGGTATAAAATGTGCCAAGATATGAACTCATCAGAGTCCACATGTCACCCTTCCATTTCTCATATTCCACTTATTATTTTTCCATGCCAATCACGATAGTCATTAATTGATCATTTTCATCACTCTCTCGTACTCCACTTATCATAATTTATTTCTCTTTTTTACCACCTCCTCAAATGAGGGTTTTGCCCCAAAATCTTGATCAGTCACCTATGTACCCTTTTACTCTCCTACGTACTATTTTTCATCTAAAGTGTTCAAACACCCAAACAACACTTACATTACCTTCCTCACATCCAAAATCAATATTCTATATGTAAATTTCACTCCCATGCAGACTTTACACATCCCATGCAACCTTGTAAAATTTTCACGCAAACCCTAAAACTCCCACATAAAAACCTTAAGAATCAACCATGCAAACCCTAGATCCATCCGTATAAAACCCTAGATTTCTCCATACAAAACTTTAGATTCAATCTATACAAAATCCTATATTAGATCCTTCCATGTAACACCATAAAATTTGCCATGCAAAACCCTAGTTTAGATTTTCCCATGCAACACCATAAAATCTACCATGCAAAACCCTAGATCCATCCACACAAAACCCTAAATTATTTCATGCAAAACCAAAGATTCCTTCATACAAAAATCTAAATTCAATCCACACAAAACCCAAGGTTTCTCTATACAAAACCCTAAATTTAATCCATACAAACCATAGATTAGATTCTCCTATGTTACACCATAGATTAGATTCTCCCATGTTACCATAGATTAGATTCTCCCATATAAAACCATAAATTAGATTCTCCCATACAAAACCATAGATTAGATTCTCCCAAAAAAACCATAGATTAGATTCTCCCATATAAAACCATAAATTAGATTCTCCCATACAAAACCATAGATTAGATTCTCCCATATAAAACCATAAATTAGATTCTCCCATATAAAACCACATATTAGATTCTTTCTCCCATACGAAACCCTAAATTCTCCCACTCTTTTATTTTATTTAAAATCCCTATTTTATTTCTCCACTCATGGATCATTAAAATACTTAGGTCAATCTCACATCTCTTGGTTAACTTATTCCCCTTTTGTTAACTTACTCCCCTTGGTCAACTTCTTTCCCTTTTAGTCAACTTATTTCCCTTGGTCAAATTCTTTCCCCTATTCTCCTTTTCATCCTTTCCCCCACACAAACCACATTAACATCCTCACATGCATGTCTTATAGGGTCACAACACATAACATCATATACCACAATATTTCATCACATACACATAGTACACATGCTATGTAAACTCACAACAACATACTTCAGCTCTATGTCATACCACATATAAAATAATTATAATGATAAACATAGAATACATAGCATACGAAGCATACAATGCACATAAACACATATAAGGCCTCAGTAACACCTTTACCTAAAAAGACATCGGTCTTAGAGTATGCTCCTACACTTCCTTAAGGCTTTGACTAATCTCACCTATATGAGGGAAAAACTAGAATTAGATTCCCTCCTACCAATAATACTATTACTTACTAACTTATTCTAATACTAGATTTTTGATAAAATAATAACATATTAATAAAAATGGCATTAACTAATTGCTATCTTGCTAAAGATATAAGAAATAATAGTAATATTGCAAAAGTTGATAATATAAGGGTTTGAAGACTTAATTCTAATAATAATAATAATGAAAATGGAAATAATACCAATAATAACAATACTGATAATAATAACCATAATGATAATAAAAAGGGCATTACTCAAAAATAAAATGAAATAAGGGCTTCGACCCCTTTACCAAAATAATAATAATAATACAAAAAAAATAATAGAAATAGAATATAAAATTAATGATACAAACCATAATAACATTGAAAAATAATAATAATCATAACGGTAATAATAATACTAAAAATACTAATAATAATATTAATATTATTCAAAGATGGTGAGATATGGGTTTCAAGTCAACCCTTCACCAAAATAATGCTAATAATATTATTAGGACATTATTAATAAAAAATGGTAATAATAATAGTAATGAAATAATAATCAAAATTACAAAATAATAATAATAATAATAATAATAATAATAATAATAATAATAATAATAATGATGATGATGATGATGATGATAGTAGTAGTAGTAGTAGTAGTAGTAGTAGTAGTAGTAATGATAAATTAACTTAAATCGAGAGTAACATGACATAAATTAGGGTTTTCAACCCTACTTCAAAATAGTAAAAGTACCATTAGTGATAATAATAATAATAATAATAATAATAATAATAATAATAATACTAATAATAACAACAACAACAACAACAACAACAATAATAATAGTAATAATAATAATAATCGCATACAAAATAATAATAATAGCAACACTATTAGTAAAATAGTTGCAATAATAATAATAATTTCAAAATAGTAATAATAATAATAATAATAATAATAATAAAATTAATAAATAAAATGAAAACTCATAATAATACTAATAATATTAATAATACTAATACTAATAATCTACTTAGCCAAATAGGTTCAGCCCTAATAAGAAATAATAATACTAATAACATTGAACTTAATAATAATAATAATAATAATAATAATAATAATATTTGAATAATAGGCTAAAATTGAAATAAAATAAAATAAACTTAATTAAATAGGGACAAAGGGTTGAGAGGGTTTAGGGTTCAACCTTAGATTGGTAGTGATAGGCGGCACCCGGAAAAAGAGAAGAAAAGGGGAAAAGTTGGATGCTGGGAAAAGGAGAGGTAGAATGGAGGTGGGAGTTGGGATGTTTAGAGTTGCTTAGGTGGTGAGGAGTAGAATAAAGGTGGCCGCACAACCAAAGGTGGCGGCGCATGGCAGCGGCGGCGGTGGCCAAATGGGGAAGAAGAAGAGAAAGAGAGGAGGAGAGGGAGGGAGAGGAAAAGAAAGGTAGGGGAAGGTAGAGGAGAGTCTGTTGTACAGTTTGGGAGGTGAAAAGAGTGGTGGTAGCGGCAAAAGTGATGGCCAATGGTGGTACAAAAGGGCAGCAGAGGTGGTACGAAGGCAAATCAAGGGATGAGGGAGGTTTAGTTAGTTAGATGGCAGTGCAGGAGAGGTTTAGGTGGGCGAAGTGGGTGGCGTGGCTGGTGTCTGAAAAGGCGACGGTGACAAGGGGTGAGTTTTCAGGGATTCAGGAACAGCTTTGAGATCCAACTAATGAGGGTATTTATAGAGTTTAGAAGAGATGGTAGGGTTCTGTGGGTTGGCTAGGGGGTAATGTAGGTAGGGTTTCGGTTGCCGGCGGCGATGGTTGGCTGGTGGTAGTTAAATTCATGGCAAAGGAATGCATAGGAAAAGGAGGAACTGCGTGAGAAGAGGGAGAAAATGGTTTGGGTTAGCGTGGTAACCAAATAAGGGGGAAGAGAAAGGGAGAAAAATGGTCAGTCAAAATGGGCGTAACTGGTAGTGTTAATCTCGGAGGTGGGCGGTGGAGTTGGAGGTCGTCGACAGAAAGGAGGAAGAAGAAAGGAAGAAGAAAGGGGGGCTAGACCGGCGGTCCGGGGAAGAAAGAAAAGAAAGAAAAAGGAAGGAATCGGGTCGGTTGGCACAGTGAGGGGGGAAAATTAAATGAAACGCGGCGTTTCATGGGGAAAAAAAAGCAAGGCGCAATGATCTGGCTACCAAAGGAAGAAGAGAAAAAAGAAATGGAAGAATGGGCCGCAGGAGAAGGAAAAAGGAAGAAGGAGATTGGGCTGCAGGAAGCCCAGTTCGCCAAAGAAGAAAAAGAAAAGAAGGAAAAGAAACGGGCTACGAGAAGGCAGACCTAGTCGGGGAAAAGAAGAGGAAAATAAAAGGAAAAAGGAAAATGGAAAAAAGAAAAATAATGGGTTAGGTTAATTAAATTAATTAGGATATTTGGTATATTTAAAAATAATAATATTTAAATAAAATAATATTTTAATCTCTTTTCAGGCTAATTTAGAATTTTTGGAAGATTTTTCATAAATTCTATTTTAATTAGCAAATCACTCTAATTTTCTCCAATTAAATTATTTATAACATTTCAATTAATTTGGCCCTATTTATTCCTTCTTATTTAAATAAAATAAATTATTTAATTAATTTCCAAAATAAAATCCTTAATTAGCTAAAATACTTAAATTTCTTCCTAATTAAAATACTTATAAATTTATTATTGATTTTCCCTAATTAATTCCCTTTTATTTTAATAAAAATAATTTATTTATTTAATTTTCTTAATAAAACCTTATTTAACTATATTCCTTAAAATTAGAACTTTCAAGATATTTTAACTGTGCTTTAGGAATTTCAAATCATAAGAAAGGAATAAGGACAACAAGGAGGAGTCAAAGCCACAATACCTAGGGGTTGTAGGGCTGAATCTTCCATTCAAAAATCTTGGAGAAAAGAGAGAAAAGAAAGGAGAAGGAGATGAATGTGCTGAAGTCATGAAAATGACTTATGAGAACATTTTCATCCACGAATCCGTTAAAAATCGATAAAGAAAGTTAGACGTGTTTAAGAGTTTCATAAAAAAATTTTAACAAGCTTCTAAGACAAATATCATGATGTTGCAAAATTTTCAGGGAAAGATTTGTAGCGGAAATTGAACTTGAAGAACGACTAGTTCATTTGTAACGATCGATTGGTACTCCAAATTAATTGATCGGTTCATCAGATTTTATAACTTAAATTTAAGGAACAAACTAGTTGATTGGTACTTTTAAACTAGCTAATTAATTTTTCGATAAAACTAATTATTTTTTAAAAATTCAAATCAAGCTCGATCAAAACTATACGCACTTCGAACACACCTTCGGCTCAAACACTTACACTTTTTGTATAGGTTAATATACATTAAAGATCCTATAAACGTAGGATATTATAATTCTTAAGGCTCCGTTTGATTTGTAGAAAGTTAAGTGGAAAGAAAAATAAAGAGGAAAGAAAATTAAAGGAAAGAAAATGAAAGAAATTAATTTTCTTTCCTTTGTTTGGTTGTTGGAGAAAATTTTGTGGAAAATTGAAATCTTAGAAAATAATTTTAGTATTTGGCGTATAGAAAGAAAATTATGAGAAAATTCAAATTTTTTTTACTTTAATTTTTTTTTATATTTAATAAAAATTAAAATATTATATTAATATGTAAACATTTTCTTAAAGTCTATAATAAATTTATAAAAATTATATACACTCGACACTAATTCCAAATTAAAATTTTAATTAAAATATTATTATATATTTTAAAAAAGTTAAATGTCATTATTTAAATATTATTATATATTTAATTAAAGTAAAAATATTATATTAATATATAAGAAACTACATAAATGTGGTCCCTTCTTATTGTGCAATCTATCCATGTGAGCACCGTCATCTTTTTAATGTCCTCAAACAATGTTGTTCATAAAACATGGCAGATGTCTACATCAGGCTGGACCTCCTCGTGGACCACAGCGCCGTGGGTTCAGGACTTAGGGCTACTAATTTTCCTCACCTGTTTCCTATTTTTCTCAGTTTGCAGCGTGGAAAATATACTAATATAAATTTCCCTCTCATTTTTCTTTTTATTTTTTTTCGTTTGATTTTTCATGCTACCAAACAATACAAAAATATTTTCCACCTGATTTTTTTTTTCCTTCTTATTTTCTTCAAATCAAATATAGTCTAAATCTTTATAAAAAATAATGACATCTACAAAATGCTGAATTGCCACGAAACACTTCTCCTAACGGTTTTTAAATTTTTATCTGGAGTGAAGTTAAAAGATCCGATTCTTCGTGAGAACTTACGGCGAAACTCGAAAGTAACGAAATGCTATGCTAGCGCGCACATTAGGAGGGGCAGGTGAACATTCCAGAAACCGCGCAACTCGGGTTTCTGTGGCGGTGACCAACACGCCGAGAGTGGAAACGGGATCCGGTCTCGGAACTCCACGTACCGTTTCACTCCCTTCGTTTCGGTATGCATTCACTTAGCCTCGACGTCTGCAAAACCTTCACACGAACCTTACAGCATTTCGCTCTCTTTCACTCTCCAAACTTCACTATCCAACGATATCAGTTTCCGCCGCCCAACTCTCTGGCCTTCGTCTCGCATCCTAATCGGTTGCCTTTTATTTCTTGTAACTATAGTAGACCTAATCGAAACCCTAGGGATTTGAACAATAAAAAGGAGCAACATGATAATAATGGGGGAGGCAGCAGAAGCTGTGGCGCTGATAGACCGAAAGCGAAGGGCAACGACAATGTCTGGAGTATTGATAATGAAATAGCGAAGGAGATGGAGGAGAAGGAGAGAGATAGGAGGAGGAGTAGGAGGGGAAAAATAAAAGGAAAAAGAGTTCGGAAGCATAAAAACTCGAGGATAAGGATCTCTAGTGCGATGTTGATGGAGGTTCAGACTGTTCTGCAAACTCAGGTATCTTTCACTTGCACGATCCTTTGCGTGGATACGTTGCTCAATATTTCTGGTAGTTATGAAATGTATTTGTGTGATTATATATTTTAGCGATTTGTTTTCGTGACCTGGAAGTGGGGTGATCATGTTTATTTGGTATTGGATGTAATTATTAATAATAAGGAACCTGAAGCCTTATGCTTATAGTTTTGCATAATCAGTACTCTCTCCGTCCACAATAGACCCTCTACAATTTATTTATTTATTTTTTTCATAATCTAAGTTATATTCCAAGTTCCAAAAAATATTTATTGTTATATTTTTTAATTTTTCCTCTTCCAACTCATCAATATATCCCTTAACAATTAAACTGTTAAAATTACAATATGAGCATTTTAGTCAATTTGTGCATCATTTATGCTAACTGTAATACTTTTATGCTAAAAAGATATGTAAGGGTGTGTGTGTGTATGAGGATATGTTTGGGAATATCAAATAAGAATCACTTTTTTGGTAAGAATGTTGAGGGCTTTCAATTTGAATTATTAGATCAAAATGAAGGTTGTGGAAATTTGAGTGTTAGAAAAAAGAAAGTGATATTTATTTTTTTAAATATTGCGTATTTATATTTTATGTTAGGAAACTACCCCAAAAAGTAGTGGAAATTATCTTGAGCGGGTGGAGGAAATTACTGTAAGTAGCTTAGAAAATTATAATATTTGAGTGTTGTAAAAAAAAAAAGAAAAAGAAAAAAGGGCAACATTTTTATAAATTTTTTATATTTCCATTTTAGGCTAGAAACTATTCTTAGTATGCGATGGAAACTTTCCTTATTGGATGTAGAAAATTACCATAAGCAATTTAGAAAACTAGGGTTTTAGTTCTCACTGTAAGGGTGGTTCTCAACAATATATATATTTTTGATGGCCCTGTACATTTTTAACTTGTACCAACTACTCTGACTTTTATGTTCACGAAATCCTCCATTTATTTTATTTCATAATATATATTTTTTTAATTTTGCATGTTCCTTGTACATTACTGAGCTGTATCCTTTTGTGAAAGATACAATACATTTTGTGTTGCAGATAGGCTGAAATATTATATATATGTTGAAATTTGAATCAATTTTTTATTGTTGTTTGAAGGCTGGGGAGTCGAACCATTTCTTAATGAATGAGAAAAATAAAACAAATGGATGGATAAAGTTGCTTTACAAATATAATGGAGAATCCTATCACATGTTTTATATTGCTTTTTTTGCTGTTCATTCCTTTCGTTCCATCAACTGACAAACACGGTAAACAAAATCATAATGTTTATTTCTCACTTTTTCTGATATTTCAACCCAACACATTTGGAGCTTCGTTTAATATTTTGCACAGGGTGTCTGTCTCATAGGCTGCAAGGTGTGTTTAAATACATGAATCACCCTGAAAAGCTAAGATCTTTTCATATATGATGCATCTATACAAGTGGCTTTTGTTCTTATTATGATTTGAAGTTTCATTTCTACAGGAGCCTGTACTTCGACCTGCCTGGAATACTTTTGCAAGTAGTGTTAGTGGGATATGGAAGGGAGTTGGTGCTGTGTTTTCACCCATAACTGCTGAAATGGAGCCCATTGCAGTAGGAAGCAAAGATGAAAACCTGTATGACAGCTATACTCTTTCTCGCATAGAGTCTTTGCCTGCCCAACCTGGTGAAAAGACATGTCAGATTCGGAGGAAAATCAATTGGGTAACCTTGAACCCTTATGGTGAGGAACACCAACAGATTGGAGGCACGAGCAAGGAGCACAAAGAGGAGGATGCTTCTTCAGACATGAAGAATTTGCTTGGAGGCTCATCACACCATGTTTTGCCCAAATTTGAATCTTTTGACTTCACAAAAAGTGATTTGATGGAAGAAGATATCATGGGGATGGAGCATGGGCTTGTTTTTTTCGAGGTTTGCTGTTCTCTCTCTCTTTGCTCCCTCCCCCTTCAACGGAAACCCAATCTTCCATACAAGGGGCAAGTTTAGCTCTCAGATGCTAATGTGAAGGATGCCTGGTACAAATGTAGAAAAGTCTACCTAGCTGTTCTTTTGTAATCTGGTGATCCTAGTCTTTCTAACTTTTCTTGCCATACTCTTGATACTTGTTACAATGGGTCCTGGATTAAAGACATAGAAATTTGAGGAAGATTTAAAATTTCCAAAAGTTCTAAGTTGCCTTGCCAGATCCTTTTTTTTTCGAAATGCTAATTTTAACCTTTATCCCAAGTTTATGATAAAGAAAAAAGTAAACAAAGTTTTGTTATTCTTTCGTGTAGTTATGGCATCCATCACGTGCAAAAAGGTTAGGGCGTAGTGATCCGACCATTGAGTATGTGGATAATCTACAAATTCATAATGTTTACACTAAAATAATACCCCTTTGATTCGTCCTATGGAAATGGTTTTTGAAGCATCAATCATTGAGAACTTGTATAAATGTTTCTTTATCTTGAAACATCCTTAACCCGTAGAGTTGCTCAAAACAAAGGTAGTGGAAAGGTGGACACTTTTCCCACAACTGCCTTTCTAAGCCACCGTTTCCAATCAATGAAATCCCGAGTTACCATTCTGTGCATGTTTGGTAGACTCCCAACATGTGTTACACCATGTCTACAAAAATTCCTGGCAATATATGATCATTCTTCTTATGCATAAGGCATCTATTGACCACATAGCTTATAACTTTTTTTGAAAGTTAGCAATTGAAGAAAAGTATGTGATACTATTAGATGGAAGTTAGCTTCAAGTCGTCCTTATCCAGTGTTTCCCAAATCCTTTTGAAAGATAAGCTTGTTGCTTTAGTTTGCTTTGAAGGCACCTAATTCGGTTGAGGTCCATTGGATCACATAACCTTGTAGGTAAGGTTCTTTATATCCTTCTTTGGTAAGACGTATTTAGGATTATATTATTATAGATATGATTTAGTATGATAGATTGTTTTTTGCTCCATTGAATTGTTAAAATTTTCCTGAGCCTGAGTGTGTAAGGGCATGTTTTCCTCACCTTATTTTCCCATTAGATTAACACCAATCGCCAATGACCATTAACCAATTAGGTTAGATATTGTAACTTCTTATTATTATATCAATATTTGTTATTCAATTATTATATTTAATTAAAATTATTAGTTAAAATTATCATTCAATTATTATATCAATATAATTAATATTATTATTTATGTTATTGTTAATATATTAATATCAATATTCATTATTTAATAATTTTATTTAATATTATGATTAATATAAATAATAATAAATAAATACTATTATTGTTATCATTACCATAAATAATGTTATTATCATTAGATCTTATTATTATAATTATTATCGCTATAGTAATAATAATCATAATTATTGTAATTACTACAATTCTTATTAATTATAAGTATTATACTTACTATAGTTATTATTATTTATAAACTTTATAATTACTATAATTAATATTGATTGTAATTATTATAATTAATTATTTGTAATAACAGTAAGTATTCTAATTAAAATTGGAGTAATAAGTATTACTATAATTGCAGTTATTATTATTTATTATAATAGAAATGTTTTGAAAATAATAATAATTATTACAATAATAAAAAACAATAGTAATTATTACATTTATTGCTATATTATTATTATTATTATTATGATATTTATATTTATAATAAATTATTATGATGAATAATATAATAATATTTATATAAATGTTATATTAAATATAATAATTACTATTTACATAAATATAATAATAATATAAATATTACCATAAACTAAAGTAATAATTACAATATTATTAATTAGAATCAATATTATCAATATAATTAATTATAATAGTACTAATTATCATCATTATTATTATTATTTTAATAATAATTATTAATATAATAATAATAATAATAAGTTATGTTAATTCTCATCAACATTAATCAGATTAGCGCTAATCAAATAAGACCTTAGTTTTATTATTCGGAAATAATTAGGCTACATGTCTCTAAGTTTTAGGTCTTATTGTATCGGGAAATATCCTCTGTTGCTATATTGAATATTTGGGTTACCATTTGATGCTTCTAATTTCTTATACATGGTCACTTGCTCACTATATCAAGCCTTGCCCCAATATCTCTCTATCATCTTCTCACATTACATCACCATTATTGCTCTATTTACCCATCAACATCATCATCCTCATAGTTGACCATTATTAGAGCATCATCATATTCATTCTCTCCTACATAAATCAATTATCTTTTTCATCCTTATACTCGTACATCTACCATATACTTTTCATGTCAGCATTCACCTTAATACTAACACCTTGATACTACCATGTATGAATATAGAGCTAGCAATTGGGTGGGTTGGGTGAATTTGGGCTTGGGTTAGTTTGGTTTCGGGTTGACTCAAGTAATTTATCTTCTTGGATTGATGTTTAGGTCAGCCTTAAGTCGTCTCGGGTTTGGGTCATTTTGGATCATTCGACTAACTCATTTTGGGTCGGGTTAAGGTCGTGGTTGGATGATTTTCTGCTCAGATAAGTTAGATAATTCTGCCTTTAGGATCGGATTTGGGTTAGGTTCAGGTCATTTAGATTTGAGTCATATTATCTTTTGGATTTGGGTTTGAATAAGTTTGGATTATTTTATTATTCATTCATTTCCTGTTCTATTCATATTCAAGTGAAGAAGTTTATTTAGTAGTTCAAAAGATGATCAAGTTCGGCAATTTTGCCTTTATGTTATGTTAGATTATTTTATCTTCTTCTTTTTAGTAGATTTGAGTTTGATTATTTTTTAATTTAATCATGTTGAATTATTTGATTTTAATGGAATTATATCTTTTCGAGTTAATAATGGAGAATGTGAAACTATTTTTCATCAATAGTTTTCAGTGGAGAAACACATTCTCCATATAAAATTGAGATAATGTTTTCATTTATTCATATAACAGAATTGATTTTAATATTAGAAAAAAATGTTCATCTACTTTTAAATCGGAAACATTGATGATCATGAATACTACTACTACTACTACTACTACTAATAATAAGACATTACCAGTAATTAATTGATTGAGTTAATAATAATATTTGTTATAATATTAGTGATAATAACAATCTTAATGATAATAATAATAATAATTATACTTTTAACAATAATTATTATAGTGATAGTAGTAATGAAAAAACATAATAATAGTAGTAGTAATAATGATGATGATAATAATAATAATAATAATAATAATAATAATAATAATAATAATACTTGCAATATAATAATAGTAACAAAAACAATAGTAATATTAGTGATAATAGTATTTACACTACTTCTATTACTACTGCTGCTGCTAATAATAATAATAACACTTATAATAATAATAATAATAATAATAATTATAGTATTAGTAATAGCAATAGTATTAAGTAATAACAATAATAATACTATATTTCAGTTTATTATTTGTTCTCAGATAGTCATTGGTTTCAGATTTATATTATCTATCAGATAAGAGGTAAGTGTCTAGTTGGATCGGATTGGTTTTGGGTTCATAATTTTTCAGGTCAAATTGGTTTCTGTATAAGCATGGAATTAGATCGGATATGTTTCAAGTTATAGAATTTTGGGTCGAAACCAGATAATTTTTCAAATGGTTTGAATAGTTTCTGTAGTTATTTCAGGTTAGGTTAGATTTGGCCAGCTCTATGAATATAGGCTTTCATGTAGATAGTAAATAATATACATGTACTTAATAAATTAATTCATGTCAATAGTAAATAAGATACATGTATGTAATAAATAAAAAACCTGAAATAATAGCATGCACGAACCTTCATACTAATCAATGCATGGACCTTATTATTAAGGAATGCACAAACCTTATGCTACAATGTGTCTAATTGATGTATGTATCAATGAATCTAGAAAGTTCTAATCAGCTCTCATTAATATGTTTTAAGCATGTTTTCTATGGGAATGCTCTGGAACCAAAGGGTTTTTGGTTTAGGTCTAAAATATAGTGTATGGTGTTCAAGTCTAACATAGTAAGAATAATAGACTAAGGGTGAGGATTTATGGGAGACAAGTTCCAAAATGCTAGAATCTTCTATCTATCATGGAAATGAAATGCGAGGTATGTTAATTTCGCACGAAAAAGTCCATAGGGAAAATTACCACTTAAATTAGAGGAATTTTTTTCTATACATTATGATGTAAAATGTTGTGTTATTGAATATCATTATGGATTGGAAAAGAGTATTGAATATCATTATGTATTGGAAAAGAGTATAGAAGAAATGAGAATGGTATGATGGATATGTGGTCATATTGAGACCATGTAATTGGAAGGATATCCTTCAAGTGACGCTGTGTAGGAGAACCATGTAAGATGTTTTCATCTTATCAAAATACAACCTATAGAAGCACTAGAAGGTGGAATTATTAGAAACTCCTAAAAGGGATGGTTGAAAATAATGTGTCTAACCTTTTGGAGAAATTTCAATGACATACAATACAACCATGGGTGATTGGCTTTTGTTAGAAAGCAATGGTGACAAAGTACTCATGGGGCTTACACCACTCAAGTGCTCAAGTCTAATTTGGTAAACAAATTGCTTGCAAGTTATTACTTTTTGATGTGACATTTTTGTGTTTTTATTTTATTTTTATGCAAAAGATCAAGTCTAGCTTTATTTGGTATCACAATTTAGTATAAAATATCTTCAAACAAACTTAAAAAAATTGAATTACATATCCTAAAATGACATTATACATCATTTTATTTCTTATTTATTTTAGAATGTTATTTACCAAATGGAGCCTTAGTGGGATCAGGTGATTGATTTGTATTAGGCAGGTGCTCTCACTCACGTAGTAAATTATCAGAATAGATATTTTCCTTCTAGGTGGAATTGGCTACATGTTGCCATCATTGTTGGTTTAATTTCATTTTGTTCAATAATTCTATTTGAGCGACATCATATTTGATCAGTATCTTCCTTCTAAGATTCCATAGGATTGTGTCTGTTATGTTAATTTTGGTTTGATAATCTTGTTCATGTTAGGTAGACCATGGTTTTGTGATTTATTTGTTCGTTTGATCTACACTTAACTTTTATCACTGGATAAATTTTGTTACATGGTTGTAAGCTTGAAATTGGTGATCCACAATTTTTCCAGAATGAATTTCACCTGATAGTGCAAATCCTATTTGTTTTTTTGTTTGAAATGGAATTTTGGAAGCAACCATCATTTTCAGTAATGCCTACAATAGTGTTAACATACTATTTTTTATGCTTAGTAGGATGGATCATATTCACGAGGACCTGTTGAAATTCCTGTTGGCGAAATAGACGACTCTAATTATTATCTTTCCTCGACATACCAATTTGAACAAGTAAGTGCATCGTACTCTTGAACCGAGATATTATTTGACTTGGTATATACTCCTTTTGTTTTATAGTAGAGGGCTTACAGTTTTTTAACACACCTACTAAGAAGTATTAAAATTAAAGTTTAGAATAAATGACACACAAATTGACTAAAATGTCCGCATTGGAACTTGAACAAATTTATTGTTATGTGATATATTAATGATATATGGAAGAGGGTAAATTAGGAAATATAACAATAAGTTTATATTTGATCTTGTAAGAGGACTTATATTATGAAATAAAAATGAAAGGACTATGGGCCTGTCATTATGAAATAGAGGGAGTATATAGTTTGATAACTCTTGAAGCAATCCTGTGTCAGCATGGAATTTATGGAGTTTTGCTGCAGCCATGTTTCTCATGAAGCTAAAGAAGTTTGAGGATTGTACTTGTTCACTTTATAACCTAAAATTAGAACACATGATCATTTGTGTCTTCAACTTGTTGAGTGTGCTTGGTCAGTCTTAATTAATCCATTTATATCAGTGCTATTGGAAAATATGACAAGTGTGGTCATAAGTTGTTGGATGATAATCTCTAAACCTACGGAAAAAAAGGCAGTCAATACTCCGTAGTAGTTGGGCTTAGCGTTGGCTTCTCTGCTTTTGTCGTAATTCTGAGCTTTATTTATTTATTTATATATTTTTTTCTTGATAAGTAAAGTTTTTAAGCTTCACATTTAAACTCTCATGTCAAAAGTAATAGGGTCAACTAGTCAAGTAGACCAACTATGTCCTAATAGTGGGGTCGTCTAGATGAATGATTATAGAGGAAAGCCACATCTATTACCACTTGTTTCAATAAAATACCATTTCCCGCAGCTTTGTTGTGGATTTTTTTTTTCCCGCACTTGTACTGAATTTGGGCTACTAAGGAGGCATATAAAGCACATAGTACCTGTGTCTTCTTCTTTGTTTGCTTGGTTCTCTTTACGAGTATCTTCTGTTCTTCCTCCCATGCACAGATGGAGTCCCATCTGCCAAATGCCTGTCTAAAATATTACTCCATATCTGCCTTGTGTACTCACACTCCATGAAGATATGTCAAGCGGTTTCATCATGCCCATTGAAGAGAGCACACCAGGTGCCTCCTTTATCTCCATCTTTTGCAATTGGTCTCTGGTAAGAAGTCTATGTTGCACTGTCAACCACAGAAAACACTTGTGTCTAGGTACTGCTACTTGACACCAAGCTAGTCTAGTCCATCACCTTTTGGAACCATGCTGCCTCACCTTATGATAGAATGAGCTGATACTGTATGACTCTTGGATTTCCACAGGCATCCATGAGGAGACTTCCTTATGGATACATGACTTTCCTGGTTGAAAGAATCCTCTTGAAAGACCGTGAGCAACAAGCTGTTGGCTGGTAGGACCACACTGATGCCCCTTTTAGATAAACACCATGTACCCATTTAATGCACAAGGAATGCTTCTTTCTATGAACATTCCATGGGCAGCTTGCCTATAGTTATGCTGCTCCACAATTGGAGATCCAGCAAGCCTAAAACTCCTTCTTTGCAGGAGCAAAACTGTTGCCATACGACTAAAGCTCTGTGGCTCAGGTTAATATTGCCTGTCCATAAAAAAACACCATATATTCTTGTCTATCACCTTGTGCTGTAGCAAGAACACTTGGCTCCAGTGCTGTTGTATCCCACAGATAACAAATTGAGTAAGTTGAGCTCTCCCTGCATAGGATGAGAATCTTGTAGAACAGCTTCGCATCTGGGAAGTGATCTTGACAGTCATTGTTTGCATATGAGATGCTGTAATTTTAGGTGACGTAAGAGGGACACCCACATAAGAGATGGGAAAAGATCCCTCAGTAAAGCTTAAGATCTTTAGCATTAGTTCGTTCAGTATCTCATGGACCCCTCCAAGGCAAAATGTACATTTCCTTGGGTTCATATACAACCTTGAAAGCCGAGAGAAGTTATTCATTGCATTCATAAGAAGGCGCTAGGATTTCATATCTTCCCTACAAAAATGCAGGAGGTGATCTGTAAAACATAGATTGATGATCCTCAGGATGTCGATAGAAATATTTTTTGTCCCAAAGGAAACTTGAATGTTGACTAAGATATTCAATGACCAGCACAAAAAGATAAGGAGACAATGGATCTCCCTGTCTCAAACTTATTTTTGTAACAAAAGGCATAGTCAAATCTCCATTCAAAGATAGGGAATAGGAAACAGTGTACACACATACAACTAGTATCTTGACAAAAGGTAGGGTAAATCCAAACCCATGAATAATTTGTTGTAAGAACTGCCAAGTAACTGGGTCACAGGCGTTCTGTATGCCTACCTTAAGCTTGCAAGGAAGTGAGAGATGTTTGGAGGAGTATTGCCTTATCAATTCTTGAGCCCAGCATATATTTTCACTAGTGTTTAAGGGTGAAGGTGGTAGTTGCATTACTATGAGAAATGAACACAAGCTGGGCGTGAAATTTGATACTCCTGTGATTTTGGATATGTATATTTCTGGTCATCTATAAGTATTTATGTAGTGTCCAAAATTTTGTGGTTGACATATGTGGCCAAGTATAAGTGAGAGTTTGAAGCATCTTCTGTGAGGATTTGTTTGCCTAGATGATTTCTAGCATGACTTTTCATCTATATCAGTGTTTGAAAACGCCTAAGGCACATCTAGGCGATAGGGGTCCTGGAGTCTAGGCATTAGGCGCAAGGCGAAGGCGTGCGCCTAGGCGATGTGAGGCATCAAAATTACTCAAAGCTAAAAAAAATGATTAAATGACTAAGTTTTCAGAAAAAAAAGTATATCATAACAAGAAAATACTTAGAAAAATAACAACCTACGAGTTTAATACTACCAATGCTAGCGGATAGTGTGGACTGTAGACCACTTCTTCTTGTTGTCTCTGGTTCTTAGTTCTCTACGGTCTGTCTCTTTATCCCTGACTCTATTTCTTCTTTTATATGAGTTTAATACTACCTATGTGTTTAAAAAAATGAATTTTACTCTGTTTTATATTTACCTGATGACCCTGACTTTGCTTTTAGGCTTGCAGCCTTGTTGATTGTAGAATGTGCATCTTTTCCAAAACAACTATTGCTCTCCCCAATCAAAACTATAATAGGCTTACCCTTTTCCAAAAAATGTCCACTCCTCTCCCCCAAGTCCCTGCACGATATATCCAAAACAATATTGCTCTCCCCAATCAAAACTATAAATAGGCTTCCTGTTTTCCAAACAATTTCTACTCATCTCGCCTAATTCTAGGGATGTAAACGGGGCGGGTTCGGGTCGGGTATACCATACCCGTATCCGTACCCGATAAGAAAATCCGTACCCGTACCCGAACGGATATCCGTTGATATATCCGTATCCGTATCCGTCGGATATCCATTACCCGACGGATTATCCGTTTACCCGTTAATGGATATTGTCCAACGGATAAATCCATTACCCGACGAATAAACCCATTTATAGTTAAGCCAAATGACAATTTTAACCTTAATTTATACTATATTTATTTTAAAATTAAGGATAAAAGGGTAATTATATATCGGGTAAACGGGTACGGATATGGATACGGGTATGGTTACGGGTACGGGTATGGATATCCCATACCCGTATCCGTACCCGAACCCGACGGGTATTTTTTTCTATCCTCCATATCCGTATCCATATCCGTTTATCCATATCCGTTTAACTATCCGCCGGATAAAATCCGTCGGATTTCGGGTAATACCCGCCCCGTTTACATCCCTACCTAATTCCTTAGCACCATGTGTGATTTTTTCTGCTGAAAGGATATTTTGCTCAAAGGCGCATGCCTCTGCGCCTGTGAGCTTGTGCGCCTCAGCCGCCTTACATGCGCCCCACTCACATTGCCTCGCCTAGCACCAAAAAAGCACCAAACACTGATCTTTACATACATATCCAGGGTGATATTATGTTCTAATTTCTTCGTAGATGTCTGATTTCTGCTAGCTTTCAAACTGCTTTATTGCTAATTACTGCTGAAGCACTAAGGTGACTCATGCTTTCCTTTCGTAGTGTTTGGTTAAAGGATGCCACAAAAGGCTGCGGGTTATACATACTATTGAATTCAGTAATGGAGGTTCAGACATTCAGATACTTCGGGTTGCTATGTACGAAGAAGAATGGGTCAGTCCTGCTAATATCCATCACCAAAGGTAACCCGAAACACAACCCCTTTTTTCTACTTTCAAGGTAGTTTTTATGTTGGTTGTGTTATTGACGCCCTGAGCTTTAGTTCTTGCAAATTTAGCACAAGTTGCAATTTGGCTAAGTTTCCAAGGATGTCATAAAAAGTTTACATATAGTCTCTTCTAACAGTGACACCAGTTACTGTAGTCCATTCTCCTTCCCTGCCAGTTTTGGTAAGCTAAAATATCATGATGCCATATGAGTTACATGCTTGTTACCTGGGCATTTCTGCATAATATGAGTTGGCCTGAATGACCAAGTTTGTGAATGTGAATGACTGAATGCTTGAGTTTATTTTATCCTCTTTCTTTTGTTGATTGAAAATAATTCTTAACCAGAACAAGTTAACAAAGGAGTGGATAAGATATTCCCTGAAAAAGGATATTACTAGATAATTAAGAAAACATTGAATTCTGTGTATTGTGGTAAAGAAACGCTTTTCTCTCTAATTTGTTCTTCACAATGGTTGAATTAAACTTCTTTCTGTAATCCTCCTTATCGATCTTTGATGACTATGTGGCCAACTAGCCATACATTGTTTTATGTTCATAGCTGAATATACTTGATCCATATTGCTGTGTCCGTTTTCTTTGTCTCTATTCATTCCTTTCTCAAAGGATGATGTCAAACCTATTTATGTAGTTTGTTAATTAAATCATCCGAATTTTATGTTTTTTATGCTACTTTTGTGCATTTATGCCATTCTATGACCTAGCACTGGCACTAAACCCCATGTTGGGTGATAGAGGTCCTAGGCGTTAGGCGCAAGACGAAGGCATGCGCCTAGGTAAAGTAAGTATTACTAGTTTAGTATGACTTTTGATATTTCCAAAATATATAATCTTTTCTTTTTAAAATCATGTTTACTGGTCTTCCCAGGACCCCCTTTCCTCCCCTTTTCTTTTACAACATAAGATTTATTTATTGTATTTATGAAGATAAAGCCCAAAATAGAGCTTATATCTCTACCCTAGATGCATTTCTTTCCTTTCTTATTTAAAATTACATCTATTGGTTTTCCTATGACCTTTTTTCCATCCTCCATTTCCTTCCTAATTGGTTGCATACATTTTTGAATGAAATCATAACCTCAAAGCAGCTAATTATTAGTAAAGCATGTGCCCTAGAGCCTTGCGTGCCTTATGTGTCTTGCCAATGTTGCCTCACCTAGGATAATAAATTCCCCAAACCCTTGTACCTTAGCGCCTTAGAGGCATGCCTTTTCAAACATTGAGTAAACTAACACTTTATGAGTGTTCGAAAAGGCACTGGGCTTAAGGCTTCAATAACGAAGGCGTTAGAGGTTTTGGAATCACAGGTGCATGCCTTCTCTAGTATACTGAAAAGAGAAGAAATGGAATAAATTGTTAAAAAAGCAGAGGGAGTAAGAGGAAAAGAAAAACGTTATGGAAAAGATCAAAGGTTGTGATGAAATGAAGCTCTGAAGTCCTCATATTTTACTGCCTCTCTTTTTCTTAGCACTCTTTTTTGTCGTGGAATTCTTGTGTCTGTGTTCTTTCTCTTTTTCTCTCCTCTTTGTTACTGTGTACTGGGATATTGTTGTTGTATCTCTCCTCTCTGCTGCTGTGTGCTGCTGTTTGTTGCTCCAATTTTTTTCTCTCCCCTCTCTGTGCCCTGTGCTACTGCTATTTTTCTGTTTTTTGGGCTTGTAATGCATGTACCCTATTTCCCCTTTTTCTTTTAATATTCAATTGTCCTTTCATCCAGTATTTTTACATTAGCAAGTTGCTGGTATTTTTTATTTATATTTTTCAATTTTGACTTTGAGCTCTAAAAATAACACCTGTATAGGGCAATGTAGACATGCACTGAATTTATCTTTTCTTCGAGTATAACCATAGTTTTAAAATCTGGATTGGTCATCGAACTGGTATAGTACACTGATTAACGGTCAGACAAGCCAAAAATGTAAAATATATAGAAAATTAAACTATATATGAATCTGATCAGTTCTTGATTGATTTTTTGACCGGTGCACAGGTCCTTGGCTAGTTTTGGGCTCTTGATGACCGATATGTGGAATCTGACCGGTGACATGACCAGTTTGATGGTTCACCGGTCGGACCAACTAGTGTGGTCTGATTTTTAAAACTGTGTATAACTGTTAAATTATCCAGATGTAGCCATCTTTTTCCTATCTGTGTATCACTGACGTTCTTTTTATGAAAAGTTGGGTGATTTTATAGCTTATTTATCTAAAGCTTATCATATATATTAATGCTATATTCTAAAATATGTATCCATGTACCTCATTTATATCATTGATTGATTTTTCCTATCTGTGCACCTTGAGCCCTTTTAAACAGTTCCATACTATTAGAGGACAGACTTTCAGTCATGCAAAATAATGAGCTGTTATATGGTTGCCTTTCCTAGGTCCAACATTGTCATTGTATTATTGAGTTCTGAAAGGGGATAAGTCATGACAAACTAAGAAACAAAAAACTTGGAAGGAACTTCAATTATGTGGGCTTCTCAAGGTCGCATAGTTTCATAGGGATCTTCAATTTTATCTTTCTCTGTTTATCAAATGCCTTCATAGTGTGTGCATCTTATCCAATTATTAATTTCATTTATGTGCAGACCCAACAGGTGCAAAAATGTGAAGTGTTATATATGGTTTCCTTGGGCCTTTTTTGTTGTAACTGTATGTTTTCTGTATCTATCCTATGGTCTTGTGCAGGAGGGGCGATGCTCCTTATAATATCTCTAACATGTGATTCTTTCTTTCTCCGCTGTTTTATTACCATCGTCTGGGTAGTGATACATATGGTGCAGTTTGATCCTACTTTAAGCTCAAAATTTACAAAAGCTTAAGTTATGATTCAAACCAGACCAAATCATATTATGTGATTAACCTAACCTAACTCTTGTTCTGTAGTTATGCTCTGAATTATTTGTTACTTCCCAGATCACCACTTTGAATTCAGTAAAAAATCATTGGTTTGTGTTTTTTTATCATTTAGATAGTAACTAGTGAGGAGGAGCGAAGCTAGTAGACACAGATGCACCATCTTTTACGATCAGTAAGAAATCATTTCTCTATCTCTTTTTTAAAGTTTTGATAATAGTGAGTAGAATCATTAGAGTTGGGGTTAGGGGTAGGAGCAAATTTATGTAGTTTGTGGCTTTTTAGCATTTAGATAGTAACAAGTGAGGAGCAGTGAAGCAAGTAGACACAGATGCACCATCTTTTACTATCAGTAAGAAATCATTTCTCTATCTCTTTTTAAAGTTTCGATAATAGTGAGTACAATCATTAGGGTTGGGATTAGGGGTAGGAGCAAATTTATGTAGTTGCAGTCCTATATGTATGAGTTTTTAAAAATTGTCTTTGTGCTCTCATATGTGCCTATTATACGTCAGTTCACTCTTTCTGTATATTGTTTGCCTATTATTCCTGTTTGCATATGCTTAAATTGGGTTGAAATAATATTTTGAATTTTCCAATTTGTTTTCCTTTTGAAATTTCAAATCAATGATATGTTTGTTTTTCCCTTTTTAAAATATTGGTACTACTTTGAAGAGCTTAATGGAAACATCGGCCAACTACTAATGAAGAAGTAAAGGAAGTCTTGCATAAGATGAAGTCTGGTAAGAAAGTAGGATTTTATCTTGATACCCTTAGACTATGGAAGTGCCTAGGGGTGACAATCCTTGTTTAATGAAGTTAAATATCATTAGATGAGTGGATTTGTCTTGGGGAAAAAGTGATATCTTGAGCTGTAGATTATGTTTGGAGTAACCTACAAAAAGTGATTATATAGGATAATTGCTTTTTTGGAAAACTTGTCGCCTGTTTATTATTATTCTTTCAAAAAAAAAATGTAATTATCTTAAATCATCACTTTTTTAAGTAGCTTCAAACAAAGGTATAATAATTATAAAATTACTCATTCACATCATGATATTATGAGAGCAGTTGATTGAGGTATGGACACAAAGAGATACATCAATAGAACCAATGACAAATTATGTCTGAAATATAACTGAATCCTTACCCCTTCACGTTTGGTCTGGTAGAGTAATATACAGATATGGACAAAAGTTTTCATTGACCTTGAAAGACTTTATGAGGCTTGTGAAGTTTTGTGGTGGTATTTAGTGGCCAAGGGCATTTAGTGCCTATATTTTCTTTTTTTGAGTTACATATGGAGTGAAGACTAGTACAATGACATCAAGTGGGGATATCGTGTACTTTTCAATTGATATTGGGTTATATCAAGGATTAGCTTTGATTCTCTAGTTTTGGATGAGATTATCAAGACAATCCATGAGGATGTGTCACAATGCATGTTATTATACATGAGATTGTTTTAGTGGATGAGATAAATTGAGACATCAATTATAAACTAGAAATATGGAGGAAATTGTTAGGTTTCAAGGATTTCTTCTTTTGTAGGATTATGACAAAGTATATAAGATGTAGTTTTGGGAGAGACGGTGATGTTTTAGATCCTGATAGTATGATCAAGATGGATGTTTTACTAAAGAAGAGAAGTTTAGAAATTGTGTGATCACTCCTATCCCATGTCACTAGATGCAAAGCATAAAAGTTTCAATCCATCATATAGAGTGATGCATATTGGAAGTATACACAACGAAAAATCAGTAATTTACATAAGCCACACGATAATCGAACTAGAAAAGAAAAATTGGATGAATTAGAAGGCTAGGGTTTCGGTTTGGGGGTTTGGTTTTCACGATTTTTATTAGGGCTATAATGCACCGTTTTATGGCAATTTTAATAATGGATTAATTGCTAATGATTAGCGTAATTATGCCTTTTCAATTTGTGGTTAATAGGACCATTAATGATATAGAAAATTGAACTCTCTCAAAACTACACAAAAGAGAAAAGTTGAATAAAAATCACACAGAAATCAAATTCAATGACTCACAAAGAGAACTGATTGAAGAATCAAACTTGACTTGGATGCACTGCATGAATGATGAACATTTACAACTCCATGTTTTTATGATGGATTCTAAACCTCTTCAAATCTGATTCCCCATGAAAAGATATGTTAAAATGAAAAGATAAACATCCACATCCAATCTTCTACAATTGGTGCACACACACTAGAAGATAAAATTGCTACTAACAAGATAAAGATTCTAAGATATTAACAACGATTAACTAAATTTAAATTGAACTAATATGGCTGATTTCGCTCTATTATTGACATTCCTTCCATTTTCTTCTCATGTGACTTCATTAAAAATTTCAATAATGACCATTAAGTCTCACGTTGGTTCATAATTAAACAAGCATTTGATTAGGCCCAAGTGTGCAAGTTTGGTCCAAATCTTCCACTAATGTCAAACTAATGGATTCTAATGTTAAATAATTTAACCCTCCATGTTTAGGACATGCTCCCGCATCATAGAGAGTAATGTAATTATGATTAAATGGCGTATTTTAAATGTTTTTGTTTAGTTTTGTTTGATTCGTGAAATCTTGGAATCACAGTTAGAAGTTACTCGCAAAATGGGATTTTGTTAGACTATAAATTGTAATTTGTAGTCTTATTTGATCTAGTTTGCTGTTTTTCTCCATTTTGTGTGCGCTCATACATTTATCTTGTGTGTTGAAGATTGTTTTGTGGAGAAGGTTCCTAATTTTGAGTCAATCAATTGCTGTAACAGTGAGATTGAGCTTGGTATGAAGCCCTTTTCTCAGAGGAAAAGAATTCACCCATCGGAGCTTTCAGGACCATGGAAAGTATTTGAAGTGAGTGCTACACCAATATTTGGTGATGAAATGGAGGTGGAAGAAAACAATGGTTCTCCTTATGTATACTTCTGCATGGAGGCCTTGAAGAAAAGAAGCTTGCCAGAGAATCCAGCTTATTTCCAGGAAGAAGAGATGTTAGATATGCAAGATGTCACTGTTCTATGGCTCCCGGGGGGTGTCACAGCCTATGTGGATGTGAACGAGGAAGGTACCCTTTGTATTGGTGTTGGTTGGTACTCGGACGAAGGCATCAACCTTGTCATGGAGAGGGATTATGGAACAGATGGGAAACTAAAAGAAGTGAGGTCGAAGTCTGAGGTAAAGAGGAGGTGGTCAGACCTTCCTGATTAAAATTTATTTCCCCTAGTTGTTTTGTTTCTTGTTCTTTTCTGACGTGTGCTTTTGTTGGGAGGAGTGGGTGCCAGTGCCTAATGGTAAGGGGTGTTGTCCTTGCGTATGCTGGCTGAGCTCTAATGTTAATTTATCACCGATTATCACAACTTTTGGGTATAATTCTTACTGAATACTATATATATACTTAATATGCATTCACAGCTTTTGGGCACAATTGTTTGTTCTACAATGGAACTATGATACCCCATTTTGCCCAAGGATATGATTCGCATCCATTTCGAATTCATCTTAAAGGGTGGGGAATGGTATGCCATGACGCTACATGGGCAAAACATGTTTTGGTGTTCCTCGATGAGTATGAAACGCAAAAGGGAGGAGGCTGAATTATCAAAGCAAAAAGACTTGTTGCCTGGCAGGAAGTGTGCTTGCCTAAGACGGAATGTGGACTAGGGTGAAGGGATTTAGCAAAGCTGGAAAATTTTGCCAGCTGGTGCGACACAAAAACTCGTGGATTATAAATTCAAAAAAACGCTAGTCGTGAACATTTAGGAGGATGATGGGAGTGTCGTACGCCTTGTCGCCTTATTCCGGCAGGACAATAAGAAAAACAATTAAGGGACACTATCAGTAGAGCGTACGGGCAGATTAGTACAATAATTCACACGGTTGATTGGTATTTTGTGTGGAAGCAAGAAGGGGTGCGAGGACATAAATTGATGCTTTATTTTAACCTATTGGTTATTGCCTAAATTGTTGATTACCAAAATTGAGCATTATGGATAGCATGGTATTCGAGTCATGTTACATCTAAACGGTATAAACCTAAGAGTCTTCAAAACAAAACTACTCAAAACCCTTCAAACTATCTTTATGTGCACGGGTGGGGGTATCTAGTCTTCAAGTATCATTGTAACCGCCTCTCTTGAGTGTCATTGTACCTTATTTAGGTCTCCTAGATTGTCCACACCTAAATATAATATCAGAAATGCTTCTTGTTTCTAAAACTCCTCCAATTCTATTAATCGAATTTGCACTGAAATAAGTTCTCTAAATTTAAGCTCTCTCGTTGCTACTATTTTGTGATCTCAATCGTCCACCTAAAACATCCTTCCTACTATTTTGTGATCTCAATCATCCACCTAAAACATCCTTCCCATGTGTTGAAACTTCTAGGAATCATTAACCAATTTAAAGCTCTTCTCCATATTTGTTTTGTTACTTTACATTGTGATGAAATCTCTAGATTAGGAGGGTTCATGAAAAGAGGGAGATTTAAGCGGAATATCTGGCCTAGACATAATTGTGACTAATATGCATGGATTAATCAAAGGAAGGGAAAAAAAAACTAGAGGCATAAACTCACATATGGCATTCTAAGGGAATGAGATGGATGAAAGAAAAGGTTAACAAAGCCTTCTATCCAATTTCATTAGCAATTTAATTACACGACTACTCTTTACAATAGAGAAGAGAAGAATATATAATCAATTACAAATTAGCCCTAATAGTGGTTAACCAAGAACTATGACAAGAACCTCTCAAGATAATAAGACCTAATGGATTAAGGAACTCTACAACTAAAAGTGATTTTTACGAAACACAACACTTGAGTTAAGAATCTAGTAGGTAGGCTCGAGAACTCATGAGTCAGATATACACAACTTGTGTCCTACTTGTTACAACAATTAGCTACTAATACAATTTAGGACAAACTAGCTACAACATAAGCCTAAGGTACAATAAAATATCCTTAAGGGTTATACATGGTTTCCACCAATTTCTAAGCTTGTGATCCAATGCCGCTACAATTTTGAACTATCCTGTTTGATTCAAATTGTATCCCATCATTTTTGGTGTTGTGAAAAGCATAATAATAGATCAAATTTATCAACAATAATATTCCTAATATTATTGAAAATAAATAATTTTTCCTATTAGGATTTGTATCACACCATGTAAAGAGATATTCCATATCCTCACCATTCTCATGGCACACCAAACATGCACCTAAATCCACCACATTCCAAATTTTGAGCTTCTCTTTAACAACTAATCCATCTTTACATTCTAGCTAGCTAATGATCATCATGCAGCTTTGGAAAGGACGATTCGTTCCAAATTTGTCACTACATGACTATGAGATTTATTTCCCACGCCAATAAGCCCCTTTCTTGTAACAACCTCAAATTTTGAACCATAAAATTTTGTTTCAAGATTAAGTAAAAGGGAATTAAAAACAAAACTAGGGGATGCCACATTAACCATGAGAGATATGTAATCATCACCTAACTCATGCATGATGCAAGGCAAATGAAATAATGAACAAAATAAAGCACACTCTAATAGCATAATAGTAATGATAACAATGATGGGAGTGATATGGATAAGAGGGAGATGATGAAATCCAAATACAAGGACCAAAGGCAAGAGTTTAAACAATCGGAAAGAACCTAAAACATCCTAACACAATGGACAAAATACATCTAATTCAGTTAGTTTAACTCTTAATTAAATGGAATATAAAATCTTGATCCCTAAACAATGGCTAAATACTTCCCATGATGTCATCCTCAACATATTCAAACTGAGAGTTATAACTCTAGAAATTATCCTCTTTTCACTGGAACAAAAGCTACATCATGACAGTGACTATACAAATGTAGCATCAGTACGGTGAAGTACTAGTAAAACAAACAACCTAAAATATGGTCAGGGCTCATGCTACACATTGAGGTCACATAGGAGTATGGTAACAGGGATACTTAAATAGTATAACACTCAAGCTCATGGTTAGAATATAACAAGGTATGATTGTATAAAAATCATGGAAGAATAATAACACATATTATACATTAGATCCACATAAGAAAAACCATATTATAAGTCTTCATTTAGTGATTACATTCTTTCAAATTCTTAAGTATTCAATTCAACCACATCTAGTTCTCCACCGTGAACAAAATTCATGGTAGCATGCGCACACAATAGGATACAACACCCACCACTTGGGGTTAGGACACCTCAAAGGGCCTTTTCTCCCGGGATATCAAACCTATCACACATTGAGTGCATCTTCCTCGAGGGCTAACACAAATTGAGATACCACACCCCAGCACACGGGGTCAGAATATATCGAGGTGTCTTGTACTCGGATACCTTACACCACACCTTGAGTGCATCTACCACGATGGCTACATAATTTGGAATACCACATTTGCCTAAGTGATGAACATACAAAGTGCCAAGGGCATGTACTAGGATACCTCACCCAACCTTGTTGGACATTGATGCCATGTTAGTTTACCACAATATTATCCTACCCTCAAGTATATGTGTATACCCCTATTAACCACAACCCGCTAGAGTAGAAAATAGATACTGAGTGAAAAGATAAAAACACAGGGTAACCTACCTACTAACTTATGGTTAGCTACCCCAAGAGTTAGAAAAAAGGCTCTAATAAAATCTTAGCTTCATTATTAAGTAATATCACAAATCACAATTTAATTCCATTAGTAACCAATTAGGTGTTCCAAGTGATAACACCAAACACAACACAGGGTATACAACCACCAAGTAGGTATTTAGAGGTGACACCAAAATTAACCACACAAGGTACCACAATATTATAATTTTGATTCCCATTAAACTATACTTAAGTATGGTTGAAATCATAATTAAAATATTTTATTTACATGGAAAATTCAAGGTATAAGTCTAAAAGAAGGATCATCAATTAATATATAAATATGGCATGCTTAGGCGGAACCAATCAATTGGTTGTTAGGATCAATTAACTGGTCTAGTTGTACCAATACCTAAGATAAAATAAAGTATAGTGAAACTAATTGACTGGTTGGTCCAAACAATCAATTTCTTATAAAACCATTCGATAAGTTTAGCTGATTCAATTGGTGTTTTTACACTAAGGCCAAATCACTTTGGTTGCAAAGAAATAAGTCGATGGGTTAGGCAAAACAATCCACTTCTCACGGAGACCAATTAATTGGTTTATCAAAATAATCGATTGTTCATGCAACTAGTCGATCTTGACTACCAACCTGTGCAACTGTTTACATAACCGGTTAATTGGTTGTAGCAAATAGGTAGACTGGTCTAAGCGAAACAATACCCAAACACATAAAATATGCATAATTAAAATCACCAATCCTTTCCTAGTTAACCATATCATGCTTCTATGTCATAAAACACATAAAATGAGATAATTCTTATATTAACTCACATGAAACATAGTATGAATTGATACTCAACAAGATCATGCTTAAGTTTAACAAATTCATGGATAATATTAAAATATTCAAACATGCGTACCACTTTAGAGGTGAAAACATTATCACATGCTCAAATCTAATAACTCAATTAATACATGTACATCACCAAAACATACTAAGAACATGAAACCACAACGAACAACATAAGACTATAATCATATTAAAGATAATGATGCCTTACCTCCAAGTGAATCTTCTAGCATAAAGATACTCCTAACTAGATGGATTCTACCAAGGTCTTGATTTTATAAGAGAATAAAGAACCAAAAAATTAATATTCATTTTTAAAACTTAATCAAAACAAAACTAGAATAAAGATAAATGTCATAACACCACCTTCTCTCAAAATATAACTTCAAGAAGAAAACCAATATCTTCAACCTTTCTCAAAACCTTAATCATTTCTTGCTTAAGAGGAAAAAGACATAGCTAAGGCTAAGATTAGGAGAAGAAAGAAGAGATAAAGACTAATCAAAGGATGATAAGGCAAGAGATAACTTAAGCTTTTCAACAAAAAAAGGGGAAGAAGAAAAGTGGAGATATGCCCAAAACCTAGGAGCTTTCATAAAGGAAAGGGAGAGAATGAGAAAGTGCAAAAGGTAAGGAGTGAAAATGAATTAGGAGTGGAGTGTAATGAAGGGCTTGTAGACATCCTCAAGGGAGGGGGAGAGAGAAAATTTGACTTGGTTGAGTATGGACAACTAAGTATAAGAGAAATGCATGATTAGGTGAGGGAGTTAGAGTGTAGTTAGAGGGGAGCATGGAAAAGGGTTGGTAAGTCAGGGAAGAGAGTGTAATAAGTCAAACACACAACCATGGATACCAGAGGATAGAGGAAAGTAAGGGAGAGTGAGAGAAGGTAAGAAATACCTCAATAGTGCCTTTTAGATAATTATAGTTAAATAATAATCATAGAATGATCTAAATAATATAAAAATAATATTAAAGCACTAAAATATACTTATTAGCACAAATAGATTCTAATTAGAATTTTTCATAAATATTGGAAAGATATTCAAATCAAAATTACAAAAGAATATGAACTTATAGGAAAATCAGTCAATCGGTTTGGGAAAACCATTCAATTAGTTTATTGGGGAATAAAAATGCCAATATCTAAGCATACTAGTCAATTGGTTTTGGTAACCAGTTAATTGGTGCGCATAAAATTTATAATTTTATTAGAATTTCAAGTCTTGTTTAAAACCAAAACTAATTTATTTATATTAAAATAAAGTTTAAACACATTTTAAAGGATTTTAGGATAAGGTATTATATTTCCTTTCTAGTGCTTGACCTCTCTGGAAGATATCGACTTGTATTTTCAAACCATCATCATTTGAGCCTTGCGAAGAAAATCAACTTGGTTCTTGATAAATCTGAACTCAAATGGTAAAATTAAGGTTTTGATCCATTACATCTATCTTCTTCATTCCTTAACCAGTTCCTTGGGTATAAATAACCCTAATCCTCTTTTCCCTTCACATATTTTCAACCATCAAGATAATATGAGTTTTCTCACACTTGTGTGCCATTCTCCTTCAATTTATTCCTTCATTATAATTTTTTCACATCTTTTGATACTTCCTATAACTTCTTCTTGTTTCACCTTTATGCAAGAAGGGGTTAGATTTGTGAAAAGTTGAGGCTTTTAGTCAAATTTTCTTAAAATATTCTTAGACATGGTAAACTTTGATTTTTCTTTCCTTATTTTGTATTACCTTGATTTATGGGATTTTTAAGAATCTCTATGAGTTTTACTCTCTTATTTTAATTTTTCTAATTTTAGATCTTTTAGCTAAAGGTTTTTCCATATTGGTGTGGATTTTTTGCTAAGCTTTTAAGTAAGTCATTCTTACCTTTAAAATGTGGTATGGATGAGCAATTGAGCTAGGGTAGGATGAAAATTTCAAATCTTTGCATGATTATATGACATTTTTGGTATTTTGGTGACTCATGCTAGGATCTCTAGGTATTTTGAGAAGATTATGATTTTATGAGAAAATGTGGATGATTTTCTGTAAATATAGTATGATTTTATATGTAATCATAGTTTTATGTAATGGTAATGTTATGGTTCTAATGTTGTTGGATTTTGGAGCCTTACTCATTTTTAATATGCCTATAATGTGCAATCTAGGAGTAAACCAATTGACTAGTTCTTATAACAATTAACTAGTTAGCCTAACCCTTTGATTGGGTTGGCTGTGATGAGTTTAGTTGTTCTATGTTTGAAACCATCAACTAGTTCTACCAAACCGATTGAATGGTTGTTAGAATAATTGAATTGTTGGTAGAATAGCTGTCTGGTTAGCTCAACCCATAGATTAGTTCTAGGGCGGAAATTCTGGGTGGTCTTTGGTTAAACCCACCAACTAGTTGATTGCTTTAACCAAACTGGTTGATTGTTTTTGATAGAGAACTCAAGGGTTTAGCTGAGCTAAACTAAATTACTAGTTTTTCCAAATTATTTTGTAGGTTTGACTAAAGAGTGTTGTTGTTGTTTCTTTTGACCTTGGTATGATTTAAGTCTTGGTATTATGCTACACTACGATTCTTTATTAATGAGAAAACACATATTGGCATGAATTAGCATACCTAATGAATGGATTAATGGGATTATAATTCATGGTATTCTTAATAATTACCTTTGAAAGATTTTAATGGGTAAATTGGAATAAATATGCTATGATGCTACCATCTAATGATATATTCTAGATTCTTGGCATAAATGGATTAACTGGATGGATTAGGCTTGGATAAGTGCTAATGAAATTCCCTTCAACATGTTGGATGGTAATGATGGTTAAATTATAATGGATAAGTGGAAGTTGCTATGTTTATTATGTAGGCCTTTTATGGACGTAAAATTGGAGAACAAAACACTAGTCACTTTCAATGAATGATGCTCAAGTAGTACATGGGTCTAGATTACTCGATCCTTGGTTATCTATTAGGGGTTAGTCTACCTTCTAGTGGGATCCTTGTAGATCCTAGTATCTTACCTACTTAAGACACTAATGAAGTACTAGTTATTAAGGGTCTGGTCACCTAGGTATTTATTTGGCTTTAGCCATGAGTTTATGTCTCTTGGTGGTTACTTAGCTTCGGTCGGGCTTTATATACATTGGTGGTTACTTGGATTCAGTTGGAACATATGTTATCTAA
Source organism: Tamarix austromongolica (assembly GCA_039764185.1). Lineage (NCBI taxonomy): Eukaryota > Viridiplantae > Streptophyta > Magnoliopsida > Caryophyllales > Tamaricaceae > Tamarix > Tamarix austromongolica. The sequence continues at coordinate 91,434,395 of CM077811.1, read as the reverse complement.
TTTGGTATGGATTCCTTGATAATGTGAGACCATGGGGTGGTAGTTCAACCCATTGCTCAAAAAAGAATAATGGCTTATAAATAATTAACTAAACATACTATGTAAATATGAAATATGGATCTAAAGGGGCGATTTTAGTAAATTAAACTCAGAGGAGCCTAGTGAATTACTTAGATAACCTGCTTGCTTGATTATACATTTCTATCCATGATATCTATAGTGTGATGACCAACATAATGACTTATGATTTGTTTAACATTGGTATGATTGAAATCTTGATGAATTTTATGACCACAATAGCACATGTGAATATAAATGTATCATGTAAGTATGATAAGGTGTTATAACATGATATTATATTTGTTTTAGACTTGTGTTCTTATGACTCCTGATATGAATCTCCAAAATTTATATTTAATTAATTCTGTTAATTGTTATAAATCACTTTATGCTTATAATTGTTTTTCTTATTGTGTGCTTGATTAGGAAAATTAATGCAGAACATGGAGAATGGACTTAAAGATTGCTGTAGCTGCTGAGGAATTGTTGTATAAATTTTTATTTTAAGATTAGAACATCCCATGTGATGCATTCGTTGGCAAAATTGGCTAATGGGGATTAAGTTGGATGTATGACCCGCCACCCGACCCATGATTAACTAGGTTAGTTAGACTATGGGTTATTCATCCCTTGGTAACCATGATTATCTAAATTAACTTCTAGCTAATGGGAATTATTTGTATCATTCTTTCCTTGTATTATTAAGGCATGTAATTTTGTGTTTTGGGCTGTTATTGTTTGATCCAGCCGTCGATCCATTGCTGTTGTACCGGCTGATTCTTGGGCTGAGTCGTGTATATTGATTGAGAGGCCTGCGATATGTATTTTTATACGCTCCCTTTTTTATTTTGTATGCCATATAAATATGGCCTCCACTGTATGTCCCGAGACACTTTTTGGTTGAATGAAATATTGAGTCTGGAATTTTCTCTGTTCTCTGCTCTCTCTCTCGACTCTCTCTCGCTCTCTCTCGCGATCTTCTCATTTGCATTCTTCTGATTCTTCTCTTCAATCTATTCTTGATCTTCCTTACTTTTCAACTTTAGCAGCCATTGTATCAACTGCGCTCTGAGTTTTTGATCTTCCTTTGGAAAAATCCTTAGGCTGATTATCGGCGAATCGAACCCCGCGCTCGATTTCAACTACGATCCATGAAACTTTTGAGAAACCCTTATAGGTTTCCATCATTTGGTATCAGAGCCTCAATTATTCGAGTGCTCATGGTTTAAATTGCTTGTTATTAAGTTTTCTTGGTTTAATTACTTTTGTCGATTTTGCTAAGCCATATTTCTGAAGCGCGAAGCTAGGGTTTGCGATTGACGAAGGAAATCGAAGGATTATGTCTCGTCTAAGCCGGTGACCAAGAGGGTTGCGTTTTCTGCTTCAAAACTACTTGGGAAACCCTAAGTAGCTTTGGACAATTCTCAGCTAGGGTTTGGTCCAGATTCTTGAATCTTGACGATTATCGAGGAACACTCCTCGATTGGTAAATTCGAACCTTATCTTGCTACTTACTACAATTTGTGATAATCAATTTGCAAATTATTACGAGATATCATTTTGTTCACAACTAAATAAGTGCACATGAGTGATTGATTAGCGAAACTTGTGGTTTTAGAAAGGAGTAAGGACTCCAAGAAGAGGGGTCCCTATTTAGTAATTGGGTTGATTGCTCGTGGTAATATCGTTTCTTTCTTAAGCTCTCGGATTGTTTTCGATTTAATAATTATTTGGAATTAGTGTGTAATCTGTATTTGCTGATATATCTTTAATATTGTCTGGTATGGTGATATCTTTATAATTAGAGTGATTAATTTGCTGTCTGCTTGATTTCTTAATAAAGTAAATTGTTACTAGACTGTCTGTTAATTGTGCCTTATCTTGAATATCATAAGATAAACCTAATAATATCTAACAATGGTCAATCTGTTAATTAATCTGTTTCAATCTCTAGTAATGACTTATTAGAAACCCTTAGGACTTTGCAAGAACAAATGACTGCCCAACTTGCTGTATTGTCTGCTAACTTAGAACAAAGAATAGGGGAATAGGAAGTAAGGATTAATGAATTGCAACATAATAGGATAGATACTCAACATGTAGGGGTATTAGGAAGGGCTCCTATGGACCCTAGGACTAGAATTCCACCTGTAGCTAATTTAGAAGAATTAGAGGACCAAGTATCCAACAACAGTGATAGGAGACCTAGACAGAATAATAGACAAGAAAGGGATTTAGACTTAGTTGATAGGAACCTAAGTAATCTTAGGTTTAGTATACGTGGATTCATGGTAGAAATGACCATGATTATTATTTTGAGTGGGAAAAGAAGATAGAATTAGTATTTGAATGTCATAATTACTATGATGAGAAGAAAATTAAGGTAGCAGTAGTGGAATTTATAGAATATGCTTCTTCGTGGTATCACAACCTTGTTTTAACTAGACGTAGGTGTGGAGAACCCCCTATACAAACATGGGATGCGTTTAAAATTTTGTTGAGGAAAAGATTTGTTCCAAGTTATTATTATAGGGAATTACATAAGAGGTTACAAACATTAAATCAAGGAATTAGGTCAATGGATGAATATTTTAATGAATTAGAAGTCTTGATCATTAAAACAGGAATTATTGAGGATGAGGATGCTACCATGGCTAGATTCTTAAGTGGGTTAAATTCTAAAATAGCTGATAAAGTAGAATTATATCCTTGTGGGACTTTAAGTGAAATGGTGAACATAGCTACTAAAATAGAGAGTCAGATAAAGAATACTAGACAGTATAAACTCCCTGGGATTGGGATTAAGAGTACAGTAAGAAGGAATTTTGGGGGAACTACTTCTAGAAATTAGACGAATCATGGGAGATTTGAACCTAAAGGTAGAAACAATGAGGTTAAAGTAGAAAAATAAGATTGAAAGGGGTAGAAATGTAACAACTAATCCTGTTGGTGGTCTAAACAGAACTAGATATATCAAATGTTTTAAATGTGGAGGATTAGGGAATATAGCTTCTGTGTCCAAACAAGAGGAATATTTTAATTAGAGAATCTAGAGACATAGAATCTGAATCTGAGGAGGAAGACTTGGAGACTAGTTTGGTTAGGGATGATACTAGTGAGTCAGAAGAAGAGATAGAACTTCCAATAAGCAGAGATTTTTTGTAGTACGTAGGGCTTTAAACAGTAACAAACTACCTGATTCAAATGTAATACAGAGAGAAAATATATTTCATACTAGGTGTTTGATTGATGATAAACGTTTTAATATGGCTATAGATAGTGGTAGTTGTATCAATGCTGCTAGTACTTTATTAGTATCTAAGCTAGGATTACCAACCACTAAGCACCCAAAAACATATAGACTACAGTGGTTAAATGAGTTAGGGGATGTTAAGGTTAGTCAACACGTTTTAGTAAATTTAACATTAGGGAAATATGAGGATTCTATTCTGTGTGATATAGTTCCCATGCATGCTGCTCATTTATTGTTAGGTAAACCTTGGCAATATGATAGGAGAATGACACATGATGGTTATAAGAACAGATACAATTTACATAAGGATGAAGATTATATTAGCACCTATGACTCCAAAAGAGATTTTTGATGATGAAATAAAAATTAAGTCTGATTATAAGGAACTATCTAAATAGAGTTAAGAGACTGAGGTTAGTTCAAAAGAAGTTAAGGGGACATCTGGATTTTATGCTAAGAGTAAAGATGTGGGCAAGGCAATTAAGAGACAGGCAAGTGTGTACTTGATGGTTTATAAAGAATGTTATGAATGTCAATTAGGATTAAGTGAGGAAGTACTTGTTGCTGTGAGACAATTATTGGAAGAGTATAGTGAGTTATTTCCTAAAGACATACCTAGTGTATTACCTCCATTAAGGGGAATAGAACATCAAATAGATTTTATTCCAAGAGCTGTTATACCAAACAGACATGCTTATAGGGTTAATCCTGAAGAGGTTAAGGAATTAAAGAGGCAGGTTTGTGACTTATTAAGTAAAGGATACATTAAGGAATCAATGAGTCCATGTGCAATTCCAGTATTCTTAATACCTAAGAAGGATGGTAGTTGGAGAATGTGCATAGATAGTAGAGTAGTAAATAAAATAACTATTAAGTATAGATACCCTATACCTAGGCTTGATGAAATGTTAGACCTTCTACATGGTGCTGTAATTTTTTCAAAGATAGATTCAAAAAGTGGATATCATCAAATTAGGATGAAACCAGGAGATGAATGGAAAAAATCTTTTAAAACTAACTTTGGGTTATATGAATGGTTAGTAATGCCTTTTGGATTATCCAATGCACCCAGTACTTTTATGAGACTTATGAACTGATGGAAACCTGTTAGGGTTTCACGAAAGGATCGAAAGATTAATCGAGCGCAACGTTCGATTCGCCGGTTCAGCCTAAGGAAAAACTCCAAAGGAAGACCCAAAGATTCAGAGGCACAGTTTGTACAACGGCAACTGAAATCGAAGAAAGAATGATCAAGATCGATCAAAGTAAGAGCGAGCAGATTCAGAGAAGAAGAGCATGCGAGAGATTTGCCGAGAGAGAGAGAGACAATTCGCGAGAAGAATTGAGAAAAATCACAATGTATTCTGTCAAAAGATCGTCCTCGTATTACACGTTACCAGGCTATTTATATGCGTATTACAGATCTAATAAGAACATACAAAGATACCCGCACAATACAGACCAACGAAGTACACAACCAACCTTCAACGGAAAAGGCTGAATGGGCTGCTACTTTAGGCCACATAAGTAAGTCGACCAGCCCAAATAACCACAAGAGAAATGCCCCAAATACAAGGTAAGTTTGAGACATAATTCCCATCAGCTAAACAAAACTTTAGCTAATCATGGCTATTAAGGATTGATTAATCCACAATCCATCTAGTCCAAAATTAAGGACAGGGTGGCGGATTATACAACCGACCTAATTTCCATTAGCCAATTTTGACCGGCGAATGCATCATATGGGATTACAATTAATTAACAAAATTTACATAATCTGCACACTTCAGATACATAATCTGCACATCCCAGCAACTGCATCCAAAGATCCATAGAGTCCATATGCTGCATTACATTCCTATTTATCCACCAAATAAGACAAACAATTATAAGTAAATAATTCACAGCAATTATCAAAATTAATTAAATATAAATTTTTAAGATTCATATCATGAACCTCTTCTTGGAAAGGTTTCGCCTCTGAAACCTGAATAAGTCCCAGAAATGGACTAAGATCAGCCACATTAAAAGTATTGCTCACATTCCCAAATTTAACAGGTAAATCAATCTTATAAGCATTATGATTAATTTTCTCTATCACAGTAAATGGTCCATCTCCTCTAGAGTCCAACTTTGACTTTCTAAGATTTGGAAATCTCTCCTTCCTAAGGTGAACCCAGACTAAGTCTCCAGGTCTAAAAATCATTTTTCTCCTTCTTTTATTAGCATGTTCAGCCATCTGTTACACTTTTTTATTAATCTGTTGACGTACAGATTCATGTAACCTTTTTCATATTATCAATTCTAGATTTAGCATCAAAATTTCGCAATTCAGCATGAGGCACATGACTCAAATCTAAAGGAGTTAAAGGATTAAAACCATACACAATCTCAAATGGAGTTTTATTAGTTGTAGAATGCAAAGTCCTATTATAAGCAAATTCCACTTGAGGTAAAACATATTCCCATTGTTTAAGATTCTTTTCAAGGACAGCTCTTAACATGTTTCCTAATGTTCTATTTACTACCTCAGTTTGTCCATCAGTTTGAGGGTGACAAGTTGTAGAAAACAATAACTTAGTCCCTAATTTTCCCCACAAAACTTTCCAGAAATGACTTAAAAACTTAACATCTCTATCTGAAACTATAGTCTTAGGGATACCATGTAATTTAACCACATTAGAAAAAAATAATTCAGCCACAACCACATCATCATTTGTTTTATTACAAGGTATAAAATGAGCCATTTTACTGAACCTATCTACTACAACCATTATTTAATCCTTAGCTCTATTAGTCCTAGGTAATCCTAAAACAAAATCCAAAGATACATCAACCCAAGGATGGTTAGAGACAGGTAAGGGAGTATATAAACCAAATGGTTTTGAAGTAGTTTTTTCCTGCCTACAAGCAATACAATTGACATAATATTTTAAAACATCATTTTTCATGTGTGGCCAGTAAAAATGATCAGTTAAAACATCTAAAGTTTTCTGAGATCCTAGATGTGCCATTAACCCACCACTATGAGCTTCTTGAATTAATAAACCTCTATAAGAACATGCAGGAATACACAACCTATTTTCCCTAAACAAATAACCTTCATTAATAAAATACTTTCCTTGTGTAGAAACTTCACACCTTTTATAAATTTCTTTAAAATCAATATCTTTTAAGTATAATAGTTTAATACTGGAAAAACCTAACAAAGTAGTATCAGTAGCATTTAATAAAGCATATCTCCTGGATAAAGCATATGCAACTATATTATCACTACCTTTCTTATACTTAATCATGTAAGGAAAACTCTCAATAAATTCTATCCATCTACCTTATCTTCTATTTAACTTTGATTGACTTTTTAAATACTTAATAGCTTCCTGATCAGTATTAATTATAAATTCTCTATGCCACAAGTAATGTTGCCACACTTCTAAAGCTCTTACTAAAGCATACAGTTCCTTTTCATAAGTAGAATAATTCAAAATACTACCATTCAATTTCTCACTAAAATAAGCTATTGGCTTTCCTTCTTGAGAAAGTACAGCCCCTATTCCTAACCCTGAAGCATCACAATCTAATTCAAACATCTTTTCAAAGTCAGGAAGACTCAACACAGGTGCTTGGGTTAATTTAGTCTTAAGTGTCTCAAATGATTTCTGTTGTTCTAAACCCCAAGTAAACCCATTATCCTTCTTTGTTATGGCAGTCAAGGGAGCAGCTATAGTACTAAAGTTTCTCACAAATCTCCTGTAAAAAGAACACAATCCATGAAAACTTCTTACTTCAGTCACACTCTTTGGCACAGGCCATTCTTGAATAGCTCTAACCTTATCTTCATCTACAGATATACCATCTTTTCCTACCACAAATCCTAAGAAAACCACACTTTCCAAACAAAATCTAGACTTAGTTAAATTAGCATAAAGCTGTTCTATCTTAAACACATTTAAAATAATCCTTAAGTGTTTCAGGTGTTCCTCTAAAGATTTACTATATATAAGTATATCATCAAAATAAACAACCACAAATTTTCCAATAAATTCCCTCAAAACATAGTTCATAAGTCTCATAAAAGTACTAGGAGCATTCGAAAACCCAAAAGGCATCACTAACCATTCATATAATCCAAAATTAGTCTTAAAAGCTGTCTTCCACTCATCTCTTGGTTTCATTCTAATTTGATGATACCCACTTTTTGAATCTATTTTTGAAAATATAACAACACCATGCAATTGATCCAACATTTCATCAAGCCTAGGGATAGGATATCTATACTTGATAGTTATTTTATTTACTGCCCTGCTATCCACACACATCCTCCAACTACCATCCTTTTTTGGCACTAATAACACTGGTACTACACAAGGACTCATAGACTCCTTAATGTATCCTTTACTTAACAGTTTAGAGACCTGTCTTTTTAATTCCTTAACCTCTTCAGGATTAGCCCTATAAGCAGGTCTGTTTGGTATAACAGCTCCTGGAATAAAATCTATTTGATGTTCTATTCCCCTTAATGGAGGTAATCCACTAGGAATGTCCTCAGGAAACAACTCATTATATTCTTTCAATAACTGTTTCACTGCACTAGGTATTTCTTCACTTATTCCTCTCTGACACTCATAACAGTCCTTATAAATCATCAAGTACACATTAGCATTTCTTTTCATTGCCTTTCCTACATCCTTACCTTTAGCAAAAAATCCAGAAGTTCCTTTCATGTCCTTTGAACTAATATCATTCTCCAAACTAGGTTTAGATAACTCCTTATAATCAGATTTAATTTTGATTTGATCCTCAAATATTTATTTTGGAGTCATAGGTGCTAAGAAAATCTTCTTATCATCCTTCTGTACTGTATACCTATTTTTATAACCATCATGTATTACCTTCCTATCATATTGCCAAGGTCTACCTAACAACAGATGAGCAGCATGCATAGGAACTATATCACATAAAACAAAATCTTCATATTTTCCTAATTTTAAATTTACTAAAACTTGTTGACTAACTTTGACATCTCCCAATTCATTAAGCCATTGCAATCTATATGGTTTTGGATGTTTAGTAGTTGTTAAACCTAACTTAGACACTAATAGGGTACTAGCAGCATTAATACAACTACCACTATCTATGGCCATGTTAAAGCACTTATCGTCAATTAAACATCTGGTATGGAATATATTTTCTCTTTGTATAGCATTAGAATCAGGTAATTTATTACTGTTTAAAGTTCTACGAACAACAAAAAGATCCCTACTCACTGGCAATTCTACTTCTCCCTCTAGATCACTATCATCTTCTCTAACTACATTAACCTCTTCCTCTTCTTCTTCAGATTCAGATTCTATATCTCCAGACTCTCTAATTAAAATGTTTCTCTTGTTTGGACATTCAGAAGCTATATGTCCTAATCCTCCACATCTAAAACATTTAATATCCCTAGTCCTGTTTGATCCATTCACAGGGTTTGACATCACATTCTTACCCTTTACAAACTTCTGTCCTACCTTAACTTCATTGTTTCTACCTTTAAATTCAACCTTACTATTATTCTTCCAGTTCCCAGAAGTAGTTCCTCCAAAATTTCTCCTTACTGTTGTCTTAAACCCAATCCCAGGGGGTTTATATTGCCTAGATTTCCTTAATTGAACTTCTATCTTAGTAGATATATTTACCATCTCATTTAAAGTCCCACAAGGATATAATTCTACTTTATCAGTTATCTCTGAATTTAATCCACTCAGAAACCTAGCCATGGTAGCATCATCATCCTCAATAACTCCTGTCTTAATAATCAAAACTTCTAGTTCCTTATAATAATCATCCACTGTCCTCACTCCTTGACTAATAGTTTGCAACCTCTTATGCAATTCCCTATAATAGTAACTTGGCACAAACCTCTTTCTCATTAAAGTTTTAAATTCTGCCCAATTCTGTATAGGTGGTTCCCCACACCTTCGCCTAGTTAACATCAAATTATGATACCAAGAGGACGCATACTTAGTAAATTCTACTACAACCACCTTAATTTTCTTTTCTTCAGAGTAATTATGACACTCAAACACTAGTTCTATTTTCCTTTCCCATTCAAAATAATAATCAGGGTCATTCCTACCATTAAACCTTGGTATACTAAGCTTAAGATTATTCAAATTCCTATCAATGAACTCTAATTCCCTATCTTGCCTTTTGTTCTGTCTAGGCATCCTATCACTATTGTTAGATACTTGATCTTCCAACTCTTCTAGATTAGCTATGGGTGGAATTCTAATCCTAAGATCCATTGGAGCTCTTCCTAAAACTCCTGCTTGATTAGTTTCAACTCTGTTATGTTGCAATTCATTGATTCTTATTTCCTGTTCTCCTAGTCTTTGTTCTAGGTTAGCAGATAAAACAAAAAATTGAGCAGTCATTTGTTCTTGAAAGGTTCTAATGGTTTCTAAAAGATCATTACTGGAAACAGATTGATTGGCAGACTGACCATTGTTAGACATAATGAAATTGTTAGATTTAAACAACTAACACATCAGCAATTAATCAATAGAATCAATTTACTTAAGAACTTCAGACAAACAGAACACACAGTCTAATCACAAGAAGTATCACAATATCAATAATTAACAGAAATAGCAATAGTATAGCTTACTCAGACTGATTCAAGTCTATAATAATTTGATAAAAATGGCTAAGTAAAAGGGAACGATATTACCGCCTTTGCTTAAGCAATTAATCCACTTATTTAGGGTACCCCTCTTCTTGGAGGTCTAACCCTTTTCTCGAAACCAAAGGTTCGCTGGTTATGTCACCTGAGTACTTATTAACAAACAAGTAATTTGTGAAGAAATTGGAAATTAAGTATAGCAGATATTAGTATTTAACAATAAAACTCACGAATCGAGGTTACCAACACAGTTTATCGCACCGTCAGTCAAGATTCAAGTTCTTGACCAAACCCTAGGTCGATTAGGGTTTCTCTTCGGAACTTTCGAAATGGCGGACCAAAATACTTCAATCGCCGGTTTTAGAATGACGAAATTCAAAATAGTCCTCGTCGTTGCAAACCCTAAAATTTCACACTTCAAAATAGGGTTAGCGAAATACATAGATCGACTCAAAAAAATTGAGGAAAACTTAATCAGTAACAAAGAAAACTATGAGCACTCTAATAATCGAGGCTCTGATACCAAATGATGGAAACCTGTTAGGGTTTCACAAAAGGATCGAAAGATTAATCGAGCATAACTTTCGATTCGCCGGTTCAGCCTAAGGAAAAACTCCAAAGGAAGACCCAAAGATTTAGAGGCACAGTTTGTACAACGACAACTGAAATTGAAGAAAGAATGATCAAGATTGATCAAAGTAAGAGTGAGCATATTCAGAGAAGAAGAGCGAGCGAGAGATTTTCCGAGAGAGAGAGTGATAATTCGCGAGAAGAATCGAGAAAAATCACAATGTATTCTGTCAAAAGATCGTCCTCGTATTACACGTTACCAGGCTATTTATATGCGTATTACAGACCGTATAAGAACGTACAAAGATACCCGCACAATACAGACCAACGAAGTACACAACCAACCTTCAACGGAAAGGGCTGAATGGGCTGCTACTTTAGGCCACATAAGTAAGTCGACCAGCCCAAATAACCACAAGAGAAATGCCCCAAATACAAGGTAAGTTTGAGACATAATTCCCATCAGCTAAACAAAACTTTAGCTAATGATGGCTATTAAGGATTGATTAATCCACAATCCATCTAGTCCAAAATTAAGGACCGGGTGGCGGATTATACAACCAACCTAATTTCCATTAGCCAATTTCGACCGGCGAATGCATCATATGGGATTACAATTAATTAACAAAATTTACATAATTAGCACACTTCAGATACATAATCTACACATCCCAGCAACTGCATCCAAAGATCCATAGAGTCCATATGCTGCATTACATTCCTATTTATCCACCAAATAAGACAAACAATTATAAGTAAATAATTCACAGCAATTATCAAAATTAATTAAATATAAATTTTTAAGATTCATATCATGAACCATGTCCTGAGAAATTTTATTGGAAAATTTGTGGTTGTTTATTTTGATGACATACTTATATATAGTAGATCTTTAGAAGAACATTTGAAACATTTAAGGATTATTTTGGATGTGTTTAAGACAGAACAATTGTATGTTAATTTAGCTAAATCTAGGTTTTTTCTGGAAAGTGTAGTATTCTTAGGATTTGTGGTAGGTAAAGATGGTATATCTATAGATAAAGAAAAAAGTTAAAGCTATTCAAGAGTGGCCTGTACCTAAAAATGTAACTGAAGTGAGAAGTTTTCATGGTTTATGTTCATTTTATAGAATATTTGTTAGGAACTTTAGCACTATAGCTGCTCCTTTGGCTGCCATAACAAAAAAGGAAAATGGATTTAAGTGGGGTTTAGAACAGCAAAAATCTTTTTGAAACTCTTAAAAATAAATTAACCCAAGCACCTATTTTAAGCCTTTCTGACTTTGAAAAGATGTTTGAATTAGATTGTGATGCTTTAGGGTTAGGAATAGGGGCTCTACTTTCCCAAGAGGGCAAACCAATAGCTTATTTTAGTGAAAAATTAAATGGTAGTACTTTAAATTACTCTACTTATGAAAAAGAATTGTTTGCTTTAGTAAGAGCCTTAGAAGTTTGGCAACATTACTTATGGCCTAGAGAATATGTTATAAATACTGATCAAGAGGCTATTAAATATTTAAAGAGTCAATCAAAATTAAATAGAAGGTTAGGTAGATGGATTGTATTCATTGAAAGCTTTCCTTACATAATTAAGTATAAGAAAGGAGGTGATAATGTAGTTGAGATGCTTTATCTAGGAGACATGCTTTGTTGAATGCTGTAGATACTACTTTGCTTGGTTTTCTTATATTAAGCTTTTATATCTGGAAGATCTTGATTTTAAGGAAATTTATAAGAAATGTGAAATTGCTACATAGGGAAAATATTATATATGAGGGTTATTTGTTTAGAGAAAATAGGTTATGTATTTCTGAGTGTTCATATATAGGGTTATTAATTCAAGAAGCTCATAATGGTGGACTAATGGCACATTTAGGATTTCAAAAGACTTTAGACATATTATTTGATCATTTTTATTGGCCTCATATGAAAAATGATGTATTGAAATATTTTGTTAATTGTGTGGCTTGTAGACAGGCTAAGTCTACATCAAAACCTTTTGGGTTATATATTCCATTACCTGTACCTAATCAACCTTGGACTGATGTTTCTTTAGATTTTATTTTGGGCTTTCCTAGAAATAATAGAGATAAAGATTCAATAATGGTTGTAGCGGATAGGTTTAGTAAAATGGCTCATTTTGTACCTTGTAATAAAACCAATGATGCTGTAACTGTGGCTGAATTATTCTTTTCTCACATAGTCAAGTTGCATGGCATACCTAAGACAATAGTTTCAGACAGAGATGTTAAATTCCTGAGTCATTTTTGGAAGGTTTTGTGGGGAAAGTTTGGTACTAAATTATTATTTTCCACAACATGTCACCCTCAAACAGATGGACATATAGAGGTAGTAAATAGGACCTTGGGTAATATGTTAAGAGCTGTCCTTGGAAAGAATCTTAAGCACTGTGAATATGTTTTACCTCAGGCAGAATTTGCTTATAACAGGACCTTGCATTCTACAACAAAAAAGACTCCATTTGAAATTGTGTATGGTTTTAATCCTTTGAATCCTTTAGATCTAAGTCCTTTACGTAATGTTGAATTACATAATTTTGATGCTGAATCTAGTGCTAATAATATAAAGAAATTGCATGAATTTGTAAGTCAAAAAATTACTAAGAAAGTTCAACAAATGGCTGAGAATGCTAATAAAAGGAGAAGAAAAATGGTTTTTAAACATGGGGATTTAGTTTGGGTACACCTTAGGAAGGAAAGATTTCCAAACCTTAGAAAATCAAAATTAGACCCTAGGGGAGATGGACCTTTTACTGTGTTAGAAAGAATTAATGATAATGCTTATAAAGTTGATTTACCTGCTAAGTTTGGGAATGTTAGTGATTCTTTTAATGTTGCTGATCTTAGACCATTTATTGGAATCAGTTAGGTTTCAAAGATAAAATCTTTCCAAGAAGAGGGGAATGATATGAATCTTCAAAATTTATATTTAATTAATTCTGTTAATTGTTATAAATCACTTTGTGCTTATAATTGTTTTCCTTATTGTGTGCTTGATTAGGAAAATTAATGCAGAACATGGGGAATGGACTTAAAGATTGCTGTAGCTGCTGAGGAATTGTTGCAGAAATTTTTTTTTAAGATTAGAACATCCCATGTGATGCATTCGCCGGTAAAATGGGCTAACGGGGATTAAATTGGCTGTATGACCCGCCACCCGACCCATGATTAACTAGGTTAGTTGGATTGTGGGTTATTCATCCCTTGGTAACCATGATTAGCTAAATTAATTTCTAGCTAATGGGAATTATTTGTATCATTCTTTCCTTGTATTATTAAGCCATGTAATTTTGCGTTTTGAGCTGTTATTGTTTGATCAAGCTGTCGATCAATTGCTGTTGTACCAGCTGATTCTTGGGCTGGATTATTGGGCTGAGTCGTGTATGCTGATTGAGAGGCTTGCGATATGTATTTTTATACGCTCCCTTTTTTATTTTGTATGCCATATAAATATGGCCTCCACCGTATGTCCCGAGACACTTTTTGGTCGAATGAAATATTGAGTCTGGATTTCAACTACGATCCGCGAAATTTTTGAGAAACCCTTATAGGTTTCCATCAACTCCCATTAAGGAGTTAACTTGGCTTACCTAGTACGTAGTATATTGATTTTCTCATTTGTTCAGTCACCTTCTCTATCTCACAAGCAAATGATCATGTGTAGATTTTTGAGGGTGGCCAGTAGTAAGCCTATCTTATGTTGGGTATGGGGAGCATAAGAGCATGGAAATCCATGTTACCTTTTGTAGGTCCTTGAGGGACCATAGTTTTAGCTTTGCTCAACTATTTTCTTATTTCCAATGTATTTTAGGACTATCAATTTTACCCCTTTCATGTATATCAAATGTGTTGGGACCCGATGTGGTCTTGTTTTGTAAATGCTTACTCTTGGTATCCCTATAATATATATATATATTTTGCAAACTTTATTACTTTTATTTGGTTTGATTGGTTTTCTTAGACTTATATCTAATATAGGATGAGTGGTGGACATCTATCCTGTACTAGGTATAGTGGTAGCATATCATTTTTTATAGGTATTTTTTTGTGGTATTTTTGCTCCTATAATGTCTTAAAAATATAATTTTTAGGCAGTAAAAAATGGTGGTGTTCCATACACCATGTACTCTTCTAATGGAATAAGTAGATTACCATAAAATGACACCAATTAGTATGATAATTTATTGAGTAAAGCACACCAACACTAAAGATACATTAATATAAATTCATCACATGTATATGAATCATACTTAGTCATGCATTTAACATAAACACAAACATGGTAGTCACGTAGCAACAATAATTATATCCATAAAAATTATATAAAACACTAGTAACCCTATGTGCTAATATATTAACCCATATTATGATTATTATTTATATATAGGGGTGGTGACACATTTTTTACCATTTATTAGTGGGTATCTACTATGTAGATTTAACTGGTATCTTGAACCTCAGCCCATGAAAATCACCATTAGATGGCATAGACTATAACATGGAAAATACATCATTTATACCTAGTTGCAACTATAAATAATAGATTACAACCTATTTTAATATCAATATCAATGACATATATCACAAATAGAGAAACAAATCATATGTTGCAACATATCTTGGAGGCACCGATCTTCTCAATATGCATACCCTCTATGAATGCAACACATAGAGTAAAACATGATCCCTGTATAAGGGAATGTACATCATTTTGAGTACACTGCAACGTATTGACTTAGCAGCCCATGGATTATATTCCAAAAATTTCATGTGGATCATAGCCCCATCATGATGGTATTATAGACTGCAGTCCAAAGTACCAATGCAATACCAAGGGTCATCATCCATAGTTTAAATAACAGTCCAATGGATAATTTTTCTAAACCCATTTATATTTCATTTTAAGTTTAGGTGTTTTATTCCATAAAGATTAGAGGATACAATGCATATACCACATACAATTTAATATCAACAATTTATAACAAAGGTAGATAATCTCATAGGGTTTAACCCTTATCAATTCATTTCAAGGAGGGTAACATCTTAGGCTTCAACCCTTATCAATTATTATTACATATTATCCATAGTTTATCAATGCTAACTGTATCATATGATTATTAATATATTCATCTTTTCATCACCATTGTACCCCACAGGACTACGTCAAGCCTCATCAATAAAATCATAAATATCTCGGTTTAACCACCATGTGGTAAAAGCTAATATAGGTATATCTTATTCAATTATAATGATCTAAGCCATTTATATTAAGATTTTAAGATTATATCAATCATATACATAGGGTAGGATAACTAACCAACCAATCAAATGGTATGGTGTGTAACTTGAATGCTTTCAAACTCTTTTCAATCATGTTTCACTTTTTAGTAAACTAGTACTTGGGTTCATTAGACTGGTTGAATGATTTTAAGGCCTTTAAAAACATATTTTATCCCTATTGGGAAAAGTCGATGGGCTTGGGCTTAGGCTTAGACTAGTTGATGCATTTACTCTAAATGTAAAATTTTGGGAAAATAACACTCTAAGAGTTGTAATTTTAAACCCTTTTATGATGAATTTCATGTATTTGTGTTGTTGTTATCATACATGAAGATGTATGCTACCAAATTTTCATATAGTAGTGTGATAGTACATATGTATGAGAAAACTTATAACTTGCACTCTAAGTAACAAAAATATAGGGGGGGTATTAAAAACAACTATTTTTATATGGGTGGAGATATAACCTTTTGTTTCATACGGTACCATTTAGGCTAGAATGAGCTACAAGGTGACAGACACTATATGACAATTTGTGCCATAGAATTTTGAAGCCTATTATAATTGCCATTTTTAGGACAATCATGTATAACAAATTTTTTTTGTGATGAAGTCGTGAGATTTCATTTCCCTCTGATGTCTAATGATCCCTACTATGGTCAATATTTGCTCTATTTCCACATGTTCCTTTCATCCTCCTTCCTTGTCCCATATAAATCAAGAAAAAAATTAAGTGGAAGGGAGATTTAGCATTACATAAAGGAAATAAATAATGAAGGACACAAGCACTTATAGAGTCTTAGTTACATAGAATGAAGGTAACAGAGATGATTGAGACAAAGAAGGGTGTAATTCACCTCTTATTACCCGCTTTATCATTTCTCCTTTTCTATTTCATTTTATGCTCTATTTTTGTATTATGGAAGTCAGCATGAGTTGATTTAATTTTTGTAGGGAGAATCAATATGATCTATATACTATAACAATTTTAATGTTGAATAATTACTTTAATGAAATGGGTATTTCATCTTTGGTGTTTTTAATTGTTTATTATGTGTTGTGTTTTGGCCACAAATGGCATATACCTAGTTGAATTGAAAATAGAAAGGAATAAATTTGGTGAAAAACAACCAAGGTGTTGCTTATACAAACACGGACACAAGTTGAGCTCTTTATGTTAATGCTTGTTGATCATTATGTGATCTTTCCATGTGGTGGTGATAGCCCCTAGAGTATGTTTTATCTTGAGTGAAATATAGTGAGTGGATAAGTGTTAATCATTTGCCGCATGCTATATCACTATAGAGTGCATTGTGATTTGAGACTCCTCCCCACATTTCTTACTATTGTTTGAGATTAGCTTACCTTTTGCTACAAGTTTGATTCATAAGTGTTAGAACTAGAGATTAGTGGTTATTTTTTCAATTATAACCTTTTCATATTCTTTACAATATGTTTTTTACCCTTTATTATTATTTACTCAATAGTGTATTACTTCCTAGTCTTTTTGGGAACGATACTCATTCATCACTTTACTACATGGTAGGCTGTGTATACTTTTACACTATGCTATGAAACTTCTATCTTATTTTGTGCATCATTACTTATTTACACAAATAACAAGTTTTTGGCTCCATTATTAGAAATTGGAAATAGTGCTACACTATTTAGATAACATATTGTAGCGTGGTTTTAGATTTTCTAGTCTTTTACTTATTTTCTTTTATATTTATCCTACAAGATTAGTTAGGTGTATGAGCCATTATGATAGATTAGAATTTACCCCTTTGACCCTGAGAGTAAGCGTACCTTGATGCAAATGCTAGAATAAGTTCATGCTTAATGATAGTAAGATGAGGTGGTAATAAACACTAAGGAATCTCACACAATGGGCATGCCTCCACAAGGGAACAATGTTGGACATCTATGGTGACATCAACAACCGAGAGTGAATGGGATCCTTGTAGTCCTACCACATCAAATAATTGTTATGAATATCATAAAGTAACCTATTGCACCTTTAGGTGATGATAGAAATAAAGTTATCCATGACTATTCCATCTTTACCCAAGATCACCGAAACCTTACCATTATTCTTTTAGAAATCCAAGCCCCCCCAATTTGAACTCAAACATATGATGTTCTAAATGCTCCAAACTATAAGGAAATTTAGTGGAAAAACCATAGAATACCCCAAATTGCACCTTACAGCATTTATGGAAGCAAGTGATGCTTTTAAGATCCCACAAGTAGTTGAGAAAGCCCTTCAAATCAAACTCTTTCAACAATCTCTAAGAGATTGAGTGGGAGAATGGCTATGCTCCCTCTCTAAATGAGTTATCACTTTTTAGGATGACCTTGTCCAAAAATTCTTGATGTGATACTTTCCCTTAACAAAAATGGCAAGATAAGGCATAATATCACATCTTTCCTATAGGAGGAATATGACTTTGCAAGATGCATGGGAAATATTTAAAGACCTCATACATAATTTTACTAATAATGAAATTCCCTACTAGATTTAGATGGAAACATTTTACCATAGCATTAACCTACCAACCAAAAGCATAGTGTGTGCTTTAGCTAATGGTGCCTTGTTGAGTAATACATATGATTAGGTTTATGCCATCATTGAATCTACAACATGTAATAAACAATAATATTATTCACAAGGTTAGGGATACTAGAGCTTTTGAGGTTGAAACCATCACAAACCTTAGCTTTGAATTTTCTTCAATAGCTAACATGCTCAAGACTATATCTGCCCAAAACCCACAACTAGTGATGTAGCAAGTTGAGGAGAACCATACAAGACATGTAGCAGTGCCATCTTATGTATATTGTGTAGAATGTTACTTGTTTGAGTATTGTCCAACTAACCTAATATTTGTGAATTATATAGAAAAATTAAGCTAGGGGTGAACACCCCAGTTTTTATGGACTTACAAATTTTGTTTGCAATTTTAAGTGTGGAAGCAAAAACAATAAAAATGAAGGGTGTTACTGCCACAATTGGTACAAGTCTGCTTTCCTACCACTCTCATACCAAGTGCCAAGGCTAAAATCATTACTTCGCTTAGATTAATAACATGAGTAAAGAAATTTGAATAGAGAGAACATTAAATAAATACCGTAGTAATTAAAAACAACATCACTAGTTTACAAAATTCAAGAGAGAAATTATAGGAGGACATAAAGGTCTAAATACAACTAGAAATAAGATAGCAAAAGAGACACCGTATAGTCCTACACTCTCAAATCTGAACTACCAGCTTTTGATTGAACTAAGAATCTGACCTACAAAGTTCACTACCCATTAAATAGGTAGGGTCCCACGAGAATGAATCCTTCAGTACAACGGTACTGAGCAACCATTTATACAAAACTAATATAAAAAACCAGCATGGAATACATACAAGGCATATTAATTAACATACTATAAGACATACATATAGGCATACAATAATTGATATACAATAATCATTTAGATAATCAATTACCATAAAGTCACATACTGTTCATATTCATTCATATGGGACAACTAAACTTACCAAACAAGCATGCCAGAGATGCTCTCTAAAGCATGATGAGAAACAAACTCCAATACAACAACTATAACCTTCACAATATAACTCATATGTCAACATCAATCCCAACAAAATGCATAACATCATAGGTAAGACACAATACTCACAAAGGTAGGCACGAAGAGTGCTACTGAAACCATAGGTAGGCACAAAGGCTACTACTGAAACCACATGTAGGTATGAAGGCTGCTACCAAACCATAGGTAGACACAAAGATTACTACCGACCAATTTAATAATCAAATAATAATCGTTATTTTATCTAATTTTATTTATTTACAATGAGTTTAGGGACCCACTATTCTTAAAATAGTGGAACTATTTGAAGCATATATTAGGGACAATACACCTAAGCCACTATTATCATTCGACGAAATGAACTCAACACTACTCAGGGCAAAATGCTCTTGAGCCACTATTCTTACGTAGTGGTATGGTTTGAATCACCTCTTACGGATAACACACCTAAGCCACTATTATTGTCTGGTGGAGCAGATCCAACATCTATCTAGGATAAACCTCCTGAGCCACTACTCTTAACAGGTGGGTTTGAATCACCTCTTAAGGACAACACACCCGAGCCACTATTATCGTCTGATGGAATGGAACCAACATCTGGTCCTGACTCATGTAATATTCCACTTTAAATAATTAATATTTTATCCATTAGTTCTTATCTCAAATCATATTCTCATTCAAATATAGTATATGACCCCAATATTCTTAATCTAGTGGAATGAACGAAAATACCTCACAGGGACAGGACACTTGAGCCATTATTATCATCTAGTGGAACTGACCCATGAGCACCTTGACCCACCTTACATGATCTTTCACTTTAAATGATTTGTATATTATTCATGATTGGTTTAGGATTACAAAACATAATTAAGGTAAGTAAGACATCAACATATAGATAACAAGGCAGTTCTCTAAGGTTAAGCTTATTTCTCCCAAAAACCTTAAATTCACAACTTATACAAAACTTCCCCTACATTGATCATTTATCCACCAAATTTAATATATATTCCTCAATTAATATTATTATTAAAATTTCCAAAATTTGAGTTCTAAATTTCATGTCTTACACATGTGATAGTAGCTATACCTTAAAATTTACTATTTATAAGGCTCCCAAAACCCTAATCTCACAAGTAAATCATAACTTTTCCCATAAGGATTATATAATTAAAAAATTCAATATACATCCCCAAAATACCAATACTAACAATATATCCAAAATTCATAGGCTAACTCCAATGTTTTCCACATGTGATACAAACATTACCGTTTTAAGGTTATTATTCCCAAATTAGACCATTTTATTATTTGAGAAACTTATGATATTCATAATTACTCCAATCACTTGACATGAAATTATTAGCATAATTTTAATCCACCTAATACATTAAAATACCAAAATTTCCATATTGACCTATGTTAACCAAAATGCCCTTAAAGATAGCCGATAGCCTTTATCTTACAAAAAGTTTATATTTTCACTATCTTTATTTTCAAATCCTCCATTTATCAACATAAATCTTGAATATAATTATTCTCCACTCATCATACTATACTAAGCCCATATTACAACCATATATTACATTTTACTCCTTAGGGTTTTCTACGCAAGGCATTATCGTAACAATATCACATAAAACACAGATAGATCCAATTTCTATACTTAACCATTGTTGCTTATTTTTAATTATCTGAGACAACCATAATCAAGGTAAATATAGAGGCCAACATAAAAAATATACTAAGGCCATCCTAGGCTCTATTATTCATATCTGTACACTTTAGGCTGAGAATGACCAAAATGCCTCTTAGACCAAAATTTTTTAATTATCATCTATTTAAATACTAATTTATTTTATTTATTAATTTATCATGAAAAGGATAAAACACCATAAATAAATTATTTATTACGCACTTTAAATTATTGGATATGCCAAATGACTATTTTGCCCTTATACATAATTCTGCACATAAAATCCTATTATGCACTTTTAATGCATCCAAAACACATGCTCATATACTCAACAACAGATAATACATATAAGACATGCTTTTCAGAATAAAAATTGTAACACATTCAAAATGACTAAATTATCCTTAAGACATTTATCCGTAATAATTATTCTAGAATTATGTTCAAGCATGCTCAACCTATTATTTTATACATACCTATTATACAAAATATTTTCATGACATCATAATCATTTTGATCACACTTTTGCACCTGATATATCTTATGGTAGATAACATGCTCATTTTTCTAATTTTCATGATAAAAATAAATAATACATAATTATAATGTAACAAATTATGCTTAACACATTTCACACATAAAAACCCTAATGTGCCATCATACAATATTTATCATTTAGTTAAGGTATAAAAATTACCTGAATTCCAGCACAAACACAAAAATAACGGTATAAAATTATTAGGTCCCACTACTCAAACTCTCGTACCTAAAAATAATACCAAAATTACATAATTAATATCTATTAGGTAGAATAATAATTATAATATTAAAATATTTATTATTAAAAAATTACCAAAATTAATGTATTTAATAATAATGGATACAAAAATTTATAAAACCCTAAACATTTCTTACGCTGTGTATGTAGTGTAGGTCAGAGGTGCATGCATAAGGCTGTGGATGGATCAATGACTAGTAGGGCTAGTGATGGTTGGCTGAGAGGTGGCGACTAGTGATGGTTGGGGTATGCTGCAGAAAGGCTGGTGGTGGTTGTTGGTGCTACAGTGGAGGGTGGTGTTAGCTTGGTGGTGTAGACCTACTATAGGGGAAGGGTGGTTGGTTGGTTTTTTGTTAGGTGGTGTGCATGAAGGGTTGTGAGGTTGGTGCCCAGCTGGAGTCTTTGTGGAGAGATGTAGAGGGGGCAGAGAAGTTGCACAGGAGGGCTGTAGTGGTGGAGATGCTATTCAGTGGTTGATGGTAGTGCACGAGTGCTCGGGATAGAGGTATGGTGTTGATGCGTAAGGGTTTCTAGCTGTATATAGGGATTTGGTGGTGGAAGTGATGTGATGGGCTGGAGTATTGTGGTTGGTTGGGCGGTGGGGAAAAGGTGGTAGTAGTGGAGATTGGTGGTGGCTGGGCTATTGGGGATGGTTTTGGATGGATGTGGTGAGGATTAGGGGGTACAACTAGAGTTGGTGGAGGTAGTAGAAAAGGCTAGGGTTGGGTGGCTTGGTGGTGGTGCAGGAAAATGGGGATGGGATAAGGCTACAGAGTGATGGTTTTTGGGTGGTGGCACGCTGGAGATGAAGGGGAACAAGTTGGGGCGCATGTCTTGGTTAGTGGTGTGTGTATGTGTGTGTTGGTGCATGGATTGAGGCAAGGTTAATCAAACAAGAATAGAGAGGGAAGGGGCTATTTGGTTGGTGGGGAGATGAGAGCTAGGGGAAAGGGGAATCTTGGGAAAAACGATTAACAAAATGGAAGTGGTATGTGTACGTGTGTATATATATGTATGTAGATGGAGTTAAATGAAGTAAGGGAAGTGAGGTGATAGGGAGTTGGGTGCACAAGGGATAGGTTTGTGTGTGTATGTAAACACACATGCAGAGAAGGAGTTGCAGTGGGAGAAGGGAAGAGTGTTTGGGAGAGAAGATTGGGACACGATAGAGGGGTAAAATAGGGGGTAAAAATCGTAGGGTAGGGTAGAATTTTATTTATTTAGTTTTATATTTGATTTGGATAGATAAGGGTACTGGATCAAAAAATAATTCGAAAAAAATAATCCAGATTAGGATATGTTTAATAGAACGAAAAGAGATAAAATAATCGGGTGTAAATTTTAGGGATTTATTTTGGGTTATGAATCAAGGTTATAAACAAAAATAATTAAGCTAAGTATTAAGGGTTATTTTTGAATAGAAAGGCCAAATACTTGAAAATAAAGGTTACAAAATTTCCAGATGTTACAAGGGGTCCACAATAGTATGGGAACAATTTTAATCAAAATTAGATACAACCCCATGTCCTCTCCTAAATAAATTAGAACAACATCTGAAATCCTATAAACAGATAACCATGGTATCAAAATCCGAAAAAAATCTACCTAATTGTGCGAGCTTTTCAATGTTTAATGTTGACTAGTCGATAATTGGGCAAGCTAGTCGATACCATTCGATTGGTTGTTTACACTAGTTAGCTAACATTATATAAACTAGTCAAATAGTTATTGAAACTAGTTGATCGGTTTTATATTGTAAACTATTGATCTGATGCACATATTTGAATAGTATAATATTTTAGTAAACAAGGCGATGTGTCCTTTAGACCAGTCGATCAGTTTACTCCTTAAGCTATAACCATTTTACACTTCGTCTCAACCCATAGCTTAATTAGTCAAAGCATTCATTCAATTTAGTTAAACTAGTCAAAGTTTTCAAACAAAGATAAAATAGGTTTCTACAAGAAGAATAACCCATGGATTGGTTAGTGAAACTAGTTGATCAATTTTGTTAACCAATGGATGTGTTCAAATAGAGACCAAATGGGCTTTTATAGGATCAAAATCCATGGACTAGTTAGTCATACTAGCCGTTTGGTTTCTTGAGTTAATAAACAGGTTTGGGTTTTTCCAAATTTAACACTCTTGGTTTGAACCAAACCAATAGATCGATCTATCTTTAGAGTAGTAGAATGGTTCCGATTGGAACTAATATGATTGAAAACACTTTTAAAAGAGTTCGAGATTAAAATCTACATGGATTTTTTCAAATCAAAATAGTTTCAAGGAGGATTTTAATATAACCCAAGAGATTAAAATCAAAAGTTTGTTTTTTTTTTATTTTTTTACTTTTCTTACTTTAATAGAAATCATAAGACATGAAGTATACACCTTGAGGTCTTGAGTCTTGGTTGTCTTGACATAGCCTTCTCTTGTACTTTAAAACTTAATTGCTCTTTTAAATGTGTACTTTGTGAAATAATTTGAGTAAGAATGTTTTAAGTTCTTTGTTATCAACTATATCTCATGCATAATTAAAAACCATGTTAAATCATTTAAATTCCTTTATTATATTCAAAACAAGATTTAAGACATTGATTCACCTAGGAGGTTAACACAACCTAATTCCCAAACTCACTATTCTGAAGGCTAAAATTCAATAGAAACCCTACTCAAAGAGAACCTAGAAAAATGAAGTTTTTATTTAAAGACACACAACCTCCTTAAGAAACTTAGAGACTCAAATAGGGCAAATAGAAATATCCTTGAGTGACATTGAGAACCCTAGGAAAGAGGGGACGGAACATTGCAAGGTTATAACCCTTTTTAGCAATAAGGAGGTTGTCATGTAGATTAGGAATTTACTAGAGGAAGTCTATGGCTATCCTATAAGGCATAAAGAGAATTTAAATGCCAAAAGATCTAGTACTTTAAAAATAGTGCAACCACAAAATACTCATGACCTTATCATCATAGTAGACCAACCCAAGCTAACTGAGCATCACTTGACAAGATAATCTGCTTTAAGTACACCCGATTCTTATACCCCCACACCACCTTTCCTATGATGACTTAAGAAAAATATCAAGATAAGTGATTTGGTAATTTCATTGAAATTATTACAAAAATGCATAAGAGCATACCACTTGTGGAAGCACTCTAGCAGATGCTAAACTCTGGAAAGTTTTTTAAAGGTGTATTGACTAAAAGGAGAAGGTTGTGCAAATATGACATTGTGACACTAACTAAAGTCTTCAATTGAATCTAACAATAGATACTATAAATAAAACATCAAGATCTAGTGATTTTTATTCTTATATACTCTATTGGTGATATAAATAGTGGTAAAGCATTATTTAACCTAGGTGTAAGCATTAGCTTAATGCCAATGTCTTCTTCTAGGACCCTAGGAATTAGAGAAGCTCGATAAACAAGTGTTACCATAAAATTTATTGGCAGGTGGTTTTCCATATAGAAGGTAAGATATAGGATGTAATAGTAAAGGTGGTCTGATTCATTTTCCTATAAGATTTCATAATGTTAGACCACAAAGCTGATAAGGAGGTGCCTATTATACTTAGCATGCCTTTCTTAGCCGTAAGTAAGTGTAAAATCCTTAATTTTTGCATTTTTTTCTTTTTTTTCTTTAATATAATGTGGAAGTGATTAAATAAAAGTAGAAAAAATGTTATGGTTATATCGAACATAAAAAAGGTGTGACCATCTACTTAACCTACGCTCAGTGCAAGGCTGAAATGTTTAACCTAAAATTTGCATGAGAATCAAATATATGCGATAAATGATATGATAAGTTTACCATATCAAACACAGGAATAAATCCAAGAGTTTAGGTAACCAAAATAAAAACATCCCAACATAGTGATATGCATAACCAAACCAATGAGCCCAAATTTATGATACAACATACCATCCCCAATCAATTAACATAGAGAGACCCACATCAAACTACTTGAAAATATCAGATACTCCTCAAAATAAAAGATAGATCACTATAATGACCACATTAGGTAGTATTAGTACGGTGAAGTATTATTAAAACAAGTCTATCGTATAACATGGAAAGTGTAATACCCCAAAATTTTGCTAAACCTAATTACACATCATTAATACCTTAATCCAATTATCATCTCAAGAAAATATTCTTATAGCCTTCTCCAAATTTCTTAATATGAAAATCTTAATCTAACTCGAATATTTGACCGGGATAAATTATTTTTTGTAACCCGACCTTAAATTCGGCATATTTATATCACTAATCCTACCTAATTTTAGATAATCAAGTTTAATCTAATCCTACCTTAACCCTTTTCTTCCCTTTTTCTTTTCTTTCTTCTTTTTCCTTTCTTCTTTTTCAGTGTTTATTTCTTCTCCTCCTTCTCTTGCATGTGTTTCTTCTTACCATACATAACCATCACCCTCACCCTGCATCCACTTCTATACGCATCACATCTATCACCAACCCCTGCAACCATCATCATTATTACCCTCTAATGCTGCCATCATCCCTGCATCCTCCCCACTCACATGCCACTATGCACCTATATATATATATATATATATATATATATATATATATATAGACACACACTACTCATCTTTATTTTTCTCCCTCATTTGTTTGTCTCATTGTTACCCCATTTTATCTGTCAATCAAGATTGTCATAGCATCTCTTCTTTCTCCTTCTTCCTTCCTTCCTTTGCTCTATTTTCAAAGCCCAAACCCCCACCTCCATCATCATGCACCACTATAGCCACCAAGCTCCACCTTGAACTTGGTGGATCAACCACTAAGACCACCCTATGACTCCCCCTTATTGTTGGTAACCCTTTTCATCTTTTTCTCCTCTTCTTTCCTTGTGTCTGTCACATTTTTGTAAGGCACACGGCTCGCACATGACCTCACGCATGGCCATGCAACTCTATTTTCCTTATCACATGCTTATGACAACCAACACAGTTTGCCTATGCACCCTCGCACAATCTACCTCTATGTTATTTCATGGGTAATTCATTGCTCGAGCATGACGATATATCTTCCTATAGCTAGCCCGTGTAAGATCCAAGTTCTTTGCCTGGGAGTGCACTTTCTTTTGCATGCTAGTGTAAGCTCCTCTTTTCGGCCATGCACCCTCTTTTTCACCCTTAAACCTTCCCCAAAAACCACCAAAATTTTACCATAACACCACCATACATTCCACCATACTTCCATGTAGCTCAAGATCCCCTTTGAATCCGGTTATCTCCATTTTTACCTTCCTTTACCTTAAATTTTCCCTCAATTTTAATCTATAATCCTAATCATATATTATTTCATTTTTTAGGTGATATTAGGGTGATCTTGGAGGAGGAGTTTTAGGATTTACATGCTTAGAGCCTGGTGTCCTTGTTAGTAAGGATACTAATTGATGTTTTAAAATTTTTGTGTTAAATGCTTGCATGGCTATGTGAATTTTCATGATATTGTTGTTATATGATATAATGTATGTTGTTAATGATATGTTATGAAAATATGGAGTTATATGATAGAAAGGAAGTACGTATGGGCAAGATGTGTTGATATAATTTTTTTATTCTAAGTCGTATTTTTGGAAAAATATAACTTATGAAATAGTAATATGGGCCTAAAAAATTATGATGATATGTGGAAAATCAATATATTTAAGAGATACGGTGATAAATGGAGGATTTGGAAAATAATGATTGTTGAAGATACAATACTTTCATAAAATAATAGCTTTTTTGTCAATAAGGGTTAATATGAAAGTTTTGGTATTTTAATGTGTTAGGTTGATTAAATATTATAATGATATCAGGAAAGTGTTTTGGAGTGATTACTAAATGTTGTAGGCTCCTAAAAATGAGATAATGGCCTAATTAGGGCATAATAACCTTAAAATGGCAACATTATTATCCCATTTGTAAAACCTTTGAGTTAGACCACAAATTTTGGATATATTGTAAATATTGGTATTTTAATGATACTTATTGAATTTAGGTAATCATATGACTCTTATGGGAAGAGTTATGACTTACTTATAAAATTAGGGTTTTGGGAGCTCTATAAATAGTGACTTTTGGGATAAGGCTATTAGTATGCATCTAAGACGTGGGTGTTAGACCATGAAATTTAGATATGATAACAATGATGATATTTGAGAATGATATACTATATTTTGTGGTTAAATGATTAATATAAGAGAATTTATACTAGGAGTGTGAAATTAGGGTTTGGGGAAATTAAAGATCTTAACTCTAGAGATCAACCTTATTACCTGCATAAAAAGTTTATTTTCTTTAATGTGTTTAGTACCTGTAAATCAATTAAGAATAATACATCAATAATTTGAAGTAAACTATCATGTGATTAAGGCCAAGGTGATGTTTTATATCCGTTCTACAAGATAATAATAGTGGCTGGGAGTATTTTGTTCTAAAAAGGTGTTTCAGTCCGTCCCATTGGATGAAGAATAGTGGGGCCTCTTCTCATCGTGAAATAAAATATCAATTGTTTAACCTATGGATAAGACAATAATGACTTAAATTGGAATAGTATATGAGTCAAGACCAAGGTAATGTTTTTTAACCTTTCCATCAGATGATAATAGTGACTTAAGTGTGTTTTACCCCGAGAAGATGATGTTTTCAGATCCATTCCACCAGATGAGAATAGTGGCTCAGGTGTGTTGTCCCTTAGAAGGTGCTTCAGATTGTTCCACCGGTTTAAGAACAGTGGGGTTTCTAAACTCAATGCATATAAAATAATATAAATGGTTATATCTAATAAAGAGGCTAGGATCAATATTTTATCTTATGGAATTTTTCATATATTAAATTTTCACTCATCATCATTCATTAGTTTGTATCCCTAATTCAATATTATTGTTACCTTACTCAATATATAGCGTAGTGACCACCCTTCTCATTCCCACAAGTAGGAGACCTTGATTCTTCTATGCAGGTCTTTAAAGACTCACTAGATGACTTTACTGCTTTTGATGCACTATATGATGACGAGTGACCTTTTATCTGTATTGGGTGTTTGGATAAAGAGTTATGTTACCTGGTTAGGGATGGCAATGGGGCGGGTCGGGGTCGGGGACCCCATCCCCATCCCCGAACCCGATAAGGAAATTTATCCTCGAACCCGACCCGATCCCCGCGGGGATACAATCCCCATACCCGCCCCCGATCCCCGATCCCCCATCCCTGATCCCCGATACCCGATCCCCGATCCCCTATAAACTCCCAAATCCCTGATCCCCGATACCCGATCACCGATCCCCGATAAGATTCATGAAGCGAAGTAGTAAGCACCAGCAGCATTTGGCTAGAAAATCAGAAATATGTCATAACTAACAATTGGAATTACCGAATCAGGCATTTCATTATCACTTCTAAGACATCTATATATTGAAAACAAACATCTAGGACATGTGTTTATTATATATTAGTATTGCAGATCAAAATTTCAAAATTTAAAAATACAGAAGGTGAGCAGTCAAGACTCATACAGTCACACTCGGCAGTCGCGGACTGGTGTCTGTGGAGTGTGGACTGGTCGACTGGTCGTGGGAAATGCTCCAGTGCTCCGCTGCTCCAGGCGCTAGGTTGGGCAAAAAACGATGGACAGTGGAGATTTGGCAGGCGGCAGCACAACACTCGGCACTCGGCATTCGGCAGTCGGGGTCGGGGAAAAATTAGGTTAACTGGGAGGAGCCGTCGAGCTCGAGCCGAGGAGGTTATTTGCTACTTGTCTTCTGAAATTGAGTTGCTGTAGAGTAGTCAGACTTATGGAGACATGGTCATGGGTGCGGGCAGCGGTGAGCGGGCTGTGTGCAGGTGCAGGTAGGAGGCAGCGTGCGGGGTGCTGGGTGAAGGGGAGTGCGGAGTGCCAAAGCCAAACGGGGTCGGGGAGGAAGGAACGACCCAGGCGAGGAAGGAAGACCGACCAAAAAGTCACCAAACACGGCTTGCCCAATCTGCACAGTTCAAAAAAATTTTTAATTTCGGGGCGGGTTCGGGAACGAGGACCCTAAACCCATACCCGACCCCGAACCTGATCCCCGAAATACTTTCCCGAACCCGAACCCGAACGGGGAATCCCCGACGGGGCCCCAAACCCGTGGGGAAAATTGCCATCCCTATACCTGGTTGATATGTTTACCTGGATACTTTTTTAAACTCTTTGATCCATAGTATCCCTTTGTTTGTGTTATGTTATTATAATTTGGAGTTAACTTCCAAACTCTCATTGTATTTATAAAAGTTATTCCATTTATAATTTTATTATTTTACTATGAATGGTTTTAATCTTGTGATTGATGTAAGGATGGTTGGAAAAACTAGACTTATTTCAATTACGGTAGTAATATCTAGTAGTTTTCTTATATTTTTTCACTGTAAAATAAAATTTTTTAGTAGTAAAATTTAGGGTGTTACTGAAAGAGCTTATGCTACACATAGAGGTCATATTAATCATGGCATATCAAACATGCTAAAACACATTTTCATGGAACAATAACAACAAACACATGATGATTTCATATATCGCAAACATAAATGAACCATATTTTTATTATTTTTTTATATAATCATATAATCTAATTTTTAAGATATTTAAATGAC
Source organism: Tamarix austromongolica (assembly GCA_039764185.1). NCBI lineage: Eukaryota > Viridiplantae > Streptophyta > Magnoliopsida > Caryophyllales > Tamaricaceae > Tamarix > Tamarix austromongolica. The sequence continues at coordinate 91,403,822 of CM077811.1, read as the reverse complement.
ACACCTAAACCTCCACCATGATCATGGGTTATGGTAGTAGCACAAGGGTAAATAAGTCCCTAAACATGGGTATACCCTTTGTCAATTAGAACCCATGATTGCATCAATCCTAATATGTGTGTTTGTATGCAATCACACCAAACACAAATCATATGCATACCCTTCATTGGCTAAAACTCAATGGAGCATTGATTCTAGTATGGGTGTTTGTAAGCAATAATAATAAATGAAACATGGGCATAACCTCCATCGACTACAATTCGATGTCGCATTGCTCCTAATATGGGTGTTTGTAGGTGATACCACCAAATGCAATCGAGTATGCATATCTTAGGCATTTATGCCTTCCATATTAGGTGTTTAGTCGATTACACCAAATGCAAAGGATAAACCCACAAATTTTGGTATACCCTATGCAAGTTGTAATCTTATAGAGCATGACACCATGATAATTTATCACACTATTATTCCTAATCTCGCATACATTCCACATCCTTGTAGGACGGGAAAGTTACTGAGTTAAAAGGAGATGAAACCCCACCAATTATGGCATACCCTCTACAAGCAACAAATTTATAGAACACCAACATCATGATGGTCTACCATTATATTATTCCTAATCCTACATATTGGCCAAAACTTAGTTGGACGAGAAATATATTGAGTGAAAAAAAAGTAAATACCACAAGGCAGTAAGCCTAATAACTCCCAGTTATACACGCTGATATCTAGAGAAGAAGCCTCGAATGAAAATATTATTTTTCACTATATAATTAATTAGTGATGTCATAAATGATAAAAAAAATCAATAAATAGTCCAATAGGGTGTTTTTAGTGTTGAAACCAAACACAAAATAGGGTCACAAGCCACATAAATAATTATTTTATTTTTGTTAAATTCATTTATTCCAAGTTAAGGCCATCATTAACTATTTATTTTAATCCAAGGCTGGGATCACTAAAATTTCCATAAATTAGTAAATTAAGCATCACAAAGGTCCTAAGCCGTCACTATGGAATAATAACAAATCAATGGCTTATAGACTGGACTAGTCAATTGGTCCTTAGGACCCAACAAATGAATTGTACACAACAATGAGTCTAATAGCTAGTCCAACCACTCGATTGATATTACGAACCAGTAAATGGATTTGGTCAACCTAATCACTATGATTAGGCTAAAACCAAAACAATCGTGTACACAAAAATAACTAGTTGATGGGTTTATCAACGTGATTGACCAATCTAGCAAGAAAAACTCATGTCACACATAACCAAATTTCATATAATTAATTACCAAAAATTATCAACCTAACACATTTCAACATGAATAGGTCAAAACCATAGATAATAATAGAAGGCCATACTAATCATTGAAATTCATGTTTAGATACAATCAAAGCCATAAATCATGCTAATCATACTAATAATTAAATTTCTCATTTGAAGAAAATAAAAGCCATAAATCTTGCTTACCACACTAAACATCAAATTTCATGCTTCAATTCATCATATAGATAAGGTGATATATAAATCATGTTATCATTACACCTTAAGAGAGCCCGTCATTATCCCAAGGATTAATAAAAGGAAAAACAATCAATAATAAGTGTCAATCATTCGATTGGAGGTATCCAACAGTCGGTCGGTTGATCACCTCAGAAAGTAGCTAAAAATGTGTCATATCAGTTAACTAAAATGGTGGTATAGTTGACTAATCGATTAAACAAGATAGGTAATAAATATAATGTACACATTTATTGTCCAGACGATCCCATCCACCATAATATGTGTACTATTGACTAAAGGGTCAGAATAATAGATCAATAACAAAATCGAGAATAAGTTATAGAATTTTCCTAACCGTTCCATCGACTAAAGACCCAAATCAACCGATCAAAACAACCATTCATTATATCGATATGGCCATCTAGTTGATGGTTACTTAAGATGATGAAAATGTGAATGATGAATAAATCAAAATAACCACAACTCCTAACATACTTCAAACCTAATCGAGGACATATAAAAATTATGTTAAAGAACAATTTGGACTCTTCAATTTAAATACCACAACCTCATATGCCCAAAATCAAAAGAATCATGCTATTTCACCAATTTCCATGCTAAGGCCAAAAATGGCTAAATCATACTTACATGGTCAAAAATTAAGGACTCCAACGAGCTCATACTAGACATTAAATAATGGTTATCAGCTAAAACCTTCCTAACAATTCCTCAAAGCCAAAATTTTAACCATGAACATCATTCATTCATATGGTGAAAACTTACAAAGTGCCATAACTTATACTAAAACCAACCATATTCCACAACTCATGCTTATAATTATGTTAGTATATACATGTGTACATAACTCACGCTTTACATAAAAATCATACCACATCCAATAGAATAACTAAAGAAACCATGAACACTAAAACTTATCATAAGGTAGAGATTTATCTTAACTCAAATAAAATATTCTAGAAAAATAAAAATAATCCTAACGTAATGGCCAACTACAAGATCCTTGATTCACTATGGAATGATGAACCCAAAAATCAATAAAATACTTAGAATAAACTTAAAATAAGGAAATTAGAATAAGGATAATATTCCTTAACCTCAACATAAAAGATAGATTAACTAAAAGGAGAAAAAGTAAGAAATATTTAACTTTTTTTATAAACTTTAACTCTTCTTTGTTTAAGGAATATGAAAGAAGGTTCAAAATATATTAAGAATAAGAAAAGAGAAGAAAAAAATAAAAGGGGGGAATATAGAGGATAGAGCTTCGATTTCTAGCTAGAACAAAGAAAGGTAAATTAGGGGAAAAGTTCTCCACATATTGAAAAAACATTCTAAGGAAAGAAGAGATAAAGTAGAGTAAGTGATTAAGTGGAGATAAGAAATGAAATTGAGTTTAAGAGGCAGCGTCTTAGTTGAAACATTACAAGGAAAAAGAACAATGTGGTTAGAAAGAGAAGAGAGAAAACCAAGGGTGAGAGTACGATAAGAGAGAAATGAAATTATATCAAGAGAGCTTGAGAAGCCTTCATGGTTGACAAGAAGGAATATGAGAGAGGATGTAGAGTTTACTTGTAAGGGTGAAAGGGATGGTGGAGTGTTGTGGGTAAAGGTGTAAGAGAATCAAATGATGAAGCATGTGATATGGGAGGTGAATTTAAGCATGGAATAGGTTAACATAGGAGGGTAGCAGGCACTAAAGGTCCCCACGATCTAAAGGAGAGAAGGAGAAGGTAGGAGGAGAGAAGAAATATGGTAGGTTAGGAAAAGTGCCAAAAGTGTTTTTAGGGAAGATTTTAATTGAATAATAATGATTTATTAATATAAATAATGTAAAAAATATTCCACAAACATCTCAATGTGCTTACTAACACAAACATATCATAATCTAAGATTTTGAAATCATTTGAGCAAAATTCAAATTAAAATATGAAACAAACATAATAATCATAGGTATCACTTGACCCGTTACCTCAATTAGTTGACCGATGTAACTTTGGTTAAGTGCCTATTTTATGAATTTATCCCCAATAAATTGATATACAAACTAGTCGACCAATGGATACTAGCCAACCGATACCCTAAAAAATATCCATTTTCAAAATTTTCTAAATTTTTTCTCAAACAAAACCACATTATTTATTATTTAAGTAATTTTAAAAATATTTTGAAACATTTTATAGTTAGATCCTTATAGATGTGTAAAAGGTGAGATGCCTATTAGATTAATTAGGGAGAAAGTACATTTTAATGTGTTAACATCTATGAGATTACTAAAGGAGATGCAAATGATAGCTTAAGGGTAGACTATGTGGATATGGTCATTATGGAATAACTTCATGTAGGCATCCTTAATGAGACGTATATACTATTTGATTATGAACATTTAACTGGTAGTTTTATTGTAGCATATAGCCTTACACAAGATAAATATGATGTTGCAACATGTAATTGTCTAGAGAAATCATAATTACATGTGGAATTTACTTCATAGAAGTTATTCACAATGATGTGTATGAGTATGCACTAGGTTAAAATCAAACAAACTCAAAGGCCCATTTTTACATATATTGCTAACCAAAACTTAGACCAATCATAAAATGGGCTATACCTGGACCTAGAGTGATACTTTTTTAACTTTGTTTTAAATATGACCTTATTTTGACCCAATTTTTCTATTTTCATCTAACTTTGAAATTCAACCCTATTTTCATCTAATTTCCATTATCAACATGGATTTCATAGACTCATTTCATGCATATAATTCCTCTATTTATCCATAATAATCTCAATACAATAACTAAAAAAAGCATATAAGAGTTGGTTGCGATGTTTTAAAAACATAAAAAAAATAACAAGATAAAGAAAAGAACATATAATATACTTATACAAAACTATGGATGATGGGAATAAGTGCATAAAACGATAAATTCCTCCAAATAGGGGAAAAAACAATATATCACATAAGATAAAAATGGAAATTACATAAAAATTAATACAATATGAAAGTCTTCAACTCTATTGTTCATTTCAGGCAACATACACCACCTCAAGCTCCACATTAGCTTCCTTTTCCACATCTTTTTTAGTTCAAATGTAAATGAATTAATAATTAACAATAGCATTATATCAAGGATAATTTATAGAATATTAAATGGAATAAAGAAAAACCAAATTAATAAAATAAAGTAAGGAAATAAAGCTTAATTTATTACTATGTTTCTCTATTTCCTCCATCTCTTCCAAGTCTTACTCTAAATCAAAAATTTTCTCTTACATTTTTTTTTCTAAAATATAATCTATAGAGTATATAAGAGATATTATGGTCTTAATTCACACAAAAATAAATAAGCAAGTAAATACAAATACAATGGCATTATTAGATTCAATAAATAAATGTATTAATATAAAGAAAGAATCACCTTTGATGTTACAGAGCTCTTAAATTGATCCAAGGGATAACCATTAACGTTGAATGTAGATTATGATGAGGATATATATATATAGTGTCACAGAAAGAACATCATGTGCTATAAGTGAAAGGATTAGATATCTAAGACCATGTATTTTTATCATATTAATGCATCTTTTTCTTCATGGTTTATCTTCTTCTCTTCTAAAAACCTCTTATGCTTTGTAACACCATAATATGTTCCATTTATCTTCATCATTTGTTCCAACACACTTTCTATAAAATCATCTCCACTATCCTTATTCACAAGAAGATCAAAACTTTCATTAAGTATAAATGAATCATACTTCTTCCTATAATCATCAAATAAATTAGCAACAAATTTCTTTTGAGTAGAGGTCAAGACTCTAGTAACCTTCCTTTTGAATTATTGTCATATAATATGCATAAAAAAACATTAGTCACATTACCAAATGTATAGATAGGACTTAATCTTTCATGTTGATCTCAAGATAAAATGCCATATTACATTGCAAGTGTCCACTTTGATGAACAAAGTTGTGGACACATAGGGATTGCTTATACAAGCAAGATAAAGATGCTAACAAGCCTGAAGTAAATCTAATCTTTTATAAAGTAGTGGAGGTTATATATAGAAAAAATAAGTAAGAAATAATCTAAAATGACACATAATTTTTGTAAAATGAAATTCTTAGGTAGGAGAAAGAAATCAAAATTAACAATAAGAAAAAGTTAGAGGGAAAAAAATCAAAGGAATATACTTAATTTAGGGATTCTACAGACTAGAGAATCTGGATAAGAAAAATTTAAGAGGGGTTTCATTTATAAAGTTGAAAAAAAACTAGCAATGAAGCTTTGCAGTAATAAATTGATGGTGGAGAAAAACGTGGGTATAGAAGTAGAGGTTGTTTGTATAGGAGGAATATTGGAAAATGGTTAGTGAAGGTTTGGTGGCTATTGATGATTGGAGACAAATCAGTGGCCTAGAAAGAGGATACACAAGCTAGGTTTATTAAGCTGGGTAGGAGGACCAAGGTGAGGAGGAGGGAATTTAAAATTGGGGAGAGTTGATCAAGTAGTTGAAGCTCAATGGTCTGGTAGATCAAAAGTAAAACAAAAGAAAAACTTAAGTAAAAATTAAAAAAAGGGTTGATTTTAGGCAAAACCATAAGACTCAGGTTAAACCTAGATCTACATAGACATTTTTTTTCAAAGAATATGACCTATAATCTATAATTGTTTTCCCAACTAGTCTAACCCTAGCTCTATTTTAGTAGTTTAGTAGTTTAGCCCATTCTAAAATTTTGAGTTGAATTATATTTTGCACACCTTTAACTATGTGAGACTAGAAATGTTCGATAGGGAAGACACTTCTATCAAACCATTTGTTAATGAACCACCCACTTTGGAGCTTAAGCCATTATCCCTTCATTTAAAGCATGATTATCTTGGAGAGGAGATAAACTTCCTATAATAACTTTATCTACCGTATCATTATAGAGAAAGGAGTAGCTAGTGCAACTACTAAAACAACATAAGCATGTTGTAGGGTGGATAATAGTAAACATTAAGGGAATTATCCCTAACATATTTATGCATAAGATTTTGCTAGAAGGATCTTTAATCACATCAATATATCACCAATAAAGATTAAATCCAATAAAGAAAGGGCTAATAAAGAAGGAATTCATTAAATGGATTGATTGTAATACCCCTACAATTTACTATTAAAAAATTTTATTTTATTTAAAATTTGATGAAAGCAAAAACTGTAAATTTTAGGGTTGTTACTACCACACTTAGTATCAAACCGATTTTCTCCTACTAATCCAGTACCAAGTGCTAAGGCTAAAAAGGAACATAACATGATTTATACAAATTTAGACTTTCGTTTAAATCAGAGTAGTGCATTAAAGTTGTTACAAGAGGTATATCCCATTATTAGTGGTTACAAGAGTGAAATGATTTTAAACAAGGAAATAGAAGATTAAAAGAGAAACCCTAAAATCTTTTCGGACAATCCTTACCCTCATACCTGTTAGTAGCTTGAATAGCACATGCAACAAACCTATAAGGGACACTGCCCATTGAATAGGCAGAGGCCCACAAATGGAGCCCTTTAATGCTATGGTATTGAGTAACCATTTATACCAAACTGAAAGACAGGGCCCACATATAATACATCATACATGAATAATGAAAAAACGATAATATACGCAGGCATAACGATAACCACAATTAAACACCATATACAATAGGAGACACATAACACAATGTCCATTTACCTAGAAATTCCATCATATACCAAGGGAGAGATAGACACCAAGGCCAAATTCTTACTATCACAATGGATCATAAAGGTGAAATCAATACTTTTGGTCTTAAGCCATTAATTAAACATCATTCAACATCATTTCTCAAATTATATGCTTGTGAGTCCGAGAAGCCCACTATTATAGCTGGTGGATTGAAAATACACTTCGGGACAGAATATACCTAGCCACTATTATGCACCAGTGGACTATTCTCCAAGGCACGCTACACCTAGCTACTATTCTCCCTGGTGGACCAGTCTAGCCCTGATTCACATGGTGTTCAACTATAAGTGATTAGTGTCTTCCTATAATTTATTAACATCCAATGTTTGGTTTATTGAGCTCGGGATCCCCCACTATTATAGACAATGAATGGAAAAACACTCCAGGGCAGAATGCATCTGGCCACTATTATTCGCCAGTGGACTAGTCTCTAGGGCATCTTTCACCTAGCCACTTTTTTTTGCCGGTGGATTAGTTTAGGCTCAACTCAATAATCTTTCACTTTATGTGATTAGTATTTTACATTTATTTAACTTGAGGGGGAGGTTACGAACTTGGAGACATAAAGGTATATTGGTCATAGAATCAAGTATTCATATCAAAGATCATGACACATATAAAACCCTAACATGTACTTCTAACATATCTAACAGACATTTCCATACATACTTCATAATATAGGCACCTCTTGCATGATTATGAAATAAGCATCATATCATACCCGTAATCACCCATTCAACCCTATACCATCCATTATTCTTATGATATTTACTGATTTACCAAATACCCATACTTTTATAATATATATGGATATACTTAAACAAGTGTTCTTAAAGTAGCAAACCCTTATTCTTTTATTTAATATCCTTTATGTCTTATTATGGAGGCTTATTTAATCTATTGTCATGTTATATTTAATTTACCTATTTAGCCCTTCATCCTAGCAAAATTACTAAGATACACCTTATTTGTAAAGTTATCAAGTCATCCTTCCAGTTGGTTAGATTATCAAATTACCCTTTATACTTGTTAAACTTACCAATTTGCCCTTTAGATTTATTAAATTACTAAATTACCCTTCATACTTGTTACATTTGCCAAATTACCAAAATACCATCCTTACTTATTATTTTACCATTTTACTCCTTTTACTTATAAAATTACCAAGTTATCCTTTTTTATGCTAAATTACCAAAATACCCTTCTTATTATTTTACCATTTTAACGTTTTTACTCACAAAATTACGAAGTTATCCTTCATTTATGCTAAATTACCAAAATACCTTTCTTACTTATTATTTTACCATTTTACCCCTTTTACTTAAAAATTACCAAGTTATTCTTCCTTTATGCCAAATTACTAAAATACCCTTCTTACTTATTATTTTACCATTTTACCCCCTTATGTTTATAAAATTATGGAGTTATTCCTTTTTGTTCTATAATTACCAAAATACCCTTCTCATTTAATTAATTTAACAACATACCTTTTTACTCACAAAATTACCAAGTTATCTCCTTTTTCAATGTAAATTTACTAAAATGCTCTCCTTACTTATTAAATAATCATATTACGCCTTTTATTCTCACAAATTACCAGTTTTCCCTTATTATGCCAAATTTATTAAAATACCCTTACCATATAAAACATTAACAACCATGGTCCATATACATTATCTAACACCACAAACTATTATTATTTATTATTAATACTCATTAGCACCTACCATATATATAATATTTAGGCCACACCTTTTGTACAAGAAAAGTTACTAAAATGTCCCTAGGGATTTTATCAACATTATCTATGCAATAAATGGCCATATTAGCTTATCATGTCGTATACATGTATTTAACATTATCATTAACAATAAGGCTCCTTCCTTAAACATCATTTCTACACATGACATATAAATTAACATGCTTTTCATTCTAGCAACCAATATATGCTACAAGTCATAATATACTTAACATCATACAACATGCACATAATTATATTGAGAATCCTAATGTGCTAGCATACTTATATCCACACAGTTTAGTAGGGTATAATGGTTACCTTATTTCCAGCAATAATTAAACCTTACTGTTACCCTGGTTAGTAAAAATTAGCATATTAGAAGTAGAAAATCAAAAGAATACATTTTTATCAAAAGCTTAATTAATGCATACTAATACTAACTATTTTTATACCTCAAAAATTAACCAAATTTTCACAAAAAAATTGTAGGAAGAAAGAGGGAGAGGGTTGGTTCAATTAAGGGTTTTGGGGTTGGGTTGAGAGCTTGTGGAAGAGAGTGAGGGTGGTGGCTGGGTGCAGGGAGGGAGGAGGGGTGTTGGTGGTGGTCAGAGATCGAAGATCGGCGACTCAAGGCGGCAAAGACTATGGCTGCAGGGCTGGGAAGATACGTGCAAGGATGGGTAAAGAATAAGAAGGGAGAGAAAAGAAGAGAAGAAGGGAAGGGGTTGTAGGGAAGTTTCAGCTAAGGGGAGGAAGGTAGTTGTAACACCCCCAAATTTACTACTGAAAAATTTCGTTTAAATCAAAAGGTTTAGCGGAAGCGAGAGAATTAAAACTGTAAACTTGGGGGTATTACCGCCACACTCAGTACCAGACCGGTTCATTCCTACCGTTCTGATACTAAGTTCTAAGGCTAAACTAAACAATCATTAAGTAAGAGTCATCAAAACATAGGTCCATAGTTAACATAGACCATTCACGGAAACCACTAGTCAACAACAGTCAAAATATCGTTTAGGAATACAACTTAGAGTACGGTTTCAAAATAAGAAGCGTAGTACGAAATATAGCCAAATAAAACAGATCCCAAAGGACCAATATCCGGATTGCCTACTCACTCAAGCCAAACCTTCCACCCCACAATTTGTAACCGATCAAACCTACATAGGAGGTCTGCTCCCCACCATTGGTGGATCATCACATGACCCATTCAATCAAGTTAGTATCAGTACGGGTCCAATACTGTGTAAGGGCGCTGGTGCGCTAAGGCCAAGCATACAATAATACCACATAACATACATAGCACAAACATATAGACAACATGCGATAACCCGCAAGATAAGGCTTGAGTACTTTCCGGTGATTTATTCTTATTTCTCATTAATAATAATACGTTCATTCCACACATATTCTTTAATAGTCTGTGTGAGTGCGGGAACCCCACTATTATAGCCGGTGGACCGGTCACGAGGGTAACATACCCTGCCACTATTATTTGCCGGTGGACTGGTCTGGCCTCGACTCACAAGGTGTTCCACTATAAATATTCGTATATTTCCTAGGTCTTATCATCATTCTGATTAGTTTGTTGAGCACGGAATCCCCCACTATTATAGCCGGTGGAACGGTCACGAGGGCCATGCCCTGCCACTATTATAGCCGGTGGACCGGTCACGAGGGTAACATACCCTGCCACTATTATTTGCCGGTGGACTGGTCTGGGTCCGGCTCAACATCTTTTTCTATAAGTAGTTAATGTCTTAACATATCTTATTCAAAAGGTTTTCACCAAGGATACGCACAAATCATTCTCTCTATGCTTTACACATCGCAACCAATAAAATTCCGCATTCATAACTACCCTTTAATCGATAATACACATGATAACGCCAAACAACTCTAAGCAGTCATAACCAACCCTAATTGTCCACACCAACCCGTGGTTAACCACTCTCATCCCTATTTTACCATAACCACCGTACTTAGCCATCCCAAACCTTAATTATCCTCAACAGTCACAATTAGTTACTCCATCCCTTCTTAATCACAACGCCCTAGAGTTAATCACTCCAAACCCTGATTCCATACGATCATTAATTCCCATGCAAAACCCTAGTACCGCCATACCAACATTAATACCACCATACAACCCATAACACCACCATGTAAACCCTAATACCACCATAAGTCATTAATACCACTATAAAATCATTAATACCACCATACAAACATTAATACCACCATACAAACCCTAATACCACCATACAAAACCCTAATACCACCATACAACATTAATACCTCCATAAAATCACAAATTCCACCATACAACATTAATACCTCCATAAAATCACAATACCACCATACGAACCCGAATACACCATAAGCCATTAATACCACTATGAAATCATCAGTACCACCATACGAACATTTATGCCACCATACAAACCCTAATACCACCATGCAAACCCTAATACCACCATACAAACCCTAATACCACCATACAACATTAATACCTCCATAAAATCACAAATACGACCATACAACATTAATACCTCCATAAAATCACAAATTCCACCATACAACATTAATACCTCCATAAAATCACAATACCACCATACGAACCCGAATACCACCATAAGCCATTAATACCACTATGAAATCATCAGTACCACCATACGAACATTTATGTCACCATACAAACCCTAATACCACCATACAAACTTCAAGACTCCCATGATGGTTCCCAACTCATATTACCATTTATCCTAACATGCATGTCCTAGTGGGCCATAACATATTACATCATAAACATCATACATATAACTGTCATGCTCATGTCACGGAAGCACATACAATATACCTCAATCTCCAAGCTGCGCTACACATAAGACAAGTTATACACAAATCATATAATACATGGCATAGCATGGCATACACAACATTCAACACATCCATGTCACACATAGCACAAGGCCATTAGCTTCATCCTTACCTAAGGCGACGCCGGGCTTGGAGCACGCTCCTCTAACTCCTTAGGGCTTTGGTCGGGGTTACCTATAAAAGGAGAAAATGCTAAGTATTAGTTTCCCTTATAATTACTATCAATCCTCATTCTAGTTTAAGGTTAGGGTTTTTATTACTAAAAAGGGTTTTATACAAGAACTAGGGTTTTTACCTTAGAATTAGTATACTAAATATTAGTAGTCAAAATGTGTTTATTTTTAATACCTATTGTTACACTTATATTATTAGACCCGTTAGTTCCATTCTTGTAATACTAGTGTTCAGTAATCATAGTAAAATAGTGATAATAATAATAATAATAATAATAATAATAATAATAATAATAATAATAATAATAATAAGACTACTAATAGTGACATTTATGTTTCAAGTAATAGAACTCTAACGTTTTTAAGATTAAGTCTAACAATGGTGTTAGGTTTGAAATAATAATATTATAAGGTCACAATATTACGAGTAAACTATTCCTAAGGGTGATAATGATAATAGTAATAATACTAATAATGATGATAATAATAGTAATACTCCTAGTAGTAATGATAATAACAATAATACAACCAAGTAAGGTTTAGCAACCACAATAATAACCGTAGTAAGGATAATAGAAGTAATAATAGTAATATTATTAATAATGTTAATACCAATAATTATAAAAATTAAGATTAAAGTTAAGTATAATAAAAGTTAGGGTTCAAAAGGGATTTTAGTATTAGTAAGAAAATAAGACATTAATAATAGAGACCATAATAATGATAATAATGATAATAATAATAATAGTAATAGTAATGAAAGAAATAATAATAATAATAATAATAATAATAATAATAATAATAATAATAATAATAATAATAATAATAATAGTATTAATATTGGTAGAAAGAAATAGTAGTTATATAAAAGGGGCATTAGGGTTTGGATGAGTGGAGAACCACCTAGGGTCGGTGGTGGTCCGGCGGTGGCGCGTGGCGGCGACGGCGGCGGTGCGTGGAGGAGGAGAAGAGAGGGAAAGGTTAAGGTGGGGGTTATATGGGGGAAATGAAAGGAAAGTTAAGTGTGGGGGAGGAGACAGTAGGGAGAGGGGAGTGGAATGAGGGTGATGGCGTGAGAAAGGAGGCGACATGCAGTGGTGGATGCGGCGGCCGAAGGTGGAAAAAGGTGGTGGGAGATGGTGGAGGTTGGTGGAGAAGGAGGTAGGGGGTAAGGATGGTATGGGTAGGTAGGGGAGGACCTTCCAGTTATTTTGGGAGGTGGTAGGGTGGCTGGTCGTGGCGGAGGAGGCGGTAGAAGGTGGCGCAAGGTGGCGACGGGCTGGAAGGGGCTGCTCGGGGTGGCGATTTTGCACGGCCTGGGGTGGCTCGTGCAAGGCAAATCGAGGGCTGAGGAGGGCTTGGTTAGGTGGAGGGTGGTGCAAGGTGGGGTTCTGGGCAGCGTTCGACCGGCAGCGTTGGGGGAGGGCAGCGGTCGACGCGTCTGATGGGGCGGCGGCGAGAGGGAGCAAATCCAGGGTTTCGGGGTTCCAAATCCCGAACCCAGGCGATCAATGGGGGTATTTATAGGTAGGGTGGTCGGGCAAGGCCAGGGGAAGAAGACAAAGGGGGGTGCAGGCGCCAGGCGGCAGGTCCTGCCATGGCAGGTTGGGTCGGGGAGGGGGAGAAGAAAGGGAAAGAGAAGGGCACGCGGGAAAGGGAGAGAGGGACTTGGTCGGGGTCGAAAAGAGGAAGGAAATGACAGGGAAGGGTAGGGGAGGACGGTCGGTGCTGAGCTGGTGGCTGCCGGCAAGATTCGGGGCTGCAAATTGAGTTGCAGGTCGGCGTGCAGGTCGGGGAAGAAGAAGACAGGCAGGGTGGACCGGTGGTCCAGGGGAAAAAGAAAAAGAAGGGGAACCGGCCGGTTCGGCGGCGTTATTTAATCTGTAAGTCAAACGCGGCGTACTAAGGGTTGTGGGAGGAAAACGTAGCGTCGCGTCATAGGCTGACAACGGTCATAAGGCCGTTAAGCGTGACGCGGCGTTTCGACGGCTCTGAGGGTAAAACGCAGCGCACGGGACGCACGATGGTTGGCATCGCATGGCGCGGGCCATGGGGAGGGAAAGAAGGAAGGGACGGGCGTTCAGGCGGCCTGTACACGAGACAGGGGAGAGGAGAAGGGTTTGGCCCGGTGGGCTGGCCCAGCCGGGGGGAGAGAAAGAAAGAAAAAAAAAGAAAGAGGAGGGAGAAAAAGGAAAAAAAAAGGAAAATAAGAAAATAAATAGGATGGGAAAATAATTAAAATAACTTATGGGGAAATTGGGGTATTTTTGGGTTATTTAGAATATTAATATTTATAAATTATTAACTAAATTCCTTTTTGCTTATTTGAGACTATTTTAGATAAATTTCCTTAACTTCCAAGCCAATTAGGAAAAATACCCAAATTTTCTTCCAATTAAATTCTTTATTATTTTCCTCTTAATCTATCTTAATTAACTCTCTACATTTTAAGTAAATTAATTTAAATAATTAATTTTCCTAAAAATTCCTTATTTGGCCATAATTTCGGAAATTAGGATTTTGGGATATTACAGTAGTGGTAGAGGAGGTGCCAGGGGTAGAGAGGTGGCTGTGGAGGTGAGGGAAGAGGGGGAATGGCGGCACATAGTGGTAGTGTAGGGTGGAGTCTGAGAAGGGGGAAAGAGTAAGAAAGGAGGGGAAGGGTGACTGTAGGGGTGGGTGGGGGTTATTGGGTGGTGTAGGGAGGTAGTAGGGGGTTCCAAGTGTGGTTGTGGTGATAGGATGGTGATAGAGGTAGTGGTTGTTGGATGGCGACACAAAACAGGGGATGAGAAGAGAAGGGAAGAAGGAAGAAAAGAAGGGGGTTCTATAGGGACTTGAGGGAGGTTAAAAAAGGATAGAGAAGGATAAGAAAAGGAAGAGATAAAGAAGGAAAACGTGGTTGGGTTAGGTGGTTGCAGGTCGTAGGGGGTCAGGCTTGCAATGTGGTAGGAGGGAAAAGAATAAGAGGGAAAAAGGGGGCATGCAGGGGATTGGTGTAGGGGTTTATGTGGTCAAAAATGGAAGGAAAGGGATGGGAGAGAGGGAGTGACAGGTTGCAATGGTTGTCATGGCAAGTGCAGAGGAGGGGGAGGATTGTAATCTGTGTAGGCTTTGATGGCCAAAGAAGAAGGGAGGAGGAGGGAAGAGGAAGAAGAAAAGAAAGAAGGCAGGCTGGTCAGGCGAGGAAGAAAGGAAGCGTCAGCCCTTGCGTATGAGGGAGAGGGGAAAAAGAAAGAGGGTTGGTTGGCCTAATTGGGGAAGGAAAGGAGAGAAAAAAGAGGGGTGCTAGGCTGCCGGGTGCAAGGAGAAGAGGGGGAAAGAAAGAGAAGGGGAGGGAAGAAGGGCCATAGGCTAGCGGGTGAGGATGGGGTGATGCAGGCTAGGTAGCTCGAAGAGGAAGAAAAAAAGAAAAGGAAAAAGGAGGAAAAGAAAAAAAGGAAGGACACAGAGAAAGAAATAGGAAAAAAGGAAAAAATAAAATTTAGAATAAGGGTATTTAATTATTTAGATGGATAAATTAATTTATTTAAAATTTAATATATTCATTTAAGAGGATAATTTTAATAAAATATAGGTTTGGAAGATTATTTATATAAAATAAGTATGATGAAATAACAAAATATTTTAATTTATTAGATAATCATGTCCATTTTTATACACCCAAAATTTCACAAAACAATTAAATTAATTAAATTAAAAAATTAAAATATCATAAATGAAGTTAATTATCAAATTCTAGCTTATAAATTATTGGGGTATTACATTGATGCTAATATGAGCTATCATATTTTTTTTTATAGTTATTGGGTTAGCTTTGTGTAATGTGTACCCAAAAAGGGAGGTATCAATGTCATGAAAATTGATAGTAATGAAATTATCCCTATAAGAATTATAATAGGGTGTTGTATTTGAATGGTCTATAGGAAGTTGAATAAATCCATCAGAAAGGATTATTTCTCTCTACCATTCATTGATTAATGTTAGATAATATAGTTAAGAGTGAATTTTATTATTTTCTAGTTAGATACTCAAGGCATAACCAAACTGACAATAACACCAATATATCAACATAAGGCCATATTCACATGCCCATCTTGTAACTTTGCCTTTAGAAGAATTCTTTTTAGATAATGCAATGCACCAACCACTTTTGAAAGGTGTATGATGGCTATTTTTTTTTAAATAATAGAGGATGCTATATAAATTTTGATGGATTTTTATTAGGTATTTGGAAATGATTTGAAAGGGTGTTTGGATATTTAAGAAAAGTGTTTGAGAAGTATGAAGAGACTAACTTAGTCCCAACCAGGGAAAAGTGTCATTTCATGGTGTGTAAGGGCATTATGCTTGGGCATGAAGTTTCCTCCTATAGGATTAGAGGATGGTAAGGATAAAAAAGAAGTTATTAGAAAATTATGCCCACTTAAATTTGTAAAAGGTTAAGAAGCTTTATAGACCATAATGGATTTTATATAAGACTTAAAAAATACTACTATACCTTTTTGTCTACTACTAGAATAAGATAGGAAATTTTAACTTGATGAATTCTATAGGGTGGTATTCAATAAAATTATGTAATCTCTCAGTATTGCCACTATGATAATTAACCATGATAGAAACAACACCTTTGAGCTAATATGTAGTGCTAGTGATCATGGTGAAGGAGCTGTGCTAGGGTAAAAAAGTACTTTATAGCATCTATTACACTTGTATAACCTTGAATGTAGCTTAAATACATTACATTATGGATGAAAAGAAATTTCTAGCTATGATTTTTGCTTTTGATAAATTTAGATCCTATCTACTTGAAATCAAAGAGTTTTTTCATTGGCCATGCAACTATAAATTAATTATTTGCAAATAAGGATGCAAAGCCAAGATTAATAAGATGAATTTTGTTGTTTCTAGAATTTGATCTATAAATCTATAAGAGAGGAAGGGGGATAATTATGTTGTAAACCAACTATCCATGCTAGAGGGAACCTATATTGAGAGAAGTGACTTTACTCCTTAATTAAAGGTTATTGGATAAAAAACTTTTAACAATTCAGTAAGGAGTACCTTGATATATAGACATAGAAAACTATTTAGCTTGTAGGGTGTCAATGCCTAAACTGAATAAATAGCAACTTAAACGTTTCTTCCATGAGGTTAGGAAATACTATTGGGATGATTTGTACTTATTTTGGGAATTTGTATAAGACTTGATCAGAATGTGTGTTATGGCATGGAAGCCTAAGATATTGTTGTAGCCTACCATGCCTTGCTTTATCGAGGACAGTTTGGAAAGATATGCACTACAATAAAGATTCTCCAAAGAGGATATTATTAGCCCACAATTTTTATAGATTCTAGGGAGGTAGTGAAGAATTATGATAAATGTCAAAGGGCTAGGAATATTCCTCAAAGTCATGAAGTGCCTTAACTGTTTAAGGAAGGTAATGGGTGGGTTACAGATGGGGAGTCCATCCCCATTCCTGAATTCGATAAGAAAAATAATTTCTAAACCTTCCTCGATCCTAATTTTTTATTATTTGGAAATCCCCGATTTGATCCTTATAGGGATCAAATTCCATCCTCAATTAGATCCCTAATTCATTTCCCAATATTGAAACCTGACTCAATATGGAAAATTTAATCCTATTTTTTAATAATATACTTTTAATGTATATATATTTTTATTAAAACAATAATTTAGGGCACTTTAGGGATAGGAACCCCACATTATCCTTGAAAAAATCCCAATGAGAATCTCCAAACCCAATACCTAAAATCCCCTTAAATCTAAGCCCAAATGGGGCTAGAAACTTGCTTTGGGAGGCAAATGCCATCCCTAGAAATCTTTGATGTTTAGGGTATAGACTTTATGGCACCCTTCTCACCTTTATTTTAGAATGAATGCATACTATTAGTTGTGGAATATTTGTCTAATTGTATAAAGGCAATTGCCCTACCAACTAATGACACTTGAGTTGTATTGTGATTCCTCTAGAAGAACATTTTGATGAGGTTTGTCACACCTTGGGTAATTATTAGTGATTTAGGAACACACTTATACATTAACATATTCAAGAAGTTATTGAACAAGTATGGGGTACAATAGTGTTGCTACAACATACCACTTGTAGATACACGATCAAGCTAAAATTTTGAATTACGAGATTAATAGAATTCCTTAAAAGGTAGTTAACCCTAAAAAAATGGATTGGTTACCTTATTTAAATGATGCTCTATGAGCATATCAAACAAACTATAAGATACATTTAAGTATGTTACTATAAAGTATTTTGTACGAAAAGATGTACCAGTTACCAATTGAACTTTAACATAAATTCTATTGAGCCTTAAAGGTACTAAACATGGGATACACTTCAATAGGCAAAGCTAGAAAGTTGGAGACGAATGAGTTGGAGGAATTGAGATGTTTGGCATATAATAGTGCTCAGCTCTACCAAGAGAGAAAAAATAAATGGCATGAACAATAGATCCTACTTGAAAACATAAACCTTGGACACTATATTCTACTATATAATACAAGGTTTAGTTTTTTTTTCCAAGAAAATTAAGGTCAACATGGTCATATCCATTTGATATTTATAATATGTACCCCTATAAAGCTATGAATTTAAAGGATGATAATCCTAGTTCAAGTTTTAAGTTTAATGGGCACATATTAACATTATATTATGAGTATTTCTATAGTAGAAAAATATAAACTATCAATCTACACAACTATTAGTCCTACATGACAGTTACACTGATAACTCTAAACCAAGTGCTCCTAGGTTGAAGCCTATGGACAATTTTATGATTTTATTTGACTTTTACTTTAAGTTTATTTTCTTTTATGTTTTTAGTTAGAAATTATTTTGCCTTTTATTCCCATGCAAAGAAAAGGATATAATTCACACATATAATTTATAATACAAGAAGGAGAAGGACACATGGAGCTATAATAGAGGAGAAAGAGATGTTATAGGGTTATACACTCAGCTAGGGGAGCATACACTACTTTAGAACTAGGTTTTGATAACTCCTAATATATAATATATATCAAAAAAATATTGATAAATGTGTGTACATTTGAGTGGTACATCTTCATAATAGGTTCACATAAAGGGTTTGGGAAGAAATAGTTATCAAAAGTGCACAAATTTTTGTAGGCCATGGAAAATAATGGTGTTGAAGCTTAGATAATGAGTTCAACAGAAAACCATCATCAAAACCTTAGGTCAATATCTGGGATATATTTCATCTTTATATATCAATTTTATTTAAAACCATTATACAACTAGCTTTGATAACAATTTTTGTAAAATTCATCATCAAAAGTTCCAGTCACTTCTAGTTTAGATAAAATCTTTACAAAAAGTCTTTAATAAAAATTATTGCAACAACCACAACAAAACCCTGAATAGACAATGACCTTAATAACATTGTTAATAACCCACTTTAAGGCTTTTAAACTATGATTTTTATATGCTTAATTATGAGTTAAATATGAGTTGAGAGATTTGTTCTGATAGAGTTTTGGATTAGATTTTAAATTGGAGGAGTATATGATTTTTGAAGCAACTAGTAAGCTAGTTTGGAGTACCTATTGGATAATTAGTTCCTTAAAGGAAGCTTTGAAAACCAAATGAGTTTATATACTAATTTGAGTTATTAGTCGACTGGTTTGACTAAGTGGAGTGATTTTGGGCTTGATTCAATTTTATTATTTTTCTAAAGGCTATACTATTTCACAATATGAGTAGGTTTGGATTATAATTCATTTTCATAAGTCTTATGGCCATTTTTATACATGTCTAAGAGGATATATATAAGAACTGAGATTTAATTTTAAAAAAGTGGTTTTTGATGACAAAATAATTTTTTTGTCTCCTTTGTCCTTTATTATCTCCTTTGATATGGCATTTAGGCTTATGTGAATTGGATCATGGGCGATGATATAATTTGTATCTAACCTCCTCCTCATATGTTGCTTTTGTGTGAAGAGCTTGGTTAACCTTGGCTGCCAAGCTAAGGCATTTATATACTTCTTTAGGATGACACTTCTTACCACTCATTTTCCCTACATTTTATGAACATTGTTGATTAGTTGGTAAGTTGGAAGAAAAGGATTCATGGCTCTCTATATTAGGTCCAATTTGGCTTATTTGCCCCCACCTCAACCTAAGTATTATGAGAATTTCCAAACTTTTCTTCTCTAGTTTTTGCTCACATTCTTCTTTCTTGCATTTAGCTGGAATTAAACTCTTCATTGTACTTCATATCTTACTTCCTTTTTTCTCTTTATATGCTAAATCTGTCTCTTTGTTTCCCTTAAATAAAATAGGATTATATTTATGAGGAAGTTGAAGACTTTGAGCATTTCTCATCTTAGCAAATCTAAGGTTTATAAGGAGGTTTTCAAACCCTTATTTTCTCTAATTTGGAGCTTTGTTATAGTTTTAGTTTATGATTTAAAATAATTATTTCTAATTTTTGTGCATTAGTCCTTAAAGGTGTTTAAATATCTTAAGGGCTTTAGAATTTCAAGCTATGGAAGGCTTTCCTTTGCTTTTTTTTATTTGCTAGCTTGGCTCGAGATAAGTCATAATTACATTATAATTAAGTGAGTGGTTTATATGGTGATTATTGGAGTTGATTTATGAAAATAAGTGTGGAAGGACGTGACCTTGGCTTTATATGTGAGTTTTAACATAATTGGTTGGTTACATGAAGATATGAATAAACAAGCATGAGATACAATTTTATTTTTGCATGAGAGACTTAGCTTCATGATTATTTTGAGATTTCTAATTTTTTTTGAACTATGCTATGATTTCTATAAGTTTTGTCGTGATACATGTGAAGTATGATGTATAGTGCAAAATGTTGAAGCATGTTGTAAAATATCGTAGCCCTTAAGCATTAAGTAAAATTTGGTGGCTTGATGATAATCCTAGAATTATATTTGTGATACCCCATCATAAAATTATTCAAAAATGTATTTAAAATTATGAATATATAAGATAAGTTAGTTATAATTTTATTAAGGGCTTTCAATTATAATTAAAAGGTAAATTTTAGGCTTACCGATCAACTAGTACTCTCATAGATTGATAATTTTATTTCCTTATGAACCAGTCAACTAGTTTGCCAAAAATAATTGACTAGTTATCTTATGATTTTAGATCTTCTTTAGTTTTTGCTTCGATTCTCTTTCTAATGTTGATGAAACATTCTAAAAGTCTCTTTGTGCTAATTAGAATATTTTAATGCTTTGGAATTATTTTCACATTGATTTTATTTAGCTAAAAATCTCCCACTAACATTTTTGAGGTATTTTTGCTAACCTAACACCTTTCCTTTATCCTTCTACCTTTTCCCTTTCTCCTCTAGTCGTGCAAAACTCCTTTCCCTATTGCTACTCTATCTTGTTTTGATCATTCTTAACTTTACCCTTCCTACTTCATGCTTCATCATGTGTTTTTCTTACACATTTATATACAAGACTCTACTTCAATCTTGCAAGTTAACTTCCTATCTTCTCTCCTCCTTCCTTTCTAGTTAACCAACAGACCTTTTCTACCCCTCCTTATTTGATACTTTCTCCTCGTTTAACACACTCATTAAATGTATCTTCACGTTTTCTCCTTTCCTTATAAATTTTCTAAGTGTTAGGTGTTCTATTTCCCTCCTTTTTTGTATGAAGAATCATACCCTTCCTCTTAACCTCAAATTCTGATTTTTATCACCACTTAAACACTTGCTGATGCAGCAACATCCACCTCATTTTAATTTTGGTTAAATTGGAGTAAATTATAAATCTATAAGTGGGCATCCATGAAGGTGCCGAATGGATTTCCATGCATAGCCATACATGAGCCACAAACCACCATCTTTAGAGCCACTAAGTCATGCAACTTAGCCGGCCTAACACCCGATTTTTGCAAAAAGAGGGACGCCAACAACACAAATTATACTGAATGATTTTCCATGCACATCCATGCATGGTTCACATAACCACTAGCCTTGGGAGCCTCATTATTAAATCACCTAGCCCGTATTATTCTCCTTCTCATATCTTATACACCTAGCCACAAATTAACTTGTAATAGCCACTTTTTTGGACACCTTGGGCCATGAAATGAAGAAGAAAAACAACACAAGTTATGCTTAGGATGTAGGGAATAATCAACAGGACATGAAACTACTTTTAATGAAGCTACTCAATCACCCATGAACAATAATCAGTACCAAAGTACTGGCTGGTTAAAGGGTTTAATTTGCCTATTATTATTGGGAACTTTTGATGTCTAGAAGTTAATCTGATGAGGATGATGACCATATTTTTTACATGTAAGACCTTTAAGGTTTAGCCCCCAATTTATGGATTTGAGTTTCTCATGAAGTGATTGAAAAAAGGCTGAGAATTATCATGTCTACTAGGTAATCTAGTGAGGTTAAATACCTACCTTAATTTCATGTAAGACCTCTAAGGTCAGGTCCTCAAATTAAAGGGATATGTTTCCATGCAATATTCAAACAACTAGCCATAGGAAGGGTGTTAGAATCTAGTTGTCCCTTTTAGTTATGTTAAAAGTTAACTAGTTGAGCTCTATTAGACCTAGATAGTTAGTTTAAGTAACTAAGTCAGCTCTAAGAGGGAAGGAAGGTCATTTTATAATTTAAGGAACCTAACACACCCTTTATATGTGTTATTTCCTACCCAATACCTTTAGATTACCCTTAGAATCGAATCATGAGTTTTGAAATACTGCAACATTCAAAGCTTAGTGCGCAAATTTGTTTGTCTCCTAAAATTATTACATAATTTATGTCAAGTGTTGAAACCATGGTTGGTTTGTGTAAGTACTTAGTTTTGGAGGGTTTTCAAGAATAAGTTCCATCCAATATCTCCTCATCCTCCTTCTAAATTGCTTAGATTTTGTTGGAACCTAACCTAACTCCAATGTTAATGCTTAGCATGGTTCCATTTGTCTAAAGTTACACATCAAATTGGTATCAAAGCTTAATGTTGATAAACTTGGGTTTTTATCTTCTCATTTTCATCATAATTTCTAGCACTTTATAGAATCATCCTATACCATCCTCTTTGTTATGATGTTTTGTAATGTTGACCCCTTTCATGTACCACACCTAAACATCGATCCTAACTACCATCCCTTTTCATATACCATTTTACTTACCACTCATTCTTACCTAAATCCAACCTACTCTCAATCATACAATCACCAAATTCTACCATTTTTATCCTTTTTTTTCTTTCATCTCACTCACCCTTGCACATACATCAACCCTTAATCATTTTACTACCTTATCATAACCTAGTTTTACTCACCACCACTTATGTTTTTAAATTTCCAAAAACATATATGGAGGCATTAAACCTTGATGACAAATACTAATCTAGATGCACAAAATGCCTTACATTGGACATTGTAAATCCAATTTTCCTAACCAAAAAATAACCAATGCAAAAATTGATGCCATCATTCAAGTGTTAGATCAAAGGGAGAAACCTAAAATTGAAGAAGCTAAACCAATATTGTATAGGCATTCAAATTGTTAAGGCATTTGCCACTCCAAATCCATGTGTCATAACAAGTGGAAAGTGACACTCATGGAATGTGGGAATAACAATCAAGAGATGAATAAAACTAAAAAAAAAGGAAAAACTTGATACTTTAGCTCAAGGATGGGGGTGATCCACTTTAGGTGTTAAAGTCCAAGAGGAATGTAATATTTTATTGTTAGATGATATGGAGGGAGAAGAAATATTAGGGTATGGTCAAGGAGAAAATAAATATGAAGATGTCATTGTGGAAGAGGAAGATAAAGAATTGGATTTCAGTTGAAGGAAGGGTAGGGTTGAAGATGACATTTAAAATTTTCATAAGGAGGTGTCATCATGTGGTGAAGATGCCCCTTTATTTGTTGAAATTAGTCAAAACAAGTCCAATCTCTCACCTTTGAAGGAAATTGACCCTCTTGTAATACCAATTTCCAACATCCTTGGATCTCATTAAGAATTCAAACCCATGGTTGAGGGATATGTTGACGATCTTATCCATTCTCCATCGATAAATAATGGCCATGTGATTTGTGCTACGTTTCTCATAAAAGGGCCACACAATAATTATAAGACTACTATGAAATGTTAGGTGCATATTAGTATCTCAAAACCTAATATTCTCACTCCTGAACCTTATTTTCTTCCACCACCATCCTTCATTGGTGGTGATATTCGCCTAAGGTTAGTGAAGCACCACATGTTTCCCTTCTAAGCTTAAACTCTTTTGATCGAAATTACAATGCCTTCATTTCATACCTATTTTGAGCCCCACATACCACAATTTTTTTTTCTTTTGTCCATCTATTTCCTATCATATGAAGGTGAAAATTAAATATTAAACTTTGAAAGAAAACCTTAGTTCATCTAAGCTTAATTTTAGTGTTTTTGATAAGAAGTTTAGCACTATGGTAATGAACATTACTAAAAGGTTTTTCCTTATGTGTGTTTGGCAAGTATTTATAACATAAAATTTTAAGGTTGCATGACAAGGGATTTGTAAATAGTCTTTGTTCTACAACAAAACCTTCAAGATTCACCATTCAAGAAATGAAGCTTCATCCTCAACAACTCGGAGAGTATGATGCAGGAGCATCCACCTCATTTTAATTTTGGTTTACTAAAATTACAATGACTTTGGTTGACTTATTAAACATGTTCCTAAGGTCTCATTTTAGCCAAAAGCTTAAGGTGTTTTGAACCTTATTTTTGATCAAGAAAAGACCCTATTACAAATGTTGGGATAGTCTTGCATCAAGGAGGTCCCTTTGGCACCAATTATTATCTTTAAGTTAAGAAGATACATGATACTTCTAACTTGGAGTAAATTATTCATCTAAAAGTGGGCAGCCATGCAAGTTATGAATGGCTTTCCATGCATAGCCATGTATAAGCCACAAAATCACTAATTTGGGAGCTCCTAAGTCATACTAGTCAACCTCCTAATACGCTATTTTTGTAGCTCACAATCTAGCCACAAAAAATAGCCTACAACATGCACTTTTGGATACTTTGGGTCCTGAAAAGAGGGCGGCCAAAATCATAAATTATGTTGAATGGTTTGTTACACATATTCATGCATGTTTCACATAACCACTAGCATTAGGAGTCTCATTGTTGAATCACCTAGCCGTTATTATTCCTCTTCTTATAGCTCACACACCCAACCACAAAATAACCCTCAAAAACACCTTGGGCCATGAAATAAGGAAGATAAGAAACACAATTTAAGCCTATGACACAAAGAATAATCAACAAGACATGCAACAGCTTTTGGCTAAGCTACTCAATCATCCACAAACAATATCTATCACCAAAGTTTTAGCTGGTTAAAGAGTTTAATTTACATACTATGGCTAGGAAATTTTTATTTCTAGAAGGTTATCTAATGAGGCTAATGACCATATTTTTTTTTTCATGTAATACCTCTAAGGTTAGGCTCCCAATTTAGGAAGTTTTGTTTCCAATGAAGTGATTAAACAAAGGTTGAGAAGTAGCATGTCTAGTAGGAAATCTATTGAGGCTAAAAACTTGCCTTAATGTCATGTAAGACTATCAAGGTTAGGTTCCTAAGTTAAGGGGATGCGTTTCCATGTAATATTCAAACAACCATCCATAGGAAGGATATTGGAAGCTAGTTGTCCCTTTTGGTTAGGTTAAAAGTTAATTAGTTGAGTTGTATTAGAACTCGATAGTTAGTTTAAGAAATGAATTGAGCCGTTATATGGTAGAAAGGTCTTTTTATAATTTGAGGAACCTAACACACCCTTTATATATGTTAGTTCTTGCCCTAGAACTAAAAATCACCCTTGGAATTGAATCATGAATGTCATAATTCTACAATATTCAAATATTAGTGCATAGGTTTATTTGTCTCCTAAAAATCCTACATAATTTATGTCAAGTGTTTAAACATTAATTGGTTTTTGTAAGTACTTAGTTTTGGAGGCTTTTCAAGATTATGTTCTATCCAATATCTTCTCATCCCCTTTTAAATTTTTAGATTTTGTTATAACCTAATGCGACTCCAGCATCAATACTTAGCATAGTTCCATTTGTTTAGCATTACCCATCACTTGATCTTTCTTCTCTTTTCTTCTTTTCTTCTTATTAATATTTACTTTAGTTCCTCTTTGTTTACGATACATAATGGAAGATTAAGTTTTTTAGAGAGTTGAATATTTCTTGATCTTTGTTACTCTTGGCTATCCATCTCTTGTGTTGAGGTTGAGAATCGGTACCTCTATCCTTCTTCTTCTTTTTCTTGTTGAATTAAAGTTTAAAGTATGTTTTATTGATTTTTGATTCTTAATTCCCTTAGATAATCAAGGATCTTGTAGTGAGCCATCAAGTTAGAAGTATTTTCTCTTTGCTAGAATATTTTCATGTTTTATAATGAGGTTTGGTGTTCATGTTTGCATTAGTTAATACCTCTAAGTTTTTAGGATGTACCTATATAAAAGCATGAGTTATTAGCTACATGATAGATTAATATATGGGCTGTGAATGTGGATGGTTTCAAGCATGAGATATGGCATCATATGGATCTTTAGTCATAAAGGTGAATTATGTGTTTACATAAAAAGTTTAGATAAGTAATGAAATTATGGAGATTCTATGTATCAAACATGATTATACGCTTAGCTAATTACATGACTCTAGATTTCTAACCATGTATCATATGTTGTTTGAGTTTAGCAGTATGTGGTCTTTAGGACCTTTTTGATGAACTTCTTATATGTGTGCATGATTGATGTTGTATATGATATCATGAAGCTTGATTTTTAATGTTGATATGGTTCTCATTGATTTCCTTCTTAATGTTGACTATGTAGGTATGATAAGTTTATTTTAACTTAAAGCATGAATTTGATGAGTTAAGCCTGAAAGTGTGGTGCAATTAATTAGCGAGCATGTTTGGGTTGTATTTATGTTATTAACAACAATAGCATGAGTAGGATGTGATTCATGGGGTATTAATCATGATTTAGCCATTTTGGCCTTAGTGTGAAGATTATGAATATAGTATGATATTGAGTCTTTAATTGAGTCTTGGACAATGATCTGGATTTGTAGTTTCTTGAGCATAATTTAATATGAGTTGGTAGTATGTCACCTATTTATCCTACTTACTTGAGCATGGAATTGATGACGACATGACTTATATTATTTTACCCACGTTGATGAATTGTGTCATAAATTATGATTTATATTAAATTCAAGCATGATCTTGTTGAGTATTGATTCCTATTATGATCGGTGTGAATTCTTATTTGGTGTATGTCTTTTTATGTATTTTATGACATAGGCTGTAATACCCCGTATTTTTGGGATCCAATTTTATTAAGTCTAATGATTTTATTAGTGTAATTTGATGTAAACATTTAATTATTTTAATTTTGATTTGTTTTATGGATTTATCGATGATTTTGACTTCATTTTTGAATTTAATTAATCATTGTCGTTGCCGACCATTCTAGATAAATTCGTTCACGACCATGATTTTATTTTATTCATATGATTTCAATTTTCGCTTAAAAATATGTATTCCCATTCTTTCTGATATTTTAATTTTTAATATTTTAGATTCATTTTCGATTATAACTTTGTCGTGTGATTACGACTTTATTTTGGAGTTATATTTCGTTAATAAAATATATTATTTAAATTATAGAATTTTTGTTTAAATAGTTAAATTTATTTTAATGATTTTATCCATAGAAAATATTTCTGACTTTAAATTTATTCAGTTATTGAAATCGTTAATATTTTTTGGAAGTTTTAAATTAAAAATATTTTTGAGGCTTATTTATGAATTTCTTTCCGAAATTAATTTTCTTCCGTTTTACGCTTTTTAGTTTGTGGAAAACCGATTTCGGAAATTATTTTAATTAGTCTCGATTTATTAGAATTTGATTTAAATATTTTCTTCTATGCTTTTAAATAATTTTTTGAGGTCTTATAATGTATTTTCGTAAATAATATAAATTTTTACGTTCGTTAATAAATTCTTCCGAAATTCTTTATATAGCTTTTTTATTAATTTTAAGCCTTCAGATCCTTTTGAAATAAATTTTCGTTAAATAAATTTTAGATTAAATTTTTCCAATAATAATTTTTGATATTTAGTATTTTATTTTGTACTTGTATTTGTAAAAAAAAGAGAGAGACCGGTCGTGCCCCGATCGACCCCCCTCTCTCCCTTTTCCTTTTCTCTCTTCTTCTCTCCCTTCCCTTCTCTGTCTCTATTCCCGACCTATCCCTGTTCCACTCTCCCCCGCAGCCTCAGCCTCCCTACACCCAAGCTCCAACCCCAACTGCCTCCTCCTTGCTTCGCCTCGCCGACCGACCTCTAACCAGCTGCCACCATAGCCAGCCACAACAGTAGCTGAAGAAGCCAGCAGTAACCGTGCGCTGTAGCAGCGATGAGCAGCAATGTAGGCTGTGCCACCATTGTTCGGCCATGGTGAGCGTCGCTGATGGCCGATGAGCTCTCCTCGACCTTCGGTGAAGCTTCTCCGGCCTTCCCTTGCTCCGATTTGTTGATTTTTGTTTGGTATAAATTTCTGAAAACCCTAACATGGATTTGATTAATTGAGTATGAGTTAGCTTATGAAAAGCTAAATTGATTGTTTGATTATGTATATATATGTTGTAAGATTGATTTAGAGTGGTTAATTATTGTGTATTTGAATGATTTGTGAAAATCATATTTTTGGTCGGGTTATGCCCGAATTTTTCGGATTTGTCCTATTTATCTATTTTGGGTAAATTGATTATACAATTTATTTTTAAATGTATCTAATTTTATGTCGAAATCATCAATTTGAGAAATTTATGTGGAATTAATCAGAATTTGATTCCTAGGTCAAAATTTGTGTGTAATGAAATTGGGTCGCATAATTGAGTCGTTTCGCTCAATTGATTTTATAATATCGTTTGAAATATATTTAATTTCATATTGGAAGTGTTGATTTGGAAAAATTATGCGTAATTGTTTGGAATTGGATTTTTAGATCAAAACTCTTGCAGAACTAAATTAGATTGTGTAATCGGGTCTTTTTATTCAATCAACTATATAATTTATATTAGAATATATTTAATTATATTTCCAAAACATCAATTTATATATTTTAGCAAGAATTAATCGGATTTGTATTCCGGGCTCAAAAACCCTAATTATGCTGAATTGGATATTTCTTTTATTGGTTTTAGGCAATTGATTATACAATATGTTATAAAATATGCCTAATTGCATTTCTAAACATTTAATTTAAACAAATTCATAGAATTTAACCAAATTATATTTTTGGGCCCAAAACCCTAGATTTTAAGTAAAATTATGAAATTGATAATTTGTATAATTGTTTTTCTAAAAATTAATTTTTAGAACTAGTTGAAATGATCCTAATTGCATTCTAATACCTTTAATTGGAAATAATTGATTTGAATTACCTGAGTTTGTGTCGTGGACTTTAAAACCCTAATTTTGAAAACGGATCGTCTTGAATTGGCTAATCGGAAGATTATTTTGTTGAAATTGATTATCTAGATTTATTTAAAATAAGTTTAATCGTAATCTTAAGCTATCAATTTGAGATAGTAAAAGTTAATTAGTGGGTTCGTAGCTCGTGCATTAAAAACCCTAATTTTCTGGATATGGTTTTATAAAATTGATTGTGCTATGTATCTTTTATGTAATCGATTTCTATCTTTGGGTTTCAAATCTTTTGAATTACGTTTTAATCTAATCGGTTTGAATTTGGTTCTGTGCAAATGGTTGCTTTACTTATTTAGTTGTAAAACCTAATCAATAAGTCATTTTCGATAAATTAACTTATAATCAATTATTCTTTCTCGGGCTTTTTAAATTAATTTGAAATGTCCCAAGTGGTATGTGTGTTAATCTGATTTGATTTATATTTAATCTTAAATCTTAATAAGGCTATGCTCTTGAGTCCTAAGTTTTGGACACATTTTTCAAGAAATATTGTTTGTGTCCGTTTGAGTTTATTTAATTAGAATATGTGAGTTATTAATCGATAAAATAGCTTCTAACCTAGTTTTCAATTTCTATTAGCGATCTAGGAAAACTTTATCGTGGATTTTCGAGCTCTCGATAACTCTCTATCTTTCTCAATTTGCTTAGCTAGCTTCGGATTTAGGTAAGTCACTACCTACCTTTACTTATGATGGAATCTGGATGTATTTCTGTTTCGAGTGGAAGGTGATGACTATGCTTATTGATCATTTAATCCTATCCAGGATATGCTGTGTTTAGTGTAGTAATTGTACTTATGTATGAACTTATAACTTCAATGCAAATGCATGTTAATATGATGTTTGAATATGGTATGTATTTGAGTATGTGGAGGGTTGAGTATGAATTGAAATTATATGATACCCTATGCTATATCTTTATGTCATGGAATTATTCATGTGGGCCTAATTTATGGTCAGTTAAAATCCTTGAATAAGATACTAATAATTCAAAGTGGAAGATCACGTGAGTTGGGCCGAGGTGTAGGGTCCGTTCCACCGGACTATAATAGTGGCTCAGGTGTCCTATCCCTGAGAGGTGATTCAAGTCGTTCCACCAGTTAAAAATAGTGGCTTAGGAGCATATTACCCTGAGAGGTGTAGAGTTCATTTCACCGGACGATAATAGTGGCTCAGGTGTCCTGTCCCTGAGAGGTGCTTCAGCCCGTTCTACTGGATTAAGAATAGTGAGGCCCTATACTCAATGTCAATAAGAATATGATATGAGATAAGTAATGAATAAGACACTAATAATTTATAGTGGAAGATTACGTGAATAAGGACCAGGTGTAGGGTTCGTTCCACCAGACGATAATAGTGGCTCATTTGTGTTGTCCTTGAGAGGTGATTCAAACCGTTCCACCAGTCAAGAATAGTGGCTCAGGAGCGTTTTGCCTTGAGAGGTGTAGGATCTATTCCACCGGATGATAATAGTGGATTGGGTGTATTGTCCTTGAGAGGTGCTTCAGACCGTTCCATCGGTTTAAGAATAGTGGGGCCCATGAACTCATCGTAAATAAAAAAAATGGATTTCATAATGATTATTATTGGATTGTTGGATTGGTGTTACTTAGCATGCGATCGTGATTTCTTGTACGCTTGTATCTTATGTGCCGTCATGTCTAGTTATGTACATGTAAGTATGAATCTATGACCCTGTGTTTTATTGTATGTAATAAATGTATAATTGAGCATGAGAATTGTAAGCTAGAGTCTTTTATATCTTATGTGTTTCATGTTTCCTTCCATGAGTTGGGTAGTCTTCATTTACTCAGTACCAGACCCGTACTAATGCTACCATGGTTGAATGGGTCCTCTGATGATCCACTGATGGTAGGGAGCATACCTCTTGTGCAGGTTTGAGATAGGTATTGTATTTGGGTGGATGATAGATGAGATTTATTGATTATTTTCATGTCTAAAAATATCATTTATCTCTCATTAATTCTATTAGATTTAATCTTTTCATCGAGTTTTCCTCCTTTGAATAGATTTTACAAGAAAGGAAAAAAAATGAAGAAATTCAAGGAGAAATCATTGAAAAGAAGAAATAAAGTAGAGAACACATCAAGAAATGTTGAATCAAGGAGAGCGAAGTTGGAAAGGGAACAAATACATCCAAAGAAGATAAGCTGAAACTTTCAAAGGAATTGAGTGGAAAGATCAAAAACATGGGGGTCTCGTGTTTCATAAACACGGGCTGTGTTATTTATCTCGAGCATCGATCTTAAGATCCTTCTCAGCAGAGTAGTTGGAAGAAAACACGGGGGTCCTGTGTTTCCAAAACACGGACCGTGTTTCCAAAACACGAACCGTGTTTCCATTTAAAAACATGTAACTGTCCGCGCGACTTGTTTCTGATAAATTTTATCTAAGAACAGGGTTCGGGACAGAGAGGGAGATCGAAAACAATTGGAATGTATTTTTCTTCCTTTATTCCTCTAGAACATACATGTAATGCACAATTCCAACTTTTTGATCTTCTTGAATTCTATTGATGATTTGACATTCTGCACTTCAATTGATAAGTCTCCTCTATTCCTTTATAAATTTTAGTATCTTTATTTTTGTTAAATCTAAGTAGATTTTCTGCAATTTTATTTGTGTTCACTATAGTATCATCTAATTGTTGCAATAATAGAAGTTGTGAATGTGTTGATGTTATTAATTTTCAAGATTTATATGTAATTATATGAATTGTGAATATGCAGACATTTGAGTAATTTGAATAGGGTAGGATGATTTGAGGATGGAATTTTATCCTAAGTACCATTTCATATTTTAAATGTTTGATTCTAGATGAGGTTTAATTGAATTAATGGATCGAATTGAATGATTATATATCATAGATTAAGATTCTTGAACTAATTAGATTGATCACCTATTTGGTTTGGAACTTGATCTTTGCTAAGACAATGAAATTAACCCGTATTTGTTAATTAATTTGTCTATAGTAGCAAGAAGATTATTTATTAATCTTATCCATTAATTCGTGCAATTGCATAATCCGAGCTTTTGTGATTATGATTGTAGTTGGCTGCTTCCCGTTCATAATGCTACCATTAATTGAATCTAGTGTTTGTAACCTAGGTTATTAAATGGTTATGAAATAAATTGAGAGCATATTCAATTTATTAAGGTTGAGAGGGAGTATGGGAATTAGTTATTCTGAATTTCCTAAGTCAACATTAAATAGTTTAGAGTCATTCTTCTTATTTGAATGTTTGGCATTTTAATTCCATCATCAATTCATTCCTCCCCTGTTTTTTAATTAGTGATTAAGATTTAGTATCATCAAATTTAGTATAAGAATCAATGAAATTGTATAAATAGAGTTATAACATCGATAGCAAAATTAGTGATTAGAACGTCATTCCTTGTGGGTTCGACTTCTTCTTGCCATATACTACGTATTTGGGATTTAGGATATATTTAAATTTATTTTATTCACGATAGTGCATCAGTGGAAGGCTTGGCTTGAGAGAGTAGGTGATCTGGAATTTGATCCATCCGAAATTATCGTGTTTGATTGTATTTATTTTTGGATGTTTTCAAGTATTGTATTTAGAATTTCAAGGGTGTTGTAATTGGCTTTTAATTCCTCATACTCTGATAAGATTTTAAAATTTGGATTTATTTCACAAGTTTCATTGATTCATTCAGCGATGATTTTATTTAGTGAATTTATCCACATGTCATCTGCCTATGGATATCTCCTTGTGGGAGTTTATCCTCACAACATAGATGTTTGAAATTTTGTTTGATAGGTTTTAGCCTTGCATCTAGCATGAGATAGATGGTGGACATTTATCTTGTATTAGATGTGGCGGTAACATTCCCCAAATTCTATTTTAGCTTCCACTTTATTCTTTAAAAAAAAATTCAAGAGTGAATTTTAGGGGTGTTACATAGGCGCATACTAGAATTAATTTAAGAAAGATTGGCAGTGTTCTTACGTATGGTTCATAGACTCGGGTGTCAGTTTGCCCAAACCAATAGGTCGGTTTGCTTGGTTGGTTAACTGGTTGTGTGAACAGTTGCTTAGTTTGGAATCTTTGATTGATTGGTTGCAAGAATATTTTATTACTTTGATGGCGCATTAGTTGGTTACCTTGAGCAGTCAATCGGTTTGCCAAACCCATTGATTGGTTATTTGGTGACTAGAGTGGTTTGACCTCAAGTTAAACCCATTTACCAGTTTGGCCAAACCCATCAATTAGTTCCTATGAACAGTCGATTGGTTGGCCAAACCAATTGTATGTGTTTTCTCAAGTCTAGTGAGACTAAACTAGTCAACTAGTCTGTCTGTATTTATCCATATTCATTCTATATTTAATGTTCTTTGATTGGGACTTCCATATTAATGTCTCTATGTAATTACAACATTTTAATCATGATTCAGCCCTACTTAATCTTAGAGTTAATATGGATCAAATTGCTAATATTATGATGCCATGAATAGTTAAGCTTCGCCTAAGGTAGTGGCTTGTATGTTTTGTGTTGACTATATTCTTTAGTAATACGTTTTTGATTATCAATTAAAGTGTCATTTTGACTTGTGATATCATTTGGTAATTAATAATAATAATAATAATAATAAATTTTATATCTTGTGTTGTGTTTGGTGTTATTGTATGGAAAACCTATTTAGTTATTAATGAAATTGTCATTATGATTATGATATCACTTGGTAGTTAATAATAGAGAAATTAGGGAAGATAACTGCTATCTATGCAGCTTGTGGCCTTGGCTGGGTTCAGTGTCAATGTGTGGAAACACCTAATTAGATTGTTATGGGATTTTATTACAATTTATGAAATACCATATTAATTATATAATGGAAATAAGATTTCATTTGAGCCTTCTTTTCCAACTCTGGAGTTGGTTATCGGGAGTTAGTAATCTGGTTGCCTTGTGGTATTTTCTTTCCTTTTGCTCAGTACCTTTCCCATCTTATTAGGTTTTGGCTTTTATATTGGAGTAGGAATAATACTGTGGCAAATCGTCATAGTTTTGATGCATGTATAGAGGATACACCATGACTGGTGGAGTTTCATTTCCTTTCACTTAACACCTTTCCCGTCCTATTAGATTGTTGCTTGTGTGCAAGAGAGGGAATAATACTATGATTGACCATCATGGTCTTGATGCTCATATAAAGGGTGCGCCATCATTGATTGATTTTCATCTCCTTTCATTCATTACCTTTCCCATCCTATTAGGTTATGACTTGTATACGGGAGTAAGAATAATACTATGATTGACCATCTTGACGTGGGTGCTTATGTAAAGGGTATGCCATGATAGGTGGGTTTAGCATTTGTGCTTGGTGTCATTACCTAAACTCCCATATTGGGATCAACGCTCCACTTTGGAGGGTATGCACATGTTTGCATTTCATGTCATCTCCTAAACACCTATATTGGGATTGATACTCTGCTTTGGAGGGTATGCCCTTGTTTGCATTTGATGTCATCATCTAAGCATCCATATTGGGATTGGTGCTCGACTTTACAGGGTATGCCAATGTTAGGGACTTAACAACCCTTGTGTTACTATTATGAACTATGTTCATGGTGGAGGTTTAGGTGTGCCATTCATATATCTTAATAATTGGATTATGTGGTCATATAATGGAATAATAATAATATGGTTTATTTATGCTTGTGAAATATGCAATCATCATGTTCCGTTTACTATCCTTCCATGTTAATGTGCAATAACATGCCTATTATACTATGATTAATATGACTTCTAGATCTAGCATGAGCCCTCTCTAGGTTATAAAATGGACTTATTTTATCAGTACTTCACCATATAGATACTACCTTATGTGGTCACGGTGTTGATTCGGCATTTGTCCGAAGAGTAAGTAATGTTTTTAAGGTTTGATTAGCTTGTTATGGGCCTCTAAATGGCCTTTGCTTGGGGAAGAATTTTGGTATTGAAGAGTTAGGCTAATTGGTTTTGTTAGGTTTCCCACTATGTTGGGATGTTTCTTTTTTTACTTTAGATACCTAAACTCTTGGCTCTATTCTTATATTTAGTTTGTAAACTATTCATCTCATATCATATTTCTTTATCTTTCCTTATTTCTCTTTTTATCTCTCTTAGGCTATCTCCATTCTCATGCATAGTTTTAGTTGAACATTTTAGCCTTACATCGAGCATGAGTTAGGCAAATGGAAAACCTCTCTTATGTTTGGTACGATGGTAACATTCGTCAGTTTTGTTTTATTCCTTCCACATTGTCTTAAACTGATAAAATTTTTGGTTCTGAAAATTAGAGGTGTTACAAATATCGAAGTTAACATGATTTATGTGTGATTCTAAAAAGTTTAATGAGATTGTTTTGATTGTTGATATGTTTAAATTTGACATGGAAAAACCCACATGAGGTTTAAGTGGGGTCAATTTGGTGTGTGGGTTGTTTTATGCAGACTAATCGAATGGTGTGAGACACTAGTTGATCGGTCCTTATGTATTTTTAATGTTTTTCTCTCATCCTAAACACATCAATTCATTTCACCAAATTAATTAACTAGTTCTTAAGAATAGTCAATTGGTCAGACCAACTAACCAATTGGTTATAATGTTGAGCCTTTTTCTACAATGGTGTGGTTTAGCCCAGAGTGATTAACTAAACCTTAGTATAGATTGATTGGTCTTGGCTAGTTCACCTATCTTTTGTTATTTTTTGGTTTCATGTTGTCTTGACCTTTCTAATGTTATTTTGTGGATGTCTTTAGGCATGACATAGACTTTATATACGGAATAAAATGGATTAATAATGAGTTAGTTATAACCTTTGTAAATCTATGGTTTTTTTTTCATAAAATATCATTTATTCGAATACTGATTTTATGAGTTACATTAGAAAACACATTTGGCTGAGAATTTAGTTAAGGAGTAAAATGTATATTAAGGAAGAAACGTTTTGGGGTCGTTCCAATAAAGGAACAAATGTTTTTCATTTTCCAATTCAGGAACATATGTTGAATCTTTTATCCGAATAAGGAACTACCAGCTAAATACTTGCCGCAGGTGCCGGAAAATATTAAAATATTATTATTTTTGTATTTTATACTATGTAATATACTTAGTACAATAGTATTATTGTTTTTGAACTGGATGAAACAAACTTTGAAGTGTTTAATCTCATAAAACCAAACAAAAAAAAAGTTGTTTGCAACAGAGGGAGCGAGAACCAGAGGTTGTGCTTCGTCGTTGAGTAGGTAATCTCCATGTTCTTACTTCTTCTTCCGTACTAGTGCTTATTTTTGATCATTTCATACTTTTCTCTTTCTTCCTTTTTCATTTTCGTTTCATTCTGTATAGCCATGGGGAAGAGGAAGACGCGAAGTTCAGTTCGTCTTGAAAATTGCACAACCATAGGGAAGAGGAAGACGCGAAGTTCAGTTCATCTTCAAAATTGCATAGCCATTTGGAAGAAAAAGACACAAAGTGCAGTTCCTTCCAACCCAAACATAGTGGACCTTGAGGAAGATGATAGGTAAGTTTTGTGAAGTGCTTTCCAGTTTTTCATACTCTGCACTTTCTTCCTTTTAGGGTTTTCTCTGTATTTAGGGCTAGTAATGCAAGAGGAAATTGGCTCGAATAAAGAGAGGGTATAAAATTTATTCCTTTAGTTTTTGATTAATTTATAGTTGACTAAATTTAGTTAAGGGTTTGATTAATTTAGTGTTTGATTAATTTAGAGGACACAACTTCATGATTTTGGATTATTCTATTTTGAGTACATATTGGGACTAGATGTTTCTATCATTTTCTGTTATTTTTTTTTCATTGAATACATGAGGCCCCTCAATGCTACTACCTTCTGTTCATCACTTCGTCTTAGTTTTTTTTGGAAGTTGTTTGTGGTACGTTATATTTATTATCTCTTAAATTTTTTAATTTATGTTTGGCTTATTACAGTGGGGAGCATGATGGTGAGATTGCAGTCATTGAGGTTGATAAGTGTGTGGGTGATGGCATTGTAGATGATGTGGCTTGGATAGAGAATTTTCATGATGATGGTGGTATTGATTTTAATAATGAACATGGGGTTAAAAATTAGGAACTACCACTGCTACTAAGAGCAGAATTACATATTTAGGTGTAAGTGGGGCTACTATTAGGTTAATAGATGAGGATAGTGATGATGAATACTATGATGCCCAAGATGAGGATGATGTTCTCACTGATGATGGGTATTAGAATACTGATGAGGACTTTTTAGGAGTAAGGGAGAAAGTGAAGAAATTTACTCAGAGCATGAGGGAAGCTAGGGAAGAGTGGACCTTAGTTACACAAGGAGAACCATAAGAAATGAGGATGAAGAAGAGTATTAGGATGAAGGGGATCCACCTAGTCCTTCCTCTAGTTCAGGATCCGATGGGGATGGAATGGGGAAGAAACCAAGGTATTCTATATTTAGGCCTAACACAAAACCTCAAGATGTAAGAATAGAAATTGGATGCCAATTTATGGATAATGTTGAATTCAAAATGGCCATTGATGAATATAGCATCATGAATGGCTATGATTTGAAGTTTATAAAGAATGATAAAAAGTACATGCAAGTGAAGTACTTTGGGTATGATTTTGAGAATAATCAATGTGGTTGGCACATTTCTACGTCATGGATGCAAAGAAAGAATAACTTTCAAGTCATAAAGGTGGGGCCTAATAATACATGCAAGAAGGCAACTCATAAGAACAACAGATTGTCTGCAAAGTGGCTAGCAAGGCATTATATGGATAGAGTAAAGTTGGCCCCAAGTTGGAAGGTAAGGGAGTTGAAGAATACCGTTTGGGACGAGCTTAGGCTTAAAGCAAAAATGCACATGTGTTTTAGGGCCTTACGTATTTGCCACAAATAAAATGAAGGTGACTTTCAGCTGCAATATGAGAGACTTTGCGACTATGTTGCGGAGATCAAAAAGGCAAATGAAAAGAACACTTGTTTCCTTAAGGTGAAGGAAGGGAGTAATGTGTTTGACAAACTTTATATATGTTTTGATGCATTGAAGAAAGGGTGGAAGGATGGATGTAGACCCGTTCTTGGGGTTGACGGTTCCTTCTTGAAGGTAATTTCCATGATTAGATGACTATTTTATTTGTCACATTCAACTAATAAAAAACATTAACATTAGATTTAATTGTGTTTGTTTCTTTTGAAGGGATGTATTGAAGGTCAAATACTTATACCTGTAGGCGTAGATGGGAACAACCAGATGTTTCCAGTTGCATGGTCGGTGGTTGAGAAGGAGAACATTGAAAATTGGGTGTGGTTTCTAACCCATGTGGCTGCTGACTTAGGTCTACAGCAAGGTCAAGGCTTAACAATAATCAGTGACCAGCAAAAGGTATATTAGTATCATTTTATCTTTGGTGGTATTTTTTCTTCACTTTACAATAATATATTATACAGTATTTTGCTTTCTTTGTGCCTGATTTTGACTTGTGTTTTTGTAAGGGGTTGGTGGAAGTCATTAAACGTATTTTTCCTCAAGTTGAGCATAGATGTTGTGCAAGACACATCTATGCCAATTTTAGGAAGAAGTTCAATGGCATAGAAAGAAAACACTTTTGGATGATTGCAAAATGCCACCACCCTTAATATGTTCTCAAATAAGCTTAGGAATTGAAAGAAGTCGATGAAGAAGCTGCTATGGATTTGGAAGGCAGGGATCAAACATGGTCTAAAGCATGGTTTAAGCTTGAATGTAAATGTGATTATTTCACAAATAATATAACTGAGATCTTTAATGGAAGTATCATTGAAGCTAGACACAAACCAATTTTAGGCATGTTAGAAGATATAAGGGAGGCGTGCATCAAGAGGAATATCAAGAAGAGGGAAGCGATTAAGAATATGGACATCTTGTTATGCCCTCGTATTTAGGAAATTGTAGACAAGAAAAAAGAAGCAACTGCCAAATGGAATTATGTATGGAATGGGAGGGATGGATATGAGGTTAAAATAGGTAATAACCCTCTAGGTGACACAGTGAAGATGGATGCTAGAAGTTGTAGTTGTAGAGCATGGCAGTTGAGTGGAATTCCATGTGAGCATGCTATAGCTGCTATTTGGGAAATGAGGGACGTACCTGAGGGTTATGTAAGCCATTGGTATAATAAGGACACATACCTTAAGGCTTACAAGCATACTATGGAAATGCTAAATGGTCCTAATCAGTGGCCACAACAGGGAAAGGAACCTATTAAGCCTCCAGAATTGAGGAAATGGAGAGGAAGGCCACGTAGGAAGAGAAGAAGGGAAGAAGGAGAGACACAAAATAGTCATAAGGTATCAAAGGTCTCAAGAAGAGGTCAAGAACAACGGTGTAGCCATTGTAGTCAAACAGGACATAACAAACATCATTGTCGAAATGTAGGGGTATCATTACCGGTTCATTTGAGATACAAAGATAAATATAAGGTTAGTGTTTTGCATAATTGTTTTCCATATCTATAATTTATAATTGTGACTTGTTAATACTTGTTTTCCATGTATAATTTGTTGAAAGGCACCCCATGAAATAAAAGGAAGGGAAGAGGAAAAAGGGGAGGAAGAGCAACTCAAGTTCCAGATCAAGCTCCAGCTCAACCTTCAGCTGAAGTTTCATATCAAGCTCTAGCTCAAGCTCAAGTTTCAGCTGAAGGACAAAGCGTAGGAAGAGCAGGAGGCATTGGAAGGGGTAGAGGAAAAGGAAAAAGGAAAAGAAGAGGCAAGGGCAGGGGAGCAAGAGGCGTAGCAGGTCTTGAACAAAACCAGCTCCCAACTTCAATTCAAGTATCAGAAAAAACTACCATTCCCACTCAAGAATCTGTCATAACAAGAGCATATAACTGTTAGGATGGGCAATTGATGCATCAATGTGTTGTAAAGACAATTTAG
Source organism: Tamarix austromongolica (assembly GCA_039764185.1). Classification (NCBI taxonomy): domain Eukaryota; kingdom Viridiplantae; phylum Streptophyta; class Magnoliopsida; order Caryophyllales; family Tamaricaceae; genus Tamarix; species Tamarix austromongolica. The sequence continues at coordinate 91,363,221 of CM077811.1, read as the reverse complement.
TTTAAATTAGATTGAATGTTGTTGCACCTTAAATTAGACAATTTAGTTTATTGCTGTAGTGCAAGTCAAGCCTTGCCAAACACTAGTTTCAATTTAATGTTGTAGCATATATTGCTGTTTGGGATGCAATCCAGAATGAAGCAGAAAAAATGTTATCCTTTTCAATCTATGAAACCAATGTAATCTACCAGAGTTCAATTATTTGAAACAAAGAATGGTCTACTCCAACTTCAAGTTTTCTGAATTTGAGGTGTTCTTTCAGTTTTAATGGAGTTACTTCAGGAAATATTTCACAAGAAGTCTTGCTCACTGGCTAAAAAGTTCCAGATCATGCAAAACACTCCTTTAGTATGGGGGCCAGGATGGATACTAGCCCTTTAGTTTTTTGAAGGCTACCTGGTCTTTAATTTTCCTCTTCAGTTTGTAAAACTTCTTATGAGATGTGTAACAAGTGTTGTTATTCCTTGGTCTTTAATGGAGTTTTACACCAGCCTTTTAAAGCAAGGAAGGGCCTTAGACAAGGCAATCCCAATTTACCTTATCCCATTTTACACCGGTCTTAATTTAAAAAACATTGTGGAGGAAAGTTTCATTTTACTAGATGGAGGAAGTAATTGCATTTTCAATTGTACCATCTTAGAAAGAAATTGGTGTCTTAACCCTAGTAACTTGTTAACATATCGGATGTTTATTTATGACTAATGACTCACTTGTGCATTGCATGGGATTATCTGGATAAAAATGTAGATTACTCTGCATTGAATAACTGATTCAAACCATACAAAAGTCAACCAATCATTAGTTAATTTAGCTTGTCTTTAACAATACACTAGTTTCAACAATACATGAATAACATAGCCTGAACTAATTAAAATCCTCAAGTTTTTAACATAACAAAAAACACAACATAAACTATAAAAGCTATCCTTGCTACCCTCCAATCACTTGCCCTATTTTGTCTTCCATTTTCATTTGACAATTGTTGTTTCAGTTCTTCATTTTCCTTAGCTAACTTGGCCATTTTTCCTTTCAAGACATCTTTTGTATCTGCATATCTCTGGTTTACTTCTTCCAACTGGCCTACTTGATTCCTCAAATCCTCATTTTCATCAATTACGCGTCTCACTACATCTCTATCCATGGGTGGAAGAGGATCATCAATAAAGGAAAATATTTTACAACCGATTGACTTCCCATATCTATCACACATGTAAAACCTTCTAAATGGATTTGTGGTGGTCTTGGACACGTATTAGAAATTAGGATTGCCACAATCACAAATCTCTCGTATCACCCTATCTCTACTTCTTTGAGATTGTGATGAAGAACTTGCAGTTGTAGCCATAACTTTTCACATTCAAATCCGCTGTAATGCAAATTGAGTATATTCACATACATCACAACCAAATCAAGATACAAACCATCCAAACAATGTTAAGCAGTTGTGATGAAATTGAAAACAACAACCTACATTCTTTTTTGAGCTAAAGGCATGTATGTAACTGCTACGAAAAACAAATTCATAGAAAATAATAACATCAAATATACTCATTCAATTCTAACAAGCTACTAAATAACAGTAGCCACACATCTCATCCTTCTTAGCCAAAAAAAAAATTATTGGTAAAAAAAATAATTCATCTATTGAACAACTTCGTATATAGCATCCAAATTTCAATGTTGCTCCATTGAATTGGATTTCGCAGGAAGAAAAAAAATTTAGTTAAATAATCAGGGTTTTTAAAAGTCAGATTCGAAGAAAAAGTTTCACAACTAAATTTTACCTATTGAAGAACAAGATATTGCAGGAAGACAAATTTTTTAGTTAAATAATTAGGGTTTTTAAAAGTCAAATTCGAAGAAAAAAATTTCAGAACTGGATTTTATCTGTTGAAGAACAAGATTATACAGGAAGAAAAAAATTTCAGAGTGTAGGAAGAAATAAATTATGCATTTTACCTGTTGACGAACAAGATTATGTAACAGATTCGAATGTTAACTGCCAAGATACGAGGGGAAGAAAGAGAAGACGAGGAAGAAGGAATAAGTTTACGAATAGGGAGAATGGCCAAAGAAGATGAGAAGTGGATAATGAAGAAGAAAGAAGAAAGAAGATTGACATACCTGATCAACGAAGAAGAAAGTTCAATGATCTTCTTTGTTTTTCTTTTTTGTTCTTTCTCTTCTTTGGTTCTTCATTCTAGAACTGGAATGAAAAGTTCAAGAAAAATTAGTTCTCTTCGCAGACCAAGAGTGGTTTTCATTATGTAATTTCAATTTAAGAAGTTTTAATTTGATTTAGTTTAATTAACTGAATGAACAATCTCAGTCATTCAGTTAGTGTTAGAGTTTTAATTCAATGAACCATTGATTTATTTCAGTGAATTAATTAGTGATATATGTGCTTAGATTAGTTTTATTAAGTTTAAAAATGATAATGTTTAAATTTGCATAAGATACATATTTATGTATAATACATACATATATTGTATTTAGTATGTTACATAGTACAAAATACAAAAATAATAATATTTTAATATTTTCCGGCAAGCTTCGACAAGTATTTGGCTAGTAGTTCCTTATTCAGATAAAAGTCTCAACGTATGTTCCTGAATTGGAAGATGAAAAAATTTGGTTCCTTTATTGGATTGACACCCAAACGTTTAGTCCTTAATATACATTTTTCTCATTTAGTTAAGTGATGAGTTTAGTGGCCTCATGTGTTAAATGTTCTTCTCTATTAAGATACTAAATACTTAAAGACAAAGAATTCATTCAAGTCAATGATTCTCTAAATTTAGAGTTGCTAACTAGGGGTCATTGATGTAATATTTTCACCCTCCAGGAAGGTAACCCATAGTGTTCTAGTAGCTTTCCTACTCTATTTATACCTTGGGTGTATTTAAGTGGCATCAACACTTATGCTACCTAGTGATGTAATGATTACTACTTGGCTTATTACCAATTATAGCAGTCATTTTATGTCCACTTTATTCTTATTATTAGTCATCTTGGTGTGCTACCATTACTGATTCTAATGGTGGGTAACTTAGTGCACTAATTTGATATTCTTAGATTTCACGAACACCATCTTAATGAGATAATAAATGGAATGAGTCTTAGAGATGCCTTAGGTGTCCTTGTTTTTCCTTATATGATGTTTGCCATATGTTATGCGGTTGGTGTGATTCTTGATTCCTTACTTATAAAAGATGTAGGATTCTAAACCTGACTTCATATATATGTTCCGTTCATGTTTTTTCTATGTATGTAATCAAACATGTACCTCATGATGTTTAGAAGCACAGGAAAGTATCTTATGATATGGTTTATCACATATATGCCATAATATGAATACAATATGCTTCTATAGCCTAACAATGCATAAATAGGTTATGTATGGCTAGTGCAACATTGTGTGTACCATGAATGACATAATAGGGTAGTTTGCCTTAGTTTGCTTTTATACTAATGTGACCTTTTCATGGTCACTAGTTTATTCAATGAGTAAGTGACATTGTGCATGTAGGTGTGGATGGCTAGTAGATAGCCTTTACTTTCGGAGTTTTGGTCTTAGATAGTTAGGCTATACAACATTGGATCTCTTGTGTTGTATTTTGTTTATCCTTGTTTGATATTTAAAATATCTTCAAATATTTTCCCTAGTGTATGGTTATATTTCTTTTAGCTACTTTTGGGGTTGTTGCAATGCCCCCTGTTTTCTCAATGAAAACCTTTTGCTTTAAAACAATGTAGAAGCAATAAAATAAAATCAAAGCATGTTACACCTGCATTAAACATCAAACATGTGTGTCCATCACTTAACTCATATTCAATGTAAGGATATAACTCCTACAAAATCATGAATGAGAATCAGAGATAGGGAAAGAGAAAGAAGGAGAGAGTGACCAATTGATAAATGATATGATATGTTTGGAAACTAAATATAATAATAGAGCCAAAAGTTTATTAACCAAAAGGGGTACATAACACCCCAATATAGTAGGAATAACCTAACTACATTGGTATCTTGACTCTGTAATATATTAAATATTCCTAAGCAACGACCATATGAAGGCCCACATCAAGTTGATAAAACCTACAAAACTCCATATGATCCTTGAAACAAAATTTGGATTAACACAAGGATCACACAAGGTAATATAAATATAGTGATGTATTAGTAAAACAAGTGTATCATATAACATAGGAAAGGCTCATGTTGCTTATTATAATGATCATATCATGATAAACACACTAAAACATTCCATCATGGATTAATGACAAATGCACTACTACTACTACTACTAGTAGCATAGCCTCTACCAGCCACAAACCATTAGAGAACTAACCCTAGCATGTGTGTTTATAGGTGATAACACCAAACATGAACATAAGAATACCTTCTATTGATCTCAACTAGGTAGAACACCGATCTTAGTATGGGTGTTTGTAGGTGATAACATCAAACATGAACTTAGGTATGCCCTCTACCAATCACATTTTGGTAGAGAACCAATCCTAGGATGGGTGTTTTTAGGAGATAACACTAAACGTGATAGAGTATTCATATCCTAGGCATCCACGCCTTCCGAATTGGGTGTTTAGGAGATTACACCATTCTTGTTATACCCTCTACAAGCCACAACCTTGTAGCACACTAACACCACAAAGGTCTACCACAATATTATTCTTATCTTGCACATAAGCCATAATCTAGTAAGATGGAAAAGGTAATAAGTAAATAAGGGGTGAAACTCCAACAATCATGACACATCATCTACAAGTGACAACCTTGTGGAGCACTATTGCTATGATAGTATGTCATAGTACAAATAGGTATTGAGTAAAAAAGGAATGAAACCTCACCAATCATGGAACACCCTCCGTAAGCCATAAACTTGTGGAGCATCATTACAATTATGGTTTTCCATAGAACAACTAGGTACTAAGTTGAAAAGAAAATTAAAATACAAAAGGAAATAAGCCTACCAATTCCTAACTACCTACCCTATGAGCTAGAGAAAGAGGCTAAAAGTTAATCCTAATTATCATTATAAAATAATTATTATGTGATATCAAAATTCATAACTCACTTCTATATATATTCTAGTTGGTTGTTTCTAAGTGTTGACACCAAACACAATGCAAAACTTCCAAACCACCATAATGGGTGTTCAGGAGATAAAATCAACCACAACAAACAAGGTTTTCAAGCTTAACCACTTTTAACTTTTTCTTATATTCAATTATCAAAGGACAATAGCGTGAGTTAATGTCAAGGACTTATGCAAAAGTTTTTGTAGAGCCCTCATGAAAGAATAAATAAAGAATAATAAAACAAGGCATATCAAGAATAACTAGTAGATTGGTTGCTAGGACCAGCTGACTATTTTGGGCATGCTGGGCCCAAGAAAATAAATGATATGCATCAACCAATTGACATGTTTTCCAATCGATCAACTATTATTACAAACTAGTCGATGAGTTTGGCTAAAACAAATTGATAAGTTTAGGCCAATACAAAAACAACCTGGATATATAAATAATTACGATGGGTTTGGCAAATCAATAGTCTATTCTTATGATCCATTTGATGGGTTTGACCAACCAATCAAGAGGTATGGTGAAATAGTTCAAACCACACATTTCTATACTTGGGAAAAATTCCTTGCATGATCCTATACTTAGCAAACATAATTAAAAATTTCTCAACACTTCATATCACAAGGATTTATGCTAGTTAACCAACATATGACATAGTCATGCTTGATTCATTGATTTGATTCTTATGTCAAAAATAGCTAAAAACATGCTCAAACTCAAGGAAAAGTCAACAAGACTAGAGATAAAAATTAAAATCATGCTTGTAGGATTGTATCAACCAACAACCTTACTCACATATTTAAGATTCATCAAAAAGGTCATAATGACCATATATTACTCAGCGCATCCAAAATTTCTATATATTGATATAGTGCTAATATCATATAATTAACTCAACATATTGAGTGTACTTGACAACCAAAATCTTTTCAAATTAACCCTTAAGTGAAGGTCATAATGGCCATATATTACTCAACGTATCTAAAAATTCTATAAATTAATATAATGCTAAGCTCATAGATTTAACTTAACATATTAAGTACACTTGACAACCAAAACCTTTTCAAGTTAACCCTCAGGTGAAGCTTCCAATAAATACACATAACCCATTATCATGGTCCACATAATACCATAATTCATGCTTACAACCAACCATAATTCACAGTACATACCTTGATCATATAATAATAATAATAATAATAATAATAACAAAAAAACAACAAAAAAAAACTCATACTTTACATAGAAACATGTTAAAAATCTAGGATAACAATTAAGGCAAACATGAGCACCAAACCTTATCATAGGGTAGAGATTTATCTTACTTCAAGGAAAAACTTCTAGCAAAAGAAATAACTTCTAACTTGATGACTAACTATAATATCCTTGATTACCTAAGGAATTAAGAATCCAAAAATCAATTTAAAATAAGAAATCAAAAGAGGAAGAAGATAGATGTGTTTTCCTCAACCACAACATAAAAGGATTAACCAAGAAGAGAATAAGAATTACTAATCTTCTGCTCTTTCTAAACTTTAGTCCTTCTTAGTTTAGAAGGAAAGGAATATGAACTAAATTAAGTATTAAGAAGAAGAGGATAAGAGGATTAAATCCTAGGAAAGAATTTGAGATAAAGGAAAACAAGAAGAGGATGAAAACCCCGTTACAAAGTGATAGTAAGGAAAAAAGAATCAAAGGTCCATACTTAGAAAAATGTTTTAGAAAGAAAAGAGAGAAAGAGAGAAAGATAAAGCATAAGAGTGTGATAAGAGAGAAGTAAGAAATTATATAATGATTTTGGGGATAAGGAGTTGGTTGACAAAACAAAGGAAAGGATAGGGGGAGAAGTTGACTTGACTAAAATGATGGAGTGTGAGGATAAGTGTGTAAGATGGTGAATGATGAAGCATGGGAGGGAAGGAAGGTTTTAGAGCCAACATTAGTCTAAGACAAGGTATAGGGGTGTAG